>JAESUZ010000556.1:0-553087 GCA_017311185.1 Proteles cristata cristata
TAGAAATAAATAAAAACATTAAAAAAAAAAAAAAAGAATAGGATGCCACCATCTATAGACAGCATGTAGACATCTGCATCTGAACACCCTAAAACCGGAATGGAATAAGTATTGTTTAGAAGACTTGGTGCCTCGATGTAGAATGGGTCTCTGAATTCATTCTTTCCAACTTCATAGGGTTGTTGTCAAGATTAGATACTTCCAAATATATTGCTTATGGGTTTTAGCATCTTATTTTGGATCTTTAAGTGGCATCTGTTAATATCAATATTCAAAGTTTCAACCTAATGTACCAAATTGCTCATTGGCCATATTCTCTATCCATAAATTTACAGAATCAGAATTGTCATAGTAGAAAAGGCTCATCACAGAGTTTTGAACTCCCTAAAACCATAAATTTTAGTGAGTTCACTTAAAATTTTAGGGAGAATCACCCCCCCGAAATTACACTTTGTTGATTCTTTCATTTTATTAAGAAAGCTCCACAATAAAAACAGATATAATTCCTCAGTTTCCATAAATTAGTTTCTCTACTATGTTCATTTGATTATGTTTATCAAAGCAATTTCAGTGAATTTCTAATACAAATTGCCCATCAATCAATGAAGAGAAAAGGCAAAGTTAGTTTGAAAATAATCACTTCATGAAAAGATACCATCACAAAGTGCTCCAAGGACTAATTGAGAAAAAGGAGGAAAAACTTCTTTGAGTTAAAAAACAAATATTCTAACATATATTGATAGTGAAACCTCATTTTTCAATGCAGTTAGATCAAGTGTGTGTTCATTGTCCTTGAAGAAGTAGTGACAGTGCTATACATGTATAATTGCTTTTAATTTCCTAGAGAGACATGTAGTTGTGGTAGAAATAATGATAGTAGTATAGTTTAAGTGGTAGTAATAGTGACGATAATAGTTGTATAGTAAGTATTGCTGAAAAAAATAAAACAATCTGTAGATGCCAATTGATATAAAATTATAAATGATATAACCATTTCACCCACCTTCACTGAAATTTGGGAGGATTGGCTTCATTCCCAGAGACTAGTTCTGGTAGACCTAAGCCACACCCATGATGTGGACAATGAAGGTCTATGCCAATCAGTGTATGACACTCTTCTGGCCACAGAGATGGTCAACAAGTTCAGGAGGAAAAAATCAGCATGACACCCAGAAACATATTTGATTATTATGGAATTTGACATTCACTCCCCACATTTCCTGAAAATTTTTGAGAAAGGAAGCGTGTCCATTTGCTACTGGCAGCCATTTTGTGACCTGAGGCTACCAGGTTGAGGATGAAGCTCAGAGGATGGTGGAGATAGTGAGGGAATAATAGGGTAATACATGCACGTATTAGGGGCACATAGGTGGCTCAGTCAGTTGAACCTCCGATTCTTTATTTTGGCTCAGGGAATGATTATGGTCATGATTTCATGGTCAAGAGACCAAGCCCCATGCTGGGGTCCTTGCTGAACATGAAGCCTGCTAAAGAGTTTCTGTCTCTCTCCTTCTGGTCCTCCCTCCCAGAACAAAACCAAACCAAACCAGAAAAATCTTTTAAATCGTAAACTTTTTATCAATGTGAGCAAACAGCTACCCCTTTTGTTTAAACTAGTTTGATAAGAATTTATTACTACTCGCAATGACAAACGTCTTTATTAACATAAAAGTAGATCACTATGTTTTATAAAATACTTATATAGGCTTTCTTCATCTTGATCCCATATAGAAATTTGTGAGCTAAATGTAAAGATATTATTATGTTCATTTATTATTATTACTATTTTATTCATGAGAATTTAAAGTCTCAAAGAGATTTCAAGACTTTGCCAAAATATGAAGAGCATCTAGGTTTCTTCTGAGGTCCAGGATTTTGGAATTCCATCACAATATTATATTGTGGGAAATTACTAAACTGATTAATGGGGACATTATTTTTTTTTTAAGTTTTTATTTTAATTCCAGTTAGTAATATACAGTGTAATATTAGTTTCAGGTGTACAATATAGTAATTCAACAATTCCATACATCACCCAGTGCTCATTACAAGTGCACTTCTTAATCCCAATCACCTATTTAACCTGTCCCCTTACCCACCTCCCCCTTGGTAACCATCAGTTTATTCTCTGTTTTCCGGTTTCTCTCTCTCTTTTTTCCCCTTTGCTCATTTGTTTTGTTTCTTAAATTCCACATATGAGTGAAGTCATGTGGCATTTGTCTTTCTCTGATTTATTTTGTTTAATACTCTACTCTATCCAAGTCGTTGTATATGACAAAATTTCATTCTTTTTTATGGCTGAATAATATTTCATTGTGTATATAAACCACTTCTTCTTATTCATTCATCTTTTGGTGGACACTTCATGCTGTTTCCATAATTTGGCTGTTGTAAATAATGCTACAATAAACATAGGGGTGCAATTACCCCTCTGAGTTAGTGTTTTCATATTCTTTGGGTAAATAACCAGTAGTGTAATTCCTGGATTGTAGGATAGTTTTATTTTTAACTTTTTGAGGAGAGTCCAAATTCTTTTACACAGTCACAGAACCAGTTTGCATTCCCAACAGTGCATGAGTGTTCCTTTTTATTCATATCCTCGCCAACATCTGTTGTTTCTTGTGTTGTTGACTTTACCCATTCTCACAGGTATGAGATGATATCTCATTGCAGTTTTGATTTCCATTTCACAGATTATAAGTGATGTTGAGCATCTTTTCATATGCCTGTTGGTCATCTGTATGTCTTCTTGGAGAAATGCCTGGTCATGTCTTTTGCCCATTTTAAATTGGATTATTTGTTTTTTGGGTGTTGAGTTATATAATTTCTTTATACATTTTGGATACTAACCTTTTACCAGATATGCCATTTGCAAATATCTTCTCCCATTCCATAGGTTGCTTTCTAGTTTTACTGTTTCCATCACTGTGCAGTAACTTTTTATTTTGATATAGTCCCAATAGTTTATTTTTGCTTTTGTTTTCCTTGCCTCAGGAGACATATCTAGAAAAATGTTGCTACAGCCCATGTCAAAGAGGTTACTCCCTGTGTTCTCTTCCAGGATTTTTATGGTTTCAAGTCTCACATTTATGTGTTTAATCCATTTTGAATTTATTTTGTGTATGGTGTAAGAAAGTGGCTCAGTTTTCCCACCACCATTTGTTGAAGAGACTTTTTTTCCCCATTGAATGTTCCTTCCTGCTTTGTTGAAAATTAATTGACAATATAGTTATGGGTTTATTTTTTTAAATTCTATTCCATTGATCTATGTGTCTGTTTTTATGCCAGTACTACCCTGTTTTGATCACTAGGGCTTTGTAATATAACTTGAAGTCTGGAATTGTGATGTCTATAAGCTGGGCCTTTCTTTTTCAAAAATGTTTTGGCTATTCGTGGTCTTTTGTGGTTCCATAATAATTTTAGGATTGGTTTGTCTAGTTCTGTGAAAAATATTGTTGGTAGTTTTATTAGGATTGTATTAAATGTGTAAATTGTTTTGAGTAGCACAGACATTTTTTTTTAAATATTTTATTTATTTCTACGAGAGAGAGAGAGACAGCATGAGCAGGGGAGGGTCAGAGAGAGAGGGAGACACAGACTCTGAAATAGGCTCCAGGCTCTGAGCTGGCAGTCAGCACAGAGCCCGACGCGGGGCTCAAACCCACGAACCACGAGATCATGACCTAAGCGAGAGTCGGACGCTTAACCGCCTAAGCCACCCAGGCGCCCCGTGTAGCACAGACATTTTAACAATATTTGTTTTTCAAATTCCTGAACATAGAAAGTCTTTTGTGTCATCTTTAATTTTTTTCATCAGTGTTTTATAATTTTCAGAGTACAGATTTTTCACCTCTTGGTTGGGTTTATTCCTAGGTATCTTATTATTTTTAGTATAACTGTAAATGAGATAACTTTCTTAATTTCTCTTTCTGTTGCTTCATTATTAGTGTATAGAAATGTAACAGATACTGAACATTGATTTTGTGTCCTGTGACTTTACTGACTTTGTCCATCAGTTCTAGTAGATTTTTGGTGAAGTAAGGTTTTCTATATATAGCATCATGTCATCTGCAAATAGTGAAAGTTTTATATCTTCCTTGCTGATTTAGGTCTGTTTTATTTCTTTTTGTTATCTGATTGCTGAAGTTAGGACTTCCAGTAGTATATTGAATAAAAATGGTGAGAAGACATCTTTGTCTTGTTCCTGAACCCAGAGGAAAAGTTCTCAGTTTTTCTTCATTTACGATGTTAGCTGTGGGTTTTCACATAAGGCCTTTATTATGTTGAGATATGTTCCCTCTAAACCTACTTTGTTTAGAGTTTTTATCATGAATGGATATTGTATTTTGTCAAATGCCTGTTATGTGTCTATTGAAATGATCATATGTTTCTTATCCTTTCTCTTATTGATGTGCTGTGTAACATTGATTCGTTTGTGAATATAGAACCATCCTTATAACCCAGGAATAAATCTAGTGGGCAACAACATAAAGGTTATCAAAAGTGGAAAGCAACATTCTGTTGCTAAATTTATTAAGTCAATGAATTGGGCAGATCCTTCTGGACAAGAATAAGAAATACGAGACTAAAATGTAGGAAAGAGAGAGTAAGTAATGGATCCCATCAGCATTCTGTGGGATTGCAAAACCTTTAGAGTAAAACCTTTTTGTAGCTTTGTCCCTAATCTTTTTTTGTCACTATTTTTAGTAACACATGTATGTCTCACATTTTCCCAAAATGATCAAAAGGCCTTTCAGTTAGCCTTGTACTTTTCTGTCAAGAAGAAAGTCTTAGATAAACTCATTAATGCTGAAGCATTAGGGGCTTAATTAAAATGCAAATCTGAACCAGAGAGATTTGCATTTCATTGAAAAAGAATGAGGGAGATGATACTTACCTTAAAGGAATAAAGCAGTACTTGTGGTATTTCAAGAGTCAGGGAGATTACTTTGAGGCAAGGATGTATTATCATCACTTTACAAACCACACTATTAGATAACTGAGTACTTACCTCTCTATAAAGTCCACCAAAAAAAGATGGGCATTTTTACCTAGAGTATAAGGCTTTAGTTAGTACTGTCAACGCACAAATACAGAGATAAGGTTGGAGTCATAGATATGTATGTAGACATAGAGAGAATTAAAAGGTTATCAGTCACATACATCATTTCAGATTATCAGATAATTGTAGGAAATTAGTGAGCTTAGAAGATTGGAAGTGACCTGTTTAGTTAATTGTATTTTGATAATATCTAAAATTTGTATAAGTAACCAATATTTATTCTATACAGTCATATAATTTTAATGAAATATTACAAACCTACTGAAAGATATAGCAATTACATCAATGTACCCATGGTTTCTATTTTCTTCAATTTATTTTTCCTAAAGAACTACACTCAGTATGTATTTCTTTATGATTTTATTTACACCTCCCTCTCAAGATAACAACTGTAAGATTTTGTATTTATTCTTTGCTTGAGTGTTTTTATAATATTACTACATATTTATGTGTAAAAAAAATATTTTCTAGTATTCTTTAGATTTTTAAATACAGAATATCTTGTCCTATTAAAAGTACCATTCAGCTACTAGGTTTCTTTTGGTTGGTTTGATTTTTTTTTATTCTATCACATGAGTATGAATATGTTATCACTTTTACATCTAGTCTCCTGTTTTTGGAAATTTAAAGTGTTCTAACATTTTATAATAATGACAAATACTGCAGTATATATTCTTATGCTCATCATCTTGTGTAATTATGCAGGAGTCTCCCAAGAATATCCAGGTAGTTGCACCAATTATACTTACTTCTATGAGTGTAAGAGTTTCTGTCTCCATATTTTTCTCTCTCCAAAGCATATATACTTATGTTTTTCAAATCTATTAAGGGTAAAACCATTTTAATTTGCATTCCTCGATTACCATTGAGGTTGGACATCTAATGTATTTATGGATGTTCTTGTTTCTTCTTGTGAATGGTTTATTAATAATTTCCTTCAAGTTTCCCCTTATTATCTATTTGTCTATTCATTTTTCTTTTGTGGGACCTCTTTATATAACTATTTATTTATATGATTAAAAAATCCTCTCAAGATTATTCCTTCAAGAAACTTACACTCCAGTGATGGGAGGGACAAAAACAAATAAACTATGATAACCTGATAATTCAGGTTTTAATCAAAAACAAAGCAGAATAGATTATAAATGATAGGGAGCCTTATTTTAGGAAGAACTGTCAAAAAAGGAATCTCTGAGGAAGTAATAACGATGCCTAGGAGTCCATCTGAGTGGGAAAAACAAGTGAACCAAGGGAATATAAAATATTTCAGGCAGAGAGAATAGTGAGCGGAAATATCTTGACACAGGAGCATGACTGACATCATCAACAGATAGCAACTTATATTTTTAGGCATGACCCATACTGCAATGGTCTCAATGTTTGTGTCCACCCCTCACCAATTCAAATGTTAAAACCTTAATCCTTAAGTGATGGTATTAGAAGTTGGGGCCTTTGGAAGGTCATTAGATAATGAGGGTAAAGCTATCATGAATGAGACTAGTGCCCTTGTAGACACCCACCAGGGAACTTGTTGGTCACTTCCATGATGTGCAGATACAGTGAAAAGTCTGCAACTTGGAAGAAGGCCCTCACCCAACCATGCTGGCACCCTACCTCAGACTTCTATCCTCAAGAACTGTGAGATATAGATTTCTGTTGTTTACAAGGGTTGAAAAACAAAATTTAACTTAGTGAAATTTAAAGATCTTACTGGCTTTACTGAATGTTTCATGAGTTAGGCAGCATCCCATGGAGCACAGAAAAGGAGCTCTGGAGAGATGAACAAAATGGGATACTTTTAGAGGCAGAAGGAGCAGGGACAAGGAAAGTGGGTCACTTGATTTTCTTTGGGGGATGGAAGGGACCTATCAGACAGATGACCTCACTAATGCTGACCAGGAAGTTCTAGATTTATGTTCTAAGATTACATCCCTGGGAGAGGTTGAAACTGCAGTTGGGTTAGTTATTAAGTCTTGGTTTGCTGGCCTGTGGCTTAGAACGAGTAACTCCATTTTGAGCCCTTTGTCTGTCTGTCTGTTTGTCTCTCTCTTTCTCTTTTAACTCAACCCAGTTTGTTGGTATTTTTGTTATAGCAGCTCAAGTGGACTAGATGCATACCATTCTTGCACATAGAACTCAGAATTTCAGCCTTAGCAGACAACTTAGTTTTTCTTTAACACAGATTGTGATTTTCTATCTCTGTGATGTTATAAATATAAATTCCTCTTTAATATGGTCTTCTTTCCATCTCCACCTCACTTTGAAATGAAGTTCATTTATTCATTCCTTCATTCAAAACTCTATTTGTGGGGTGCCTCAGTAGGTTAAGCATTCAACTCTTGATCTTAGCTCAGGTCTTGATCTCAGGGTCTTGAGTGGAAGCTCCATGTTGGGTTCCATGCTGGGTGTGAAGACTACTTTAAAAAAAAAAGTTTACTATTTGCTCAGTAACTCATCAATAAAACTTTAATTTTCTCAATCTTTCTAACTCTTCTAAGAAGAAATACAATCTCTTCTTTGGATCCGCACAGGTGTTTGCAAATATCTAATGACATTTATATACTTTTTACCATGTTTTTTTTCACTTTTTTATTATCTGTTCTTGATGCACTGCCAAGAAATTTGGTGCTCACTATATAATTAAATTGAATTCATCACCAATGTAGTAGGGGCTGGATTCAGTACTGGGGCAGTATTCTTGTCTCCTCCATTCACTGGAATTTTGAGGTCATAGTTGCTCCACACAAGGTATTTTGTGTCTCACTAGTCTGCATTTCCACCCCTTTTTAAGCAGTGTTTGTTTGTGTGAATGTAAATATTGCCTATATATGTGATGTGTATATTGTTTCCTTAGGTAATATATCAGATTTCCCTACCTGGATTTATTTTATCTTTCATTATCACTCTTGTGAAAAAGACCCAAATGTTAAGATATCAAATTAATGTCACATTTTGGAAGAAAATTTCCATCCCTTGACCAATGTCAAGGAACATTGACATTGCTGCAACTTCAGTCTTGAAATAGGTATCATTGAGGTATCTATGTTACATGTCTATGTCTATGTCCTTAAAGTACATGCTTGCTTTTTTCATAATTCAAGACATTTTCCCATATTGTTTAATTTATGTCATTAAATTTTGACCATAATATCTAAAACTCATTTTATTTTTGGAAAAAACACTTCATCCCTCAGCCTCTGTATTTTCATGTGTAAATATGGAAATGGCAACCTTGCACAGAGGTTATCTCCTTGTATTAAATGGCATGATATCAATAAAATACCTGGAAATACCTGACACATTATGTCACCAAATAAATGTTAATACCCTTCCCTTTCTATGCTTCTCCAAAGAAATCTGCTTATATTCACACCAGGGCAGCAACAATATGTATAAATGTAGAAAGAAAAATCAAAACATTATGATGAATAACTGCAACTTCATTCTTGAAATAGGTATCATTGAGGCATCTATGTTACAAGTTGTATCACATGGAGACCAAGATCCTGTTGAGCTACTGAAGACATTAGGGAACTTAGTTACCTGATTTAGTCTGGAATTAATTATACTGGGCCTATTGTCCCTGTTCTTCCTTGGACTCCTGTTCTGTGAGGAACAGGGTAACCATATTATGAATTATATTCCGCTTAGCTGAGGACCTGCCACTTTGCATTCTCTTTCTATATCACCTGGGGAAAAGTTTTGACACAAGTGACCTATATTCCCAGGCACATCTTGGGGCACTACTCAGTATAGATTCACCATGGAGGACTCAGTATTTCTGCCTACTAAGTCCTAAATACCACCTTCTACAACCTGATTACGCATCATTAAGCTTGACAACAGTTTCACAAATACCTCAAGGGGCTACCTTACCTTGGAATTTCTAGGCTGAATTATAGGCCTCTGCAATTTTAGAGAATCAACTTAAGTCTCTTCTGTCCATCATACATACTACTCCCTGTTTTACACAGTTTTGTGGTATTTAAACTGGTATGTCTTCTAGCTAAGAACCTTGGATTTTTGACTTAAGGTAGAATGAGCAGATTGCTGCAGGGGTTTCTTAGTTTGCCTGCCTTTCTAAGCTATAGAGTAAAAATCTTCAAAGCTTAAATTTATTATAATTTGTACTGATGACTTAACTGTTTTTGTTATTCAAGTAAGAAGTCAGAGAAGATTTTAAATTTTGCTTTACTAAGAGTCATATATTAAAGCCGTTTGCCTCTTCTATTACTTTTGCTGATCCTTTGAAGAGTTCCTTGATTTTGGACTGGATTAATTTATATAATTTCCTCCAAGGGAGTCAGGTGAATGCCAATTTTGTGGCTAGAGGTAGGAATTAGGTTTCTCTGCTGGCAAACATAAGGGAAAGAAAGTATCTTCAGAGATGACGGGGTACACTGAATAGGGTACACCCCGGCAAAGTCCAAAGGGAGAAATGAAGTCAAATTTGCTGGTTGAAGCAGAACTAACAAGTCTTACAAGGGAAGAGGCTGGAATCCTGGTCTACATGGAGGATATAAAGTTTCTACAGTTCTGGTAGAGAAAGAATTCCAGAAAAAGTGGGTTGAAAATAGCTGGAGAGGGACAGAGTGAGGTGGCAGTGGGGACAGAGTTGATTTTTGCTGTCACTTTTTTGCCTGGCATGGACCATTATACTAGGGACACACTGAATATATCTATGTAATTATCCACAGATGAACCAACTTCAAGCTGAATGGATTTTCACAAATAGCAAAGGCATGGAAGCAATGACATGCTCAGATGGGAGATGCTCATTTAGAGGATAGTATGCAATATTCTAAATTTTCTGCTGTCAAAGAGCAGAAAATGATTGTCTTGCTTGTGCATTAGAATCATCCATGGAATTTTTACAAAATATATTGATTTCTGGGTCTATCCTCAAAATATTCTGCTTTAATTGGTCTGCTGTGGGGTACCACTGTGTGTCAAATCTTCTCAGGAGATTTAAACATGCAGCCAACATTGCAAGCTCTGATCTGGAAGGAAGCCTCACTCAAAATAAGTTTAGTCCTATACCTGCATGAGAACAAACCTCTTCAGGGAAGAATCACACTATCTTTTGTGGGCATATAAATTTTAAAGTTTTATCATGGTTTGTTTTTTTTTTTTCACATAGCCAAATACCCTTTAGGCTCTCAATCAGTTTTAATCTAACAGATATATTTCAGGCAATATTAAGTAGATCAATAGTCTATCCTGATTCAACTAACTGGATAATTATACAGTTGTCCAATTCACTAGACAGAATCTTAAGCCATAAGGAAGAGAGGCTATATTTTTAAAAGATGGTAATGTGCAATAATGAAAAAGAAATACTGAGAGCCTATTTTTTAATTGATTAATATGCCAAAATGATGAAGCCTAGACTTTTAAAAAAATATCCACCACAACTTGTTCTCATGTCCTAGCAATATTCTAACCCAGAAAAGTTCATGGGTTTGAATTGCTTAATCATGAAAGACAATGAAGTGAAGACAACATCGTATAGCTCATTTCCTTCTTTATCATGTCTTGGAAGACTAGAATCATCATAAATGAAGACTCCACAGCCATTCCTGGTTTTGATACATGAATCTCACTTTCACTGAGTTTCCTCACAGAGATCCAGCAATGATGTTCAGGTCCTCATCACCAAGTAAATGAGTCTTGTGTGATATATTTTCAGTTCAGTAAAATGTCATTAATTTAGGAGACAGCATGACAGAATTGGTCTAGAATCTAGAGAACTGAATTCTGATAACAGCTAGTATCATTGAAATAGCTTTGACTGAGGTACTTAATCAAAGACTAATTTTCCATTTCCATAATGGGGACAAATAAGATTTGTCATGCCTATCTAGCAAGTTACTGCTAACACCAAAACTAAAGAACTGCAACCACTGAATGTTTTAGTCTACAGCTCTGTCTTATTCCATTCCCTTCTTGTCTCCTCTGTGCTAGGCATTATTTCATATGGGATTTGTAGGAAAATAAGATACAACTGAAATTTTGGAGAAGTTTACACTTGGGATTGTCATAAAAGAACGGACAGCTCACATTTTGGAAAAGTTTATATTCATGATCTGCATTGTGAACCACATCTAATCTTTGTCCCAGCCTAACCAGGAAAGGAAATTTATGAGCAGGCCCATTCCCACTAGCAGATACAGCCTAGAATTCATCTTTGCAGCCTTTAGTCTTCTACCAAGTGAGGCCTGAGTGGATCTCTTCATGCCCTAAATCCACTAAATATATTTTACTCTTTAATTTCAATCACAAGCCAGATTTGTAAAATCAATTCTCTCTTTTGTCCTATGTTGCATTCTAGTTCTCTACTGGGACAAGATTACTTCTTAAAGCTCCAGTCCCCTGATACAGGAGCTGATAATCAGACTAGCATCGACTACTAAGCTATCTTCAAGAATTGGGCACTACATAATTTGCAAGTTTCAGTGAAAAATGAAAACATGGGACTTGCTCAAAAATTATTAGGAAATTAAAGATTACCACAGAAGAGCATTAAACTGAGTGCTGAGCACATCTCAGTGCAGGACTCTATGCAACTATCATGAACCCAGTGTTGTCTAAATCCTACAACCCCACCATCTTGGGTCCTTTCTAAAAAACAAAATAACAAATGTTTCTTTATAACTCTACAAAGAGATAATTCTACCCACCTAATTGTATATATTCTTGTACTTGAAGCTCCAAATTGCCCTAAGGCTAACTAAAGTACTGGATCTTTTGTTTACTGAAGCCTCCTGGATCTTGTTCAAGCTCTCGAGATACAATACCTGGAATTTTGGTATTCCCCTTAAGGACACAACCTTATAGAGTTAAGCTCACCTCTGCCTAGCTGAGGACTGACTATTCTCAGTTCTATAGGGATAAATACTATCCTGTACTGTCAGCTTAGAGGTTTCCTAGTGGCCTACTGCTACCCAAGAAATAAATATGTATAGCGCTCCTCTCCAACACTCACCCCCTTGAGTCATTCCTGAAAGTTTACAAGTATATGAGTGTGCAGCAAGCAGTAGGACAGCTTCCTCATTGAAGAACAAAATGGTTAGGCTCCAGGGCTGCAGTATTTCCACTCAAAGACTATATCTCTAGAAAGTGAGACCTGAGGCATAAGTAATATGAAATTCCCACCTACTGAACTGCAGATTGCTTGAGCCAGAAGAGTTTGGGCCAGGAATGTGCACAAATTTTCTCTGATCTGACACAGCCTCTGGGCATTGTGATAGCATTTTTCACAGGATCCTTGCACTAGTGTCCTGGCTCTGACCTCAGGCCAAAGAGGAGCTATGAGGCCACTTTCAGGGATGGGGCATAGATACCCAAAACCCATGACCTGATTGGTATCTTGTACCTGTTTCTTCTCCTCAGAATTCTTTTCCTGCCAAGTCTCCTGTCTCCTATTTCTCCCCCATTCTGAGCTTTAAATCCACTAAAAGGCACCTAAGGCTTCCACCCTTTGAAAAAAGAAAACTAAATAAAATAAAAATGCTCTGCTCGTACTCAAGTATAATTACGTTTATCGGAAACTTGAATATCAGGATTTCTTTTTTAAAGGGGGGACAAGTGTTTTTATTTCCTCTAGTTTAAGACTCAAATACAATAGTAAAAAAAGTGTTTTACTTTCATTTTGCTAAATGGGTAACAAAATACGTATTTTCAAGCCTTACCAGTTTACTCTCCAGTCTGCTTAGGTCCAGTGTGTCTTGTAGCCCATGATGGCTCTGACCTGCCTGTAAACACTCATTTGAAAATTAAATGGAATGATATGTATGAAATGATTTTGATAGTGCAAAGTGTGATAAAAATGGATCTACATGGAAATTTTATATTATTCCTCTAGTATTCAAACAAAACTGACAAGATAGTAAAATTCTGGAATGTTTTAGAAGTGGAACACACACACACACACACACACACACACACACACACACACAGAAAGAGAACATTTAGTTCAAACCTTTCATTTTACAGGTGCCAAAGCTAACAGAGTAAGACTAGAAATCTGTTTTATAGATTTTAACTTAATTCTTTCATTTTGGTGTACTATGTGTTAAAAATATTTGTTAGGCATAATTGTAAGCAAACACAAGAAGCCAGAGACAGAATTGCATTTAGGAGTTATTTCTTTGACAACACTGTAGGTAGTATATTGCAAGACTAGAAAGAATATGATGTCTGTCTTTTTTTTGGTGATGTTAGAAAATGTTAACAACAAATGCCTGCATTCAGTACTTAATTGGTGTTACAAAATGGTAGCATTTTAATCATTTTATTTTATTTTACTTTGAGTTACAATAACTTTATAAGGAAATGTTTCTCTCACCTCCTTCCTTTACTATTTGGTTACCTGGTGGAAGAGTGCAGAAATATACATAGGAAAGCAGGTAGAAAACTCAGAATAAATGTTTAATTTTTTTACACTCACTTCCCTGTCTTTCTCATAAGGTAAAATTAAAAAAACAATATCATTAGGAATTTATTTTAAACATATTTGAAGAGTTCCAGTACATTTAATGATTGTTATTATTGGATCAAAATACTTTGGAAACCACATTTCTCCAAAAATCTTTCCTTTCTTCCTTCATCCCTCCTTCCCTCCCTCTCTCTCTCTTTTTTTTTTTCCTTCTTTCCTTCCTTTCTGCCTTCCTATCTTCTACTTATTTTCAAGAACTTAGGCATGTTCATTGCTACTGGGTTGCGTATAATTTCTAGGTCTTTTGAGTGAAACAGGTCAGGATATATATGCATATTTTGAGTTGAGGCTGATATTTGCAATTCAGGTTCAGGACCATAAGATTTTTAACTTAACTTCTGATTTACATGTTCTTTCTTCCATGTAAAGAATCTGGGTTTTCAAGACATGGAAGCAACTTGTGCTTATAAATAAGGAAGGAATTTTTAAAGTGGTATATATATATACAATGGAATATCACTCAGCCTTAAAAAAAAAATGAGATGTTGCCATTTGCAACAAATGGAGGGACCTAGAGGGTATTACGCTAACTGAAATAAGTCAGATTGAGAAAAACAGTTAGCATATGATTTCACTTATATATAGAATCTAAGAAGCAAATGAACAAACAAATAAAAAGAAAACACCGTGAGAGATGCTTGAATGCCCAGAACAAACTGAGGGCTGTTAGGGATGGGGAGAGGGGAGGGGGGTGATGGGCATGGAGGAGGGCACTTGTGGGGATGAGCACTGAGTGTTATATGGAAACCAACTTGACAATAAACTATTTAAAAAAAAACACTGAAACAGACTTATAAATACAGAGACCTAACTGGTGGTTACCAGAGAGGAGAGGGTTAGAAGCCTGGGCAAAATAGGTAAAGAGAAATACGAGGTAAAATTTCTAGTTATAAAATAAATAATCCATGAAGACAAAAAGCACAGCATAGGTAATATAATCAATAATATAGTAATAATGTTGTATGGTGACAGATGGGGATTACACTTATTGTGGTGAGCCCTGTATAGTATTGTTGAATCACTATGTATATCAACTATACTTCAGTAATAATAAAAAAATAAACAGTGAAAAAAGAAAGAATCTGGGTTCTTAAGAGAAATGAGGATGACACAATTAGAATGTCCAATAATTATACATTATTTTATATCACTTTTCACACACAATAGGCTCTAAATAAAAATTCCAATATTACTACCATTAATAATGATTCTTTTTTAAAAGTTTATTTATTTATCTTGAGAGAGAGAGAGAGAAAGAGAGAGAGAGAGAGAGAGAGAGAAGGGGAGGAACAGAAAGAGAGGGAGAGAATCCCAAGCAGGTTCTGCACTGTCAGTGCAGACAGAACCTGATATGAGGCTCGATCTCACAAACTGTAAGATTATGACTCGAACTAAATCAAGAGTCAGAAGCTTAACCAAATGAGCCACCCAGGTGCCTTGCATTAATAATGATTCTTAAAATATCTTAAAATTTGATCTTTGTTTTTGTTGTTTGTTTATTTATTTGTTTATAGTTTTTCCATTCTCTTAACATGTTTTATGGTCATTTTGGGTTAGTATTTTTAAGTAGATTCTATATTGTTTCTATATGTTTCATATACTACTGGTACTAGTACTAGTGCTATTAGTAGGACTATACCACTCTGACTATTTTCCCAGAACTGTTTTCAATTGCAAATATTCTTGTTTATTCATCAAGGTAAGTTTAGTCTGATGGTTATGAAGTCAAAATCTATTGTTCATTTTATTAAAAATACATTTGTTGAAGGTCTACTTCCCTAATGGATCTTAATAGTCTTTTCAAATTATTATGCATATATCATGACAGTTATTTGTATTTATATAAATATTTATACATAAAACTTCAAAGTTATTGTAGACGATTAGATATAGAGCACATTTCATTTGAAATTTACCTAGAACAAATTTTGTCATCTGAACAAGTTTCTGAGAACACAGAGCTCCTCTACTTTTTTCTAATTAGTTTTCATGAATGAAATTTTGACTACATTTGTAATATTGTTTTTAGGAAGGCTGATACACAACAACATTCACATTCTCTGTCCGAGTCTCAAAACTGTCCAGTCCCAGCAGGAGCCAGAAGGTTTCAAATACTTGAATTTAAGGAAATCTAAATAGAAATATGGCTTAAGGTAGGGCTTCTTATTTTTTTTTTCCATGTCACTAATTTAGCTAGGCAACTTCTAAAATATATAAAACCTCAAGTCATATTATTATAAACCTAACACATCAGATTCTTTGAGAATATATATTTTGGGTAATGCTCACATGTCATCCAAACACAAAAGAGTTGAATACCATTTTCCTGAGGCAGAGACATTTTATCTGCTATAGCTTAAGAGGCTAAGTGTACCATAACTCAGAGAAAAAAATCATTAGCAGTTGGCCTAAAAATGAAGACAGAGGGGAGAGTGGAGTGAGGTAAGGAGTGAGAAAGACAAAACCTAGAAGAATAACTAGTATGGAGCCAGAAGTCATTGTGAAAGTTCAGAAAGCCAGTTACTTAATCAGGAAAGGTACTAATGCTCTGTCTTCTAGGGGTTCTCATATAAATCAGGAAAACTGGGGCATATAGATTACATGAGTACCAAAATATCAAAACTGTCTAGAGGTCATAACACACTTTGCTCATCAGTCATGAAATTCTTTTCTGGTGAGTTTGGATACTGATTCATACTTCTTATAAGATAAAGAAAAACAGGGGAGCCTGGGTGGTCAGTCAGTTAAGCCTCTGAACTCTTGATATCGGCTCATGTCATGATCTCATGGTTTGTGAGTTTGAGCCCCACATCGGGCTCTGTGCTGACAGAATGGAGCCTGTTGGGATTCTCTCTCCCTCTCTGCCCCTGCCCCACTTGCTCTCTCTCGCTCATAAAATAAATAAACATTAAAAAATTAAAAAAAATAAAAACATAAAAAAAATAAAAAAACTTCCTTGTGTAATACTTTCCAATAGGTTGTAGTTTGTCTGTCAGTCAAGACATATTTGCCATTCTTATTTAATATTTGAATATTTCATGTATACAAAGACAGAAGTCCTTGACTGAATCTTTGAAAGGCAACAGCTGAATAAACTTTCTGTAGTATAAGATGCAAGTAAGGGATGCCATCTGAACAAAGGCTCATCACCTAGAAAATATCAGATTGCCCTAATGCCTGGGTTGCTTGGAAGGTTGGGCAGTCTGTTGCCTCTTTTTTTTTTTTTACAGAGGTATGTATATCCTATTTTGGTGGTATGAGTCACATAGAGTCAATGAGAAGTAAGCTGAATCTGGAGAGCCTACATGGAAAGTATGTCCATCCCAATGAATGTTAAGAGGAGATTGGTTGTAGAAGACAACTCGTTAGAAAAGTTACCACTAGCTATGTGAATATTTATAAATCACTTAACTTTTCTGAGTTTATAAAATAAATATTGTGTTAGATCTGTGTTTTCAAACTGTGCTCCAAGAGTTACTGAAACTGTCCTGAGGCCTCTCAGGGAAAATTCAAGCAGATAGCCTAGAAGTCATTACCACCCTACCCCCCACAAAACAAACAAACAAACAAACAAACACAAAACCAGAAGCATATCACTGTTTTTCTCTTTGAAATAGGGACACAAGGTACTGATTGGGTTCAGAGCCAATATCTGAGCCCCATCTTTGAAACTGATTCATCTCTGGGTTCCTATTGCATTCCTATAACTTGTGTTTCATTGACTTAAATCAATAAGGTGAGCAGGAGTTTGGAAGCAGTTACTCAGGAGGGTAAAAAGTCATTAGAGATAGAGACAGTGATATTTTCAGCTGTGGTTCATAGACCTATGTGAAGGATAACTACCCTGACTCATCTGAAATTGGGAAAGTTGAAGAATATTACCTAAAAAAGTACAGGCCATCCTGATGCTTTATCCCTTAAGGTTGTCAGTGATAAACAGTTATGCACATCAGTCATGAATCCTGCTTACGTAAAAGGCATTTATCATGATAAAATACCATGTATTTAAATTTATATGCATAATTTAACTGAAATAATAGACTAGAACCTTTTCTCAGTCCTGCCCTGGAAATGAGAACTACATTTTAATTTATCTGCAAAAGTCTGCAGAATACAGCATCAAGCACTTTTTTCCATCTTGTTCAAGACTGAGACAGCACAGAGAGAATCATTAGGTAAAGGTCATCTGGAAGATTGCAACAGATTTTGTGAAGATATCTGAATGTCAGTTGCTAAACTTTAGGCCAAGGGTTTCATATATGAAAAATAAGTTGATATAGGGCAGTCAAGGAGGCCCTTTCTAATGTGTGGATATTCAAGCAAATATCTTCACAAACTTCTAGTTGATCCATATCCTCACTAATAGTGGTATGGCACTAAATTAATGACATTCTAATAAGTAAGTGTTTAGTCTTATCTCATTGTGGTTTAAATATGGATTTGCCTAATGACGAATGATGTTGGTAATCATTTCATTTGATTATTTGTCATTTGTATATTCATTTTTGTGAAGTAGCTAAATCTTAGCTCTATTTATGTATTATGCTCTATTTATTATTTATTTTCTTACTTTGAGATCTAAGGTGTTTTTTTAAATATACTCCACACTCAATTTCTCCTAGCTTGTTGGTTTTCCTTTTAATTCTAAGTGTCTTTCAAAGTGGAAAAATTTTAATTTTGACAAGGTTAACTTAATAAAATTTGTCTCTAACAGATTGCACTTTGCATATTTTAGTGGTGTACCTAAGCGGTCTTTAACACAAACTCAGAGGGATTTTCTTCTATATTTCCTTCTACACGTATTTTACTTTTAGGTCCTTTAATTTAATGATCTATTTTGAGTTAATTTTTGTGTATGGTATGAGGGTTAACTTCAATTTTTGCTTTTGCATATGGATATCAAATTGTCTCAGCAGCACTTCTTTAAAAGATGATCCTTTTTCCATTGAGTTACTTTCAAACCTGCTTAAAAATAGGTTGTTCATATTTTCAGAGCTGTATTCTGCTCTGTTGATCCATTTGTCTTTATGACAATACGACACTGCTCTGATATTTGTAGCTTTACCGTAATACAGTGAAACCTTGGATTGTGAGTTACTTGTTCTGTGAGTGAGCCACAAGATGAGCTAACATATCTATTAAATTTTAACTTGATAAATGAGCAATTTCTTGCAATATAAGTAGTACATGATGCTGAATATCACATGATTACAACTGAGCTACTGGTTCTCTCTCTCTCTCTCTCTCTGTCTCTGCAGGGTTGTGGGTGACTGTCTCCATGCTGAGATGCTCGGTTTTAGTCCACGGTGTTTGGAAGAAATCAGTGATTTTTCAGACTGTTGTGATTTTTCAGAATACAACTGGCAGTGGTGTATTTTTTTGTCAATTTAAAGCACCTGTGGGCAGTCCTTTGCTTTTCCTTAGTAGAGTGAGCTTAGGAATGCTTTGCTTCATTCTAGGTCAGGCTGCATGCAGATATAGATCCTTTCCTTTGCTGCCTTATTGCCAGTTACATTAAATACAGTATATGCCAAAAGTTTATTAATATTGTCCTAGAGTCAACATCAATGTGAGTGTATACAGTGGCCGTCATGCAGAAAAAGATTCCATTGAGCCAACAGATAGCAGTGATTCCTACACAATAACCCTCCTTTTTTTGTCTCAAACCAGCCATGAGGTGTAGGTTAATTTGTTTATTTTTCTTTATATTTTGTATTTCCTCTATTATTTTGTATCATATTACAGTAGTATAATCATTTTTATATGAATATTTTTGGGTTGTGGAATGAATCACCTGAGTTTCCATTATTTCTTATGGGGGAATTTGCTTTGATATACAAGTGCTTTGGATTACAAGCATGCTTCCAGTATGAATTATGCTCACAAACCAAGGTTTTACTGGATTTATAGCCAAGTTTGGTTTGGCTATTCTAAGTCCTTTCCATTTCTATGTAAATTTTAGAATCAACTTATCAGTTTCCACATCAAAACTTGGCAGGATGTCGAGACTGTATTAAATCTATAAATTAATCTGAGAAGAATGTCATCTTACAATATTGTATACTCTAAGCCATAAACCCTGTATATCTCCTCAATTATTTAGCTCTTTTAACATTTCTTTCAGCCATATATTATAGTTTTTAGTTCACAAGCCTTGTATATCTTTTTTCAGCTAAATATAAATTATTTTTTTGATGCTACATTAAAGGGGTACTCACAAACTTACAATTTCTGACTATTTCTTGCTATTATATAGAAAAACAATAATTTTATATCTTGACCTTGTATCTTTTAACATTGCTAAACTCATATATTAGTTCTAGTAACATTTTTAAATAGTTTCATCAGATGTTTAACACAGATAATCATGTTGTCTGGAAATAGGTTTACTTTTCCTTTTCTAATATGGATGTCCTTTCTTTCTTTTTCCTTGCCTTATTACAGTGGCTACAACTTCCTGCACAAAGTTGAATAGCAGTAATGATAGGAGGCATTTTTGACTTGTTTTTAATCTTTAAAGGAAGCATTCAGTACTATTACTATTACTGTATATGTACTATTAAGTACATATTACTATTAAATATAATATGTCTGTGAGTTTTTCATAGATATCTTTAGCAAGCCAATAAAATTATCTTCTATTTTTAATTTTCTGAGTTTTTGTCAGAAATAAATGTTGAATTTTGTCAAATACTTTTTCTTTATCTATAAAGATGATCATTTTTTAAAAAGTATTTTGTAAATATGTTGTGTTACATTGATTAATTAAAATCTTTTTTAAAAAAATATTTATATTTAATTCTAGGAGAGAGAGAGAGAGAGACAGCGTGAGCATGGGAGGGTCAGAGAGAGAGGGAGTCACAGACTGAAACAGGCTCCAGGCTCTGAGCTGGCAGTCAGCACAGAGCCCGACGCGGGGCCGGAACCCACGAACCGCGAGATCATGACCCAAGCGAAAGTCGGACGCTTAACCGACTAAGCCACCCAGGCGCCCCGATTATTTAAAATCTTAAACTAAATATGCATTCCTAGGAGAAATTCCATTTGTGTCATGATAATGTTATCCTTTTTATGTTTTATATAATATCAATTTTTATATATTATATTATTTAACTCTATATAATAATATGATAGAATAATTTTATGTTATTGAATTTGATTTCAGTTTTCTTAATGATTTTTGTGTCTATGTTCATGAGGGATATAAGACTTTAGTTTTCTTTACCTTATGTCTTTACTCATTTTATCAGGGAAAACTTGGCTTCAGAAATAAGTTATTAAGGATTTTATTTTTACATTTTCTTAAAAAGTTGAGGTAAAATTGCCATTTTTCCCATAACTATTTGGGAAAATTGATCCATGAAGCCTTCAGTGCCTTGAGTTCCTTCCATGTGGAGATTTAAAATGCAAATATAATCTGTTTGATAAATATAAGATTATTCAAGTTTACTATTTTTTCTTAAGTAAATGGGGTTTGGTAGTTTGTCTTTTTAAAGGAATGTATTCATTTCATTTAAGTTATCAACTTTATTGGCATACAGCTGTTCATTATGTTTCCTGAGTATCATTTAATATCTGTAGTATCTGTAATGATGTCATCTCTTACATTACCAATTTTAGTAATTTGTGACTCTTTTTTTTTCCTCATCAGTCTACTTAAAGGTTTATCAGTTTTACTTATCTTCTCAAAGATACAGCTTCTCATCTCAGTGAGTTTTCTCTCTTTTTTTTCTCTTTCCATTTAATTGGCTTCCTTTTTTTTTTTTTCTTTTCTTTTCTATTTCCTTAGAGTGGAAGCTGAGGTCATTAATTTGAATCCTTACTACTTTCTATTACAGTTGGTTAGTGCTATAAATTTCTAAGTACTTCTCTAGCATAATCCCCCAAAATTTCATGTTGTGTCTATTTCATTCAGTCCAAAATACATTCTAGGGGTACCTGGGTGGCTCAGTCAGTTGAGTGTCTGACTCTTGATTTGTCATGATCTTTTGGGATCAAGCCCTACATAGGGCTCTGTGCTCATACCCTGGAGCTTACTTGGGATTCTCTCTCTCCCACTCTCTCTGCTCCTCTCCTACTCACGCTCTTTCTCTCTCAAAATAAATAAATAAACTTCAAAAAATAATTATATCTCATCTCCTTTATTGGTTTATATGCTATAACTCACTGTTTTGTTATTTTATTGGTTGCTATTTGCTATTTTAATATTATACTACTTTATATATAGAGTAGGAACCTTGAAATAGTTTATTTTTATTTCTCTCCTCATAGGTTTTGTGTGTTTGTTACTATACACTTTAATTATGCATATGATAAAGCCCCACACTATATTGCTATTATCTTTATTTAAACTTAAATTTATTTGAAAAGATTTAAAAAATAAGAAAAATATTATATATTTACACACATAAATTATGTATGGAGCTTTCTTTGTATAGATCCATATTTCTATCTGGTATCAGTTTTTTTTTCTTGCAGTGTAGATTTAGTGTCAAACTCTTTAAGATTTTCTGTTTCTGAGAAAACCTTTATTTTGTTTTAATTTTAGAAAGATGGCCTCTACACATATAGAATTTTAGGTTGAGAGCTTTTTTCTTTTTTCATCTTTACCACTAAAGATGCTAACCTACTGTCATCTCTCTTGAATTCTTCCTGATGATGACTCTGATATAATTCTTATCTTTATTTTTGTGTTTGCATTCTTTTGTTGTATTCATTTGCTGGAAACTTTTAAGATATTCTTTTTTATCATTGTTAAATAATGATATTTCATGGTAGATATAATTATTATGTGTCTTGGTGTACTTTTCTTAATGTTTCTTATACTTGGCTTTCTTGGATCTGAGTTTTATAGTTTTAATCAAATTTAGGGGGAACAAGGCCATTATTTGTTCTTTTTCTTTTGGTCCCATAACATCCTCTCCAAGAACTCTACTCATATGTATATTAGGCACTTGGATTTGTGCCACCATTCACTAATGCTATGGTTTTTTTTGGGGAGGACCACTTTTCTCTCTGTATTCATTATTATAGTCTCCTTTGCTATTCTTTAATTCACTAATTTCTTCTCTGGTGATGTACAATCTGTATCAATCCCATCCAGGGTATATTTTTTTTCATGACATGAAATGGAATGAAATGAAAAATAAATGTTATATTGTATTCAGACAATATAGTTTTCATGTCTTGCATTTTTATTTGTGCATTTTCATATTTTACATGTCTTTATTTAATATGATTAATATTTATCCTAGCTTATTAAACATATGGGATATAGTAATAATAATTTTTGATGTCTCTGTCAGCTAATTCTTACATCTGGGTCAGATTTGATTGTTCCCCACCACCACTATAAGTAGTGTTTTTCTGTTTCTCTCTATGCCTAATAATTTTTTGAGTACATGTCAGACACTATAATTTTTTTCAGGGTGTTTGGTATTTTTTGCAATCCTATAAATTTTATTGAACTTTGTTTTGAGACGCAATTAAATTACTTGGAAGCTTTGAAACTTTCAAGTTTTATTTTTAAACTTTATTAGGCAAAACTAGAACAACACTTAGTATAGGGCCAATTTATTCTTTGCTACTGAGGCAAGAGGCAAGATCTTACGAGTTTCCTGCCCATGCCCCTTGAATTATTACGTGTTTCTGGCAGGCTTTGGAACAAAAACTATTTCTGGCCTTGGTAACCTGTAGGTCCTATTCTTTCTCATACTTTCTAGTGTTCCTCCCATCCACTCACTCACCCAAGTATCCGATAGTTTTCTCAAAAGCCTGTGCTGATCACTACTCTCCTCAATACTTAGAAGGACCTTGTGCCATTTTTGAAGTTCTCCCTATATCTGGCCCTGTCTATGAGTTTCCTGAAGTCATTCAGGATATTTATTTTGATTAAATATCTTGAATATTCCCAAATAAATAATTTTAAAAATCCCTTTACTAAGAGGTTGTTTGCACAACTTGAAGACGCTTTTGAAGCATATCTAATTTTACAAATTAAAAAAAATAAGAACCAGAGGTACTACAAGTCACAAATCATGTTTTGCGATTTTTTTTCTTAACATGTGAGTAAATTTTTAAAGGAGTAAAAATGTCTTATTGATTCAAAGGTGAAGAAGAAAAACTGTGGTCAATATTTTTATTGTACTCAACAGCCTGTGAATAGTGAACAAACCACTTGGGGTTACTGTGAAAAGGAACTTTTAGCAACTGACTGTTTATTAGTAGAACTTTTGAAATAAATTAGCTCAAAGATTAATAAACTTATTTAGTACCCAAGAGATACTATAAGAAAATTCAGAGTGTATAAGAGAATTAATTTTTAGATTAAAAGAGTAGTTTGATAATAGTAATTTTTAGGGCCAGAATTCCTACGTTTTAAAAAGTTTTGTGAGAAGTTTAGCATCTTGGTGAAGAGCATGGATTCTCGATCTAGATTAGCTGGATGCAAATCCTGAATCTGTAAGATACTTCTCGGTGCTTTAGTCATCACATTCATAAAATGAGAATTATAATACTGCTTATCTTACATAGTTGTTGTGAGGATTAAATGCATTATTACACATAAAGCACTCAAAATAGTGACTGGTAGATTGAAGAGTCAGATAAATGTTAGCTATTAGCCATTAGCCCTGAGTTTTCCATTAACTATCTGTCTTGATAAGTAACTTGAGAATGTTCTTTAAGGACTTTCAATCTCTGATTTTTATTTGTACAATAATGTGTTTTTATGTGTGCAAGTAGATTTTATCCTAAATGCTAACTCTGATTGATTAGGATTAGGCATTTGTATCATAGTATTCATAAGGATTATATCTGGGCTGGGCAGAAAAAAATTCAGTATCAATTAGCTCTATCTGCAAGGGGTTGAGTCAGAATGATGGCATGCATATACACACATATGTACATTATGCACACACACATTTAACAACCATTCATGTATATTTTATATATCTACATGTGATAGACATATAAAATATATACATTTACTAAATATATATAAAATTTGCCATGCTTAGTATCACAGTTTTCCTTTTCAGTTCCAACATGATGTGATTATGTGATTTAATGCCTTCAAAAAATCATTATACTCTTAATAAAATTAGAATTGCAATGGCATTTGCAATATTATTGGGCTCAAAAAACTTCACTCTGTTTGGGAAGGGAAGTTTCCCTCTTCAGGTAACTAAGAGCCTGTCTCCCATTGTAGATACTGAACATGACTGAGACTCACTATTAAATCCTCTTTTGCAGCTAAAGCATGGATATATGCCATGCTATAAGTCCACTTGTGTGACATACATTCCCAAGACCTGGATGCTAGATTTGCAAAGGAGAAAATAGACTGGCTCCACTTTTATGAAGGTACAGATAAGATGCAGTTTGTGCATTCAGTGGCTCCTGACGAATTCTGTGGCATGACTCCATATTTATCCTGACATAGTAGATGCCACGACTAATTGTCCAACCTACTAAAGGTAGTGTGAGCTGTCTTATACCATGTAACTTAGTACATTAAACTCTAAGCTACCTTTATTGATTTCATTTGTTTGCAGCCAAAAAGCATGAAATGTCACCTGGATTTTCGTAGTCTATTTCTGTTAACAGTTATCTGCGCCTACTTTTTGTTAGGAATTGTATGACCCAATGGACTACACAACTAGCAAAGGTTCATGTTTAAATTATGTAATCACAGGGACACCTGGGTGACTCAGTCAGTTAAGCATCTGTCTCTTGATTTCAACTCAAGTCCTGAGGTGAAGCCTTGTGTCAGGTTCCATGCTGAACATGGAGCCTGCCTGGGATTCTCTCTCTCCCTCTCTCTCTTTCTGCCTCTCACTTGTTTTCTCTCAAAATTAATAAATAAATAAACATTTTTAAAAATTACATGATCACAAATGGGATATAAATAATACTCAGTGCCAAGAAAATAGCACAAGGAAAAAATCTCTTGGGCAAAAGAGCAGAGGTAAAAATTTTCATCATTGGATGTGTGACTGGCTTTTATAATGTAGCAAATATCTGCACTCTTTATGAAATTATACTTGGCTTCTTCATATTTTAAAATTGTCCTTTCCTTTGATATGTACTTTAGAATAGAACAATCTGTTTAACTATATAATCCCCATTATATTATCTAAAGTTATCGAAAGTAATTACAAGTCTTACTCTACAAGGGTTTTGTGAAGTTTATGAATACTGTACATTTTGTTTTGTTTTACCTACCCCCAAAATCTATCTATCTATACAGTATTATCAAATCCACTGAACTTTTCAGAAGACTAGTTTTGCTTTTGCTGATTTTCTCTGTTCTCTTGTTTTCAGGTTTATTGATTTATGCTCTAAATTTATTAGTTCTTTTTTTCTTACTTGATAGAGGCTTTAATTACTCATTTTTCTCTAGTTTTCTAAAATGGAAGTTTACATTATTGATTTCAGATCTTTATTATTTCCTGATATATGCATTCAGTGCTATAAATTTCCCTTAAAGCACTGTTTTGGCTGTAACCCACAACTTTTGAGGAGCAACATCTTCACTTTTACTTAGTTCAATATATAGTTTTAAGTTTATCTTGAGACTTTTTAGATTCATGTGTCATTTAAAAATGTTTTTAATTTCCAAAAATCTAGCTATTTTCTAGGTATCTTTCTGTTATTAAATTTCCATTTCATTCTTTTATAGTCTAAGAACATGCTTTGTACAATTTCTACTCTTTTAAATTTAAGGTATGTTTAATGGTCCAAATGTTTGTCATTTGTAAGTATTGAAGCCAAAACATGAAGCTCCAAATATTTTAACACTGGTATCTCCCATTGGGATATGGAGAAACAGCATGCCTTCATAAAAAGAAACCCCAAACTTTTAGGGGTCTATGTAGCTTCAGTAGTGACCTATAGTTTACTGGGGAGTTAACCAGAGACATACAACTACTACCAGTAGAAAGCTTTAATGGCTACTAAATGACTTTAAATGGCTACTAAATGACTAAAGTCCTCTGGGTTTTCAGAATCAAAGTCAAGAGCCAAAGTAACTTTTGTGTGTTTGTTTGTTTATTTCCATTGAGATTACAACCTTCCCAGAAGATGGGGCCTTGAGATGATATTACTTAACTACTAACAATATTCTCGTTTCTGCTCCACCTATGAGGACCTGGGAATGTACTATCATGTTTGAATTATAGGATAACAAGGTCTCTGGGACCGTTTTGGACAAGTTTATTATTTTATAGATGGGAAGACTAAAGTTCAGTCAGGGAAGGATGGAGATTTGTCCAAAGCGCTATAACTAGACAGCAGTGGACGTAGAGCTAAGGGCCTCTGATATCTCATAATCAGCTTCTCCAAAGTATAGTTCCCCAATGTTAATACACTTGCTGTCAATAAAAGTGATTCCCATTGTCAAATGTAGCAAATTTCAAATTTCCCTTGTGGTGAGTCAGGAAACACATTTATACAGTATAGGCTCTGGAAGGCTTGACATTTAATTGACCTTAAAGTCTTTTTAAAATTATTATTATTGATTCCGAGTTCTGTCTTTTTTTTGGTTATAATACCTATTTGCATCTAAGAAACTGTTGTTTAGTGTAACATGTTTTGAAAAATGTGGAACTAACCCTCCCCCCCTTTCCGTCGCTCTTTTTTCCCCTATATGTTTTATCTTCTGGGTTATAAAATGCTCTGTTGAAATCATGACTTTTATTCTTTTCCTCTTCCTGAACTGTCCACCTTGGTGTCTACCTTCTCTCATTGCCTGGAATACACGAAGCATGAAGTACAGAGAAAACACTTCAGTGTCATTGAGTGGCATTTCAATCAAGCTGAATATTGTCCTTCAAAAATTTGGCGTTTCTTCCTAGGAATCTGCATCACTGAGCCTTTCTTTCTCTCTCTCTCTTTTTCCTTTTTGTTACTTTTTTTTTTTTTTTTGTAGTCTGGCTCATTCCTTTAGTTTAGATATCATGTAGTTACTTCTTTCTTGTCTGAAAGCTGAGAGCACGTGGGTTTTTGGTCTCACTTCTGAAAATTGAGCCACTGATGAGGAAGCAATTCCTGACAGCAGCGTGCAGTTTTCTGTCATTTTCTCTGACGACTTTGCCCACACTTGAGTGTCCTTTAGCAAATGACTGGAATAAGTGGTGCATTTTCCCAGACACTTTCTTCTATCTTGTGCATCAGCAGAAAATCACAGCAGTGGTCTCAGTGGACAATGGTAAAAACAAGACAGAAACTGCTATTATAAATGCGAAAAGTCAATATGAATGTCAGCAGCCGAGGTGGGGAGGCAAGCCAAAAGAAGATGTAGTTTGAGAAAATGAAGAAACTGTACTGTGTCTTGTTCATGCTTAAAACCTTACACTCATGCCACATTGAAGCATAAGTGATTTTAACTGTGTTGGATTCCAGGGTTTCTCAGATTCCGGTAGAGACCACAATACTTGTGGTTAGAAATAGGCACATCCCTAAAACACAAAGTTCATCAAGTGCAGAGATAATTACTGAAGCCAATCTGGGACGTGTTATTTGCCCTTAGAAGTTGTTTTCCCTTGAATCTAAAGGCGTGGGCCTGATATTCATGGAATGATTAGAGTGATTGATTTTGAGCAATTCGGTATTTGGGAAGAATCTTTTTCTTTATAGATATTCTTCAACAACCGCATCACATAGCTTTCTAAAGGATTTTACAGAAATACTTATGAGTAGATTAATAGGAGTAATTTGAATAAATTACACAAAATTTGAATAACTTGGGGATTCTCAGAATTGAAATGTGCTAATGAGGCTTTGTAAATTTTCAAGAAGAAAAGAAAGTATATGATATATACAGAAAAAGAACATTTGATAACAGAATTTTCTTATTTTTTATCTTTATTTTATTTGCAATGGGATACAAAATTTTGTAAAAAATTAAACAGTATGGCATTATATAGAATAAAATGTTAAATTCTTTCTAAATTACTCCACCTCCTGTAACCTAACTCTTCTTACTAGAAATAACCTCAGTTAAGAGTTCGGTGGGTTTCCTTCCAATTTTTTTTTATTTTTCTAGATGCTGCCAAATTGCCCTCAAAAGAGATTATTGCCAATTATTCTCTCACCAGTAGTGAATATGAGAAAGTATTTTTTGACTATATTCAAGTAATGCCAGATACCATCAATTAGTTACTTTTATGGACAATCTTAAGGGTAAAGATTTTACCTCAAGTAGCAATGTGTGAAAATCATTTCATCATTGTGTTATAATGAAACATTATGGAAACCTTAAATATCTATCAGTCAAAGAATAGCTAATTAAATTATAGGTGCATCTGTGCTTTGTAAGATTTAGTATTTACATAAAAAGGCCCTTAAAAATCTCTATGATATGTAAAAGAAAATAAAAAAAAACCTTTCCTTTAGAAAAAATAATAACCACGAACACCACAAATCCACTGATCTCTGATCTCAGTGATATGCAGATGTGCTTACATATATATCTTGTTCATAGATTAAAGTCCAGAGGAGTAAATTCCACACTTGAAAGTGAGGGAATTAAAAGTGAAAAGCTATAGACTATGCTAATTTTTAAAGTGTATTTATTTTTGAGAGAGAGGGAGAGAGTGCACACATGAGAGAAGGGGAGAAGCAGAGAGAGATAGGAAGCCTAGTAAGATCGTGATCTGAGCAAAAGTTGGACACTTAGCTGACTGAACCACCCATGCTCCTCTAGACTATACTATTTTTGATGGGCATTTATTTCTTCTATAATTGAAATCACATAAAATCATAAATATCATATTTAACTGCTGTTCTAATTTTCATTCATCAATTTCAATATATTTATTTCTTTCCAATACTGGTCTCAGTATTTCTTCTGTAAATTGCCTTCATATTCATTGTAATTTTTCCAATTAAGCTTTTTCTTTTTTAGGGTTTTTTCTTTGTCTTAGTAAATTTCAAAGACTTTTTCTTTTATGGATTTTTAAACACAAGCTATTTACCTGTTACCCCACCTTCTATCTGTCTGTGCTTATACCAGGGCACCTCACTGCCTATGTATCTGTAAAAATGTAGTTCCCATTTGTGTTGATTGGTTCTGTAATGCTTTATTTTTGTCCAAAGAGAATACAAATGCTTTCAGTCAAGTTTTCTAGTTCATATTTACTAGTTTAGAGTTATGATTACTATGTTTAGAGTTATACAAAACAATCAGAAATGAGAAATATATGTACACACACACACACACACACACACACACACACACACACACACTCATTCTGCCATCCACAGGTCATCCACAAGTGTACCTGGTGAAGTTTCCTTCCTTGGAGTGGGTTGTGCAACACCATTGCCATTACCTAAACAGTTACAGAGCACTGGCAGTTAAAAGAGCAGACAGAGACATGGTCTCTACTGCAAGCCTCTTCTCCCTCTTTCTCTATAAACCTGTTATGCCCTGGCCATGTTGTTCTTTCCAGAATGACAGACTAGTCATGCCTCTGCACTTTTGTATTGTTTTTACACATATTTTTTATCTATCTATCTATCTATCATCTATCTATCTATCTATCATCTATCTATCTATCATCTATCTATCTTCTATCTATCTATCATCTATCATCTGTGTATCTATCTATCTATCATCTATCTATTTATCTTAGTCATAAGTTGCTTGTGTAAATGTATGTCTGAATAACTTTTTGCCAACTATGAAATTTTCTGTTCCAGTATATACAAAATGTGATTTATTGAGTACAGTCAGAGAAAAAGGAAACTGCTGGTTGCTAAGAGAAAAGGAAAGTAAAGCAAATGTCAAAAAATTAAGTTTTTACAAAAAGCCTCTAAAAAGGAAAAAGGAAAATGAGAGGCATAAATTTAGGTCTAAGAGCTAACTGTGACTAATTTTTGTGAGAAGAGAGAGGTGCTCCAATGTGGAATAGGTAACAGAGGAAACCTCGAAGGGCCAGAATTAGGGCCCATAGTGAAACCTGAGGGACAGAAGTAGATCCTCTCCAGTAATCAAACCAGAAGACACTGAGTATCAGGCAGACAAACATTTCTTATATCTTAATGTCTTGTTATTTACAATTAATGAAAATAATTTATATAGACCTCTTTGAAATTGTAGGGCAATCAGAAAAATCTTCTAATAAGCCAAGAGACAGTAGTTAGAAATGTACAGTATTCTATCCATTATTCTTTTAAAATATATAAAATACTATTCTGTTTTCCTACTTAAAACTTTTTTAACTCTGTTGTTTTATCATTTTGGTTTTGGGAGGATAAATGTATTTATAACAGTTTTCCATAGGTTAACCATACAGATTGCCTTTCTTAATCCTATTTTCTCCATAAGATTTTGAATTCTTCAATGTCAAACTGTCTTGCCATGGTGACTGTCAGATATCTGACCCCTAAAGTCAGGGAGAGTCTCTTTCAAATCTAGTTCCAAGTGGTATCTTATGAGGGAATAGAAAAAATAAAGCTGGAAAAATAGGCTGAGCAAGTCTATATGCCAATTGCATGTTCTTAGCTTTTAACATATAATTAGACCTGGCAGGCATATGGCAAATGCTTTTTCAGTGTATCTTTGCACACAATGCTCAAAACCATTTCCAAATGGGGATTTCTAGTCCCTCCTTTTTGGCCCACCAGTCCTCCTTGTTCTGTGAGTGTGCTGTGTAATTCTGACCCCTAGTGGCTGAGGAGACTACATCCAGACACACTTCAATTAACATATTCCATAAGATTCCATGTACCAAACAGCTAACTTAAAAAAAAAAATTTTTTTTGTATCTAAATCAGACTTGAATTCAACCTACCCCCACGGTTTCATGATGCACTGTGTGTCTTACTTCATCTATCATCCAGCAGACAACCATGAAATCAAATGCTTCTTCTTTTTTCCCATTGATAGAGAATGAGATGTAAGGTTTAATGCAAGGCAGAATAGTTTAGGTTTTACACCCAATCACAGGACCACTTGTATGTATAGGAAGCTTACAAAAAACTGCTGTAACACCAGAAGCCTGAACTGTGTCAAATATATTTCCCAGAATTTTCCAATTTGAACTCAGATGCAACGTTTTTTGTTTTTTGTTTTTTTTTAATTTATTTTTTAAAACTAGATCCACTCCCAATAGTTACATGGTGAACCTTGAAGCCTTCTATCAAAAGCCAAATATTTTACCCAGGTTGTGTTAATATCTTTTATCAAGTAAGTACCAATTAACACTAATAGCACCTTTAGTGCTATTTAATGTGATAGATAAAAATAATTAAGCGGAGGTTGAGGAAATGCACATAGAAACAATTAAAAGTAGAGTATTCACAAAGGTAAAACCTGGAGCATGCAGTATAATAGAATGCCTAATCCTTGGACATTATCATACGCGTCATGTGTATTTCATACCCACAAAAATATTTACTGCATTTAATCTTTATAACTTTCTTGCAAGGAAAGCAGGGCCATTTTTTTTTTTTTACCCCATTTTGCATGTATATAAAGTAAGGCACTGAAAAGTTACTGGTTTCACCTAGCAGACCTGAAAACCAAGTGCATGTTTTGTCTTGTTTTGTCTTATTATAAGCCCAACATCTTTTTTTACACTTGACATATGGGGAGACACTTTACAGGGTCCTTTGGCAGCCACCTTATTAATTTCAGGAGGGCATAGAGCAGTTGGGAGGGTAGATGAGGCAGAAGAGTGGAATGTGAAGTAAAGAAACATGAAATAACCTGAATTATGTCATCATTGTTTAATAGAGAGCCAATTGGATCACCCAGAACTCAAAAGTCAGTGTGGAATTTTCTGGGGAATTGAAACTGTAGGTACTACTCGTTAATACAGTAAAGATGAAAGACTGGGATTTTCATATCTGTTGAGATGTTATCATCATAAAGTCTTTGAGTTCCTTATTATTTAAGCACTGTGTTAAAATTTTTTAATTTGTTTTATTTATTTCTGAGAAAGAGAGACAGTGTGAGCAGGGGAGGGTCAGAGAGAGAGGGAGATACAGAATCCAAAACAGGTTCCAGACTCTGAGCTGACTGTCAGCACAGAGCCCAACGTGAGGCTCGGACCCACGAACCGTGAGATCATGACCTGAGCCGAAGTCAGATGCTTAACCGACTGAGCCACCCAGGTGCCCCTAAGCACTATGTTATATAATAAAAGTTATGATATTATTAATAATACTCTTTTTATTGGCAATTCAGTATCTGCTCTATAGAAGCTATGCTATGTGATCTTGCAATCAACTTGTGAGGTAAGGATCTTCTTTCCATAAATGAAAAGCTTGACACTTGGAAATGTCAAGAAGAACATCCAAGGCCTTAAGCTTATATATAGCACAGGTCACCCTCACCCCTATAACCCTTACTTTTAGCTGTAAACACAAATACATGAATAAGATATGTGGAGTCCCCTGACTCCTTCTAAGGGCTTTTAGGGCATTCCTATAAAGTACAAACTCGTCCACATACCACATACCAACTGCAAGATATTCAGAAATAAAGTAGATACTGAGTGAAAATAAAGATCAAAACACAATAAAGCTAACTTGAATTTCAATCTGCAATAAAATTGGAGCATTAAAAACCAGATTATCTAAAAGGAGCCATTTCACCATGTCATGTTAAGCACACAAATGAATGATTTGGGATAACTTTTTAAAAAAAATATTTTTATTCATTTCTAGGAGAGAAGAGAGAGACAACGTGAGCAGGGGAGAGTCAGAGAGAGAGGGAGACACAGGCTTCGAAATAGGCTCCAGGCTCTGAGCTGGCAGTCAGCACAGAGCCCGACGCGGGGCTCGAACCCACGAACCGCGAGATCATGATCTGAGTCAAAATCGGACGCTTAACCGACTGGCCATCCAGGTGCCCCATGATTTGAAGTAACTTTTTAAAGGAATGGTTACAAAGAGACTATCTAAGGATAATTCACTATGCACATGAGATATGTGGAGGATTTCCTCACTCTCTGATTTCACCATGCAAGGGTGTTATAGTACAGAAAGGCCATATGGAACAGAGAGTGTTTGTCTATGACCACTATGATGGATATGGCATGTACAGATTGTCATTATGATCCATCTGAGGAGAGAGAAGAAGGAGAAGTTGAGGAGCATAAAGAAAAAAGAGGGAAAGAATCTACTGTGATCACTGGGTGTGGGGACAATTAAAAAAAACAAAAAACCCCTATAATGTATAGTAATGAGCCATTTCAAAATCATGCTGATAGAATATTAAATTTTTACTTGGAATTTTGCTGAGTCTTAAGGATCTAGGGTGAAATCAGTAGATTTTCTGTTCTTGAGGAGATCAGCAGCATATTTGACATGCTGTTCTTGAAGAAAGTTCTTGGTTTCTTTATATATTTTAATTTGGCCATGTTAACTGTTCTCTGAATTAAGACTATCTACTTCTAATAAGATTAGAGCATTAGGAAACTCTTAAATGCCATTTAGAGATTTAAAATCATGAAACCCCTCAACAGAGTGGTTCCCAAACAGCTCTGAAACTCAAAGATGCAATCAAAATTAGATATTTAAATTAATTTAACATCTTGAACTTCATATTCATGATTCATGTTGAATATGTTTCTTGATTAGTTAGAGACTTCATCTCCTCATTTGTTAACTAGAATCAGTTACTTCAGCAGGGTCTTTGTGAAGAATAAATGAAATAAACATGTGAACAAAAATCTCAAATACTAGTTGACTCTTGTCTATTACAGATGCCCCATTTGATCTACTTTGCAGGCACCCTAGCTATGCAGGAGTGTTTTCCCCACATTGAAAAGTTTCTAAATTCTATAGTTTTTGTGTGTGTTTGTCTGTTGTTATTGCATGTGGGCTTCCAGTAACTTTTTTTTTTTTTTTTTGCTATCAGTTCATCATTTGCCCACATTTATTATTTGTCCGTGTGCCTGTTCAGCCTCCCCTTTCTGTTTAATTAGCCTCTTCTGACTTCTGAAAATCTAAGAAATGAGTTACACACTTGTTAGGACTACCTTTGAAATAATTAGCACTCCTACTTGGAAAGGAGACTAGAGTACATCTGTAGACTTCAGTGAGTGGGGCACCGACTTTGGCCACTAACAATTTTAGCTACTCTTTAATCTTTTCCTTTGTGCCATAACAGTGCTGGACATATATTACCTCAAGAAAGGTTTTATTGTTTTCTTCTTTTTCCCTGCATGTTTCTGGACAGCAGGAACTGCCTTTATGTTACATAAAAGGCATTCCATAAATATTCCTCAAATATACAAATAGACAAAAGTTTGAACCCCAGAATAGGAGGTCTCTCCTGTTACTGATTGAGCATCTTTTCCAAAATGCTATCATTGATCATCTCAACTGTGAATAGCTTTGTTATGCTTTCCTATGACCCACAGTTATGCTTGTACCAACTCAGCAATAAAAGAAAAAAATAAAATAAAATGCTGTGTGAAAGCTATTTACATAGTGTATCGATCTCTTTATTTGCCTCTTGCAGATACTCTGACATTACCTATCTAGCCTTTTGTGCTCTCAGCATAAAGGTAGAAACCCATTAACTCATTCGGATGGAGTTCTTTGTGAAACCAATAATCAGCAACATTAATAGATATTAAGTCAGAAGCTATAAAGAAAAATGACACATTAATTCTGCAACCTGAAAAAAAAATAACTCCTATTATGCAGGAATAATCTTAGTAACTCCATTCTGGCAACTTTCCTTACATCAGGAATAAATGCAAGGTCAGACTAGAGGTATGTGGGGAATTCAGATAAAAATGACTGTAGGGGAAGTCTTTTTCTTCAAAGAGGGGGATGAAGATCTTGAGGGTAGGAATGTAGGTAATTTGTATCCACTGTTCTCTGAATGTGATGAATAATATAACCTGATGTCTCTGATGTACAGGTAATAAGAATCAGAAGTTGTTGGATGACATATAATCCAACTGAATGCATAAGCACTGGAACCCTGCTTGATATGATATGTGTCTACACCGGACTCTGACTACATTCCTCCAACTACTTCAAATTCTATGGTTTTTAATTAACTATCTTTTTAGACTAATACAAATACACGTCTGCCATGCATTATGCATAGAATATATTGTACGATAAATTATCAAAAAGTTGTCAAACAATAATATAGAAAATAAGTATTCTGACTTATCAAAAATAAATGTCACTTTGAGTGATATTAGGGAAAGTTTCAGAAAAGAATTCAGAAACTGAGATTTAAAAAAAAATTGTTTTCATTTATTTATATACTTATTAGAGAGAGAGAAAGACACACAACGTGAGCAGGGGAGGTTCAAAGAGAGAGGGAGACACAGAATCTGAAACAGGCTCCAGGCTCTGAGCTAGCTGTCAGCACAGAGTCCAACGCAGGGCTCGAACACGAATGGTGAGATCATGACCTGAGCTAAAGTCAGATGCTTAACCAACTGAGCCACCCAGACACCCCAGAAATGGAGATTTTAAAGCTGGAAGGGAAGTTAGAAATTAGGCAGACAAATGAGTCGAAACATTTTCTAATAAGTGAAATTATTCTTTAAGTGAACTCATGCATAAATGCAACACATAACTGTTACGAAGTAGAATAATGATGGGAGAAGTTAGGGGAGAGTCAGGTTCCAAGTGCCCCGAAAATCATCCCCTCCATGCCCCCTACAACGTTTTTAGGACTCTTTTTTGAGACCTCTGGACTTTACTCAGTCCAGTCCAGAAAATCTCTGAAAATAAAAACTATAAATGCTTCCATTACCACTAACATTAAATATGACACAAATAGCTTTAAAAGGGAAGTAATATTTACAAATAAGCCTGAAACGCTGCTGGAATTGATTTATATGTTCAAGAGTTCCATCAGCAATGCAAGTTCTTTGTTTTATCTGTACAATTCTTAACATATTGGGAATTATTAATTTTTTTTTTTTGCCTCATTGTCAAACATGGTCACTGCAGCTCCAAATATGACATTTGCCCTCAAAACAAGAAAAGGAGACAGCAGCAAGCTGTACAAAAATGCCTTTTCCTCTCAACAATGACAAAAAAGCAAAAGCATGTCCAGTACACCCAGAAGACACCTGTTTATATATCATTAGCTAAAACTGTGTCACATGGCCATCCCTATCTATGAAGGCATCTGGGAAAATCTCACCTGGCACTAAGAATATTAGCCTTGGACAAAAACTCTATTTGCCAAGGAGAAGGGGGTTGTTCATGCTGCCATTCTACAGCTAGCCTCATGCCTTCATTCCATACCTGGGTACACTGTTGTTCTTCGGCTTGGTTAACATCACCAGCACCTTGATGGTGGGGCTTGTGTCCACGTTCTCAAACTGGACCTTGATAAATAAATCAAATACAGAGAAGTAGAGAGATGGAGAGAGAACATCAAGTGGAAGAGTAGTGGGTCAAATGCATGGAACAGGACTTTGTGTGCTTGATCCCTTCATAACCAAAGGTTTACTTTCATTTTCAGGTCTCATTTAAAAACCAACCATCTTTTCTGCATTCCATTCATATGCGAATAAAATTCCTCAGTATATTGTAAATATTTTACTCTATAAAAGTCCCTTTCTCTTCACTCCTAATTCCTTTACTTATCTAATTTTTTTCCACTTTAATGGTGATTGTGTGAATTTATTTGCTTGAATATTAAGGTTAACCAAATTAGAGAACTCCTCTCAGCCTCTGACTTTTCTAGACTCTGATTCCAGTTCTGGATTCTACCGAGCATATAGGCCTGAATAAGTTACCTAACACCTTTGTTTGTTACCCAGTTTCATCATTTGTCAGATGGGGGTAATCAAAGAGCCTTCCTCATAGGGTTGTATGAGTTCTACCTATTAATTACAGCTGCAGCCCCTGGACCAGTATCAGGCACACCCTGTGTACTCATCAAGGTTTGTCTGGAGCTTCTGATGTGCTGGAATACTATTTCTTTAAAGCTTTTTTTTTTTGACAGAGAGAGAGAGAGAGAGAAACAGAAATACATGAAAAGGGTGGAGAGAGAGAGAGAGAGAGAAGCAGAAATAAATGAAAAAGGGGTGGAGAGAGAGAGAGAGAGAGAGAGAGAGAGAGATCTTAAGCAAGAAGCAAGCATCATGCCCAGCACATAGCCAGATGCGGGGCTCGATCTCACAACCATGAGCTCATGGCCTGAGCTGAAATCAGGAGTTGGAGGCCTAACTGAGTGACCAGGTGCCTGTGTATCCTTAAAACTTTTGACAGAAAGTATCACTGTTGGAATAATACTTTTTATGGGCAAATGCTGAACTTAAGGACATTTACCTTTAATATAATTAAATCTGATTCTTATTCCTCTTCCCCTCTCAGAGCTAGTGCATTTTTCTTTATTTCCTGCTTCACTTTCCCTTAGATGAAAAACTATGATGAACTAATTACTAACTGTATCACCCCATTCATATTTCAATAGAACGTTGCAGGAAGTGGAATATTCTTAGTAAAAAGAAATTGTGAGTAGTGAAATTACAGGCAACAGAAAAATACTACATCAGAGTAGCTTCCCTAGTGTCTCCCAACTCCCATTATTCAGATAATTATGTACTAATTACATATGGATGGGTCTTCCTGATCAGCTCTTGACATGTTTAAAAAACACCTATTATGAAAGAACAAAGTGGAAGTAAAGAGAACTAAGTAACTACGTTAAACAGGCAGGTTTGGTAAATACTTATTAGCTGGATATTTTGTAAACTTAACAAAAATTGCTGATGGTTTTCAATAATTTGGGTTCCTGCCTAATAAACTGAAAATAGCTGTTGTAAATTTCCTTAAAGTTCAGACTTTCCAAAAACTCCTCATTTCCTTGACCTAACCACAATTTATCTGGGCTTCACTCATTTGGAGGAGGTAAAGGCAATGATACCTGGAGCCTGTGGGTGTGTCATGAACACTGATGCTTTCTGCAAGAAAGATTTGATTTTGTTTTTCAATGAAAATCAAGACATGAATGTAAAAATTTTGCTGGAAGATACTAACATCTTTGTAATGTTTCAACTTGGTTAAGCCGAGCAATGTTTCTCAGAATTTAAGTGCCTATACGTCTCTGATGAAGGTTGGCCAGGAGAGAAAGATGTGCAGGATGAGCAGAAATGAAGAGAAGCTGTGTCTATTCTTTCGAGGTGAATACAGGTCATGCCCTGTCAGAGCTCTTACAGGTTTGTGAAGCTTGATTGGCTCACCTTACTGGTGAGGGCAGCAGTAAGGGCACGTGGCTCCACTACCTTCCACAGGACTTCTTACTGAAGCTTCTTCACTTTCAGGCCCATGTGGGGATGTAGCTCCAAGTCCCCGTGGCAATAAAGTTGGAGACTTGCCAACAGGGAGAGACCAGCATCAGTTCTCGTTCCAGTTGTCTCTGCTTCATGTTCATTTTCGTTCCAGTTGTCTCTGCTTCATGTTCATTTTCTTTCCCTGGCTGCCTGATCTGTGACTTCAGGCTCAGGGTCAGATGCAAAAGTAGAAGAAACAGCTGAGCCAACACTGCTCTACCAACTCTCATAGTTGAGCAGGGTCAGAACTCTGTTAGTCCCTTATTTTTTCACCATTCTTTATGGTTCGCTTCTCACATTGAACCAGCACTGCACCTTTTGACATGCTTCCTTCCTAACTTTGTACTGGTGAGAATTTCTGTTTACAAGTTATTGAAAACTTTCCCTGGTCACTCTCACTCTTTTTTTTTTTTTTTTTATCATTGACATACCAGTTTTTATTTTTGAGGATTCAAACTATGCAGGCACAACAGATATACTGAAGTATGGATGGGAACCTGTTACTCTCAGAGGAGTAGAAAAACATGATTTAAATGAAACTTGTCACTCTCACTCTTATTTGGAGCATTCCTTTATTCTGCATTCACTGTTCATCTAAAATTTTAGTGCCATTCGGGGTGCCTGGGTGGCTCAGTCGGTTAAGCATCTGACTTCAGCTCAGGTCATGATCTCACAGTTTGTGGGTTCGAGCCCCATGTCTGGCTCTGGGCTGACAGCTCAGAGCCTGGAGCCTGCTTCAGATTCTGTGTCTCCCTCTCTCTCTGACCCCCCCCCCCAAGCTATCGCTCTCTCTCCCTCTCTCAGAAATAAATAAAACATTTTAAAACATTTAAAATTTTAGTGCCAGTGTATTTATTTTCTCAGTGCTGATCTTTTGTGATTAAGCAACCTTTTTCTTTTTACCTTAAAATGCTCCTTCCAGCCTCCCTCATATTTCTTACTTCATCTGATGTAACTTAGAAACGATAATATGGATTCCTTCTTCCCTGCAGAGGTTTCAGAAGAGAAAGCTTCCTAGTCAACTGTACTCTCTGAAGGAAGGGATAGGGATCCATGTGAGTACAAATTTCATTGAAAACAGGACTAAGATGGCCCTGTCATTTGAATGTATAGAATGTCCTGCTTTGTAGTTTCTGAACACTGTGAGGACCTAAAGCAACATCTGAAAAATCACAGACAAACTCTTTTCAAGTGCCTTATTATTCACTATTTAGTGTATTATAGAATTTCTGGAATTTCTTTGGTTCCACACTTAGGTTTCCAAATCCAAGTGAAGAGAGAAGGAAGAAAGTCAAAGTGTAAAGCAAGAATTTCCATGAGCCAAAGCCTTGCATGTGTAGCACTGGAGAAAAAATGGTGAATTCCAGAATACAGCTGCAGAGTTTCTGTGGCTTAAGGCTCAAGTTGGGGTCAGTGCTGGAAAGAAATCAGGATTGTGAGATTGGAATAGCCTTATGGCACAGAAAGTGAACCTTAACTGTTAATAGCTCAATACTTCTAGTGCTTTTACTATGATTAAATAAACACCACATTATGTTCTGTATTTGAAGGCATATTTTCTTCTCCACAGATGCTAAAAAACAGTTTACACTATACAGTTTATGTAGAAACCCTCCCCTGTCTCTTCTGCCATTATCCTATGACCCCCTATATGTACATTTCTTATTGCATTCCACAGTTTGTTGACAGTGATCAGTGTCTTCTTTTTGATTAATGTTATACAAACTTGTCAAGCCAAAAATACTACTGCATTGTGATGTAGACTCTGGAAGGAAAACACAAACAATGCTGTAGGTGTATGAATGCATGCCTGACTGTATGTAAGTGTTCTCTGACTCACATATTGTTCCGGGCCTTCTGATTCAATCTCTGGCATTGGTCTACTGGAGGTTTCAACACAAAGTAACCAAATGCTCAGAGCTACACCATTTACCTCCAAATTCTTCACTGTATTTTCTCACCCTTTTACCCTTACCTGAATCTAAACTGTTTTCTTCCTAAGCCTGTTTTCCCCTACTGGTGCAATGTCTACGGGCACTAAGACTATTTCTTTTCCATGAGTCTTTAGGGAGCATGGTCCTGGAGACCAACTTTCACATCTAAAATGCTCATTTGGTGAAATAAGTCGGGCAGAGAAAGACAAATATCATATGTGTGCACGTATAGGAGGATTAGGAGGAGCTTAACAGAGGACCAAGGGGGAGAAGAAGGGCGGAAATGGTGGGGGAAAGGGGAAGAGGCAAACCATGAGAGACTCTTGAATGCTGACAAAAACTGAGGACTGATGGATGTGGGGGGAGGAGGGGTGGGCATGGAGGAGGGCACTTGTGGGGATGAGCACTTGGTGTTATGTGGAAACTAATTTGACAATAAACTATTTGTAAAAAATAAATAAATAAATAAATAAATAAATAAATAAATAAATAAATAAATTTTTAAAAATTAAAAAAAAAATAATAAAATGCTCATTTGTCCCTGCCAAAAGGATTCTCACACAAAAATGTATAGGCAGATTTTTCTTGCTTGGACATATATAAAATTGTAGGTTCAGAACTCTAAGTATTCTTGAAATTCTGATTTTTAAAATACACATAAATCTCCTTATCAATATTAATAAGTGCATAGAATGTGTGATCATTTCTTTTGATCAAACATCCTTTTATTTTAGAGACTATTAAGAATGGACTAGTAGAAATATGCATGAATTGCTATGTGTTTTGGTTTTCTATACAAATTGGAATTGAAAGCCCAATATAAATTATAGAATGTTTGCTCTGTCTCCCACACTATTATGTGCTCTAATGGGCATTCTGATATAGATCCTGAATTGGGAAAAAAATCATTGAGAATATGAGGGTGACAAAAGCAAAATGAATAAAACAAAATATTTAAATGTCAGACTTTATGGTCGGAATAAAATTTATTTAAGGTTAAGAAAAGAAAAATTATCTATTATAATTTCCTCTTTATGCTTTTCCTATGTATTTCTTCCAGCTTCTTGTACTATACTCCTTCTCATTAGTATTCTTAATATAAACTTTTAAATGAAGAATAAAGTATTCACAGACCCATTAGCAATTAAGTATGACCATCTGTTCTGCCTTAAACATACACATAAGCACTCATACATACTACAAAAAAAAAATCACAAGAAAAAATTCTGATCTCAATTCAGCTTCAGTTAAGCCCAATTATTCATGTTCTGGTGCAAAGTCACTTCTTACAGGCTTTCACTTTCTCCATTTTCTAATTAGACTTCTCCAATGCCACCGCTCCACCAACATGACACACCTTATTGCCAACAATGTCATTCATTTCACTAAAGTCAGTGGATACATTTCAGACATTACTTAATGTGATCTTTCACAATATGTACTTGTTTATAACACCTTCCTTTTTGCACAGGGTTATTTTGGTTTCTGGCCTTTGTTACATTTTTCTAGCTCCTACTTCTCAGTCTCTTTGGCTTGATAGTTCAAATGTTACCCCAATGTTCATCTTAATTGTTTTCATTTCTTTTTACATTCTTTCCTTTTGTTATCTCTTAAATGCCATGGCTTCAATTGCAATCCACATATGATTCAATCGCAAATTGTTACCTGTAGCCCAGGTCTCAACTTTGAGTTACAGATCTGATAATCAAGCTGCGTAGTCAACCCTCCTAATTAGATATATACAGGTATCTAAAAATTAATGTTTACAGAACTCCTCTCAACCCTCAAAGTGATCTTTGGATATTCACCAGTTCCATGTTAGTGAATACAATCTGTGATGACTTTAAGGTTCACTGTGAATCAGCCAGTAGTCTTGTCCACTCATTCCCTTCTTAAGTAACCATTCTGCATCCCTGGCCACAGGAAGATAATACAGGAAACAAACAAAGATAATAGGTATTCCAAAGGGATGAAGAGGAGAGGAAGGTACAGGCTTCCAGCTATGGAATGAATGTCACAGGGATGAAAGGTACAGCAAAGGGAACATAGTCAATGGTACTGTAATAGTATTGTATGGTGACAGATAGTAGCTACACTTGTAGTAAGCATGGCATAATGTATAGAGTTGTAGAATCACTATGTTACATACCAAAACTAACTGCATATAACACTGCATGCCAACTGTACTTCAATTTAAAAAAAGATAATACGGTATTTTTTTTTTTTTGAGAATTACCAACTTAAAATTGGCAAATAGAAGCTCCCAGTGTCTACTAGTTTTCTGTCTTAAAATATATATCTATAATTGAGTCTCTCATGATGTGAAGAATGCCCTTTACCTAATAGGAAAAATCAACTCAATAGTTTGATAGAATCAATTATAAGAACTGAAAGGGAAATTGATTGTGTTGCAACATTGCCTTCCAATCAACCATGAAACAAATTCTACCTTTGTCTTTCTAAACTTTGGGTTATTTTAGCCAATAAATTTCTTAATGTGATATTTTTTTTTCTTATGCTGGCTTGGGTTCTATAACAAGAAATCTAGAGCCTTTGACTATAAGATTAAACAAACCATTGCCATCTCCATCCTTGCAATTGCTCTAGACGGAAACTCAGGGATCACTTTTGACTCATTTCTCCTTCAACATCCTTTGCCATGAAACATAAATAATTCCAAATGTATCTCAAATTCATCCACTTTTATCAATTCCCTGCCAAACTCAAGTCTTAGCTTTTCTTACATGATCCTAACTTGTCAGTCTGAAATTTGTTATTCACATAGTGATCAGGATGATGTTTTAAAAGAAATGTAGGAAAATATGCTTATGTCACTGTCTTTTTAAACTTTTAGCAGTTATCCATTTCTTCAAGAATAAATGTCTAGAATATCTGTGTGATCTTGTCCTCTGCCCACTTTGTAGACTCCTCTCTAGCAGCTTCCTCATTTCTACCACAATGGCACTCTTTTAATTCTTTGACTGTGACAATATTTTCTCCACTTGGTGTCGATGCAGTGCTATTACCTATGTCTGCGATACTCCTTATTAAGGTATATATCTTTTAAAACTCACTTCCAAACCTACTTCTTCAAGTAAACTTTCTCTAACTGGTAATAAGTCTTCTAATGTACACTTGCATTGCACTTATTTTACCTTTAATTCAGGGTAAGTATAAAATAATTGATAAGTGATGAGTCCTGATTGATAACTTTTGTCTCCTCTCAGAATGCAAACTCCTTTGGGAAGATTGTTTTTGCCTTTTAAGTGATATATTCCCAATGCCTACTATGTTGTGCCATATATACATATATATGACCTGAGCTCGATTTTGGCTCAGGTCATAATCTTACAGTTTGTGGGTTTGAGCATCATCCACACATAGTCCCGTGTCGGTCTCCATGCTGTTAATGTGGAACCTGCTTGGAATCTCTCTCTGTCTCTCTTTCTGCCTCTCTCTCTCTTGAAATAAATAAACTTAAAATTTTTAAATAAAAACTGGGGCTAAATCTACTGCAATATGTTCCTTATTAGCCTACTTCAGTACTAAAGAAAGAAACATTTTATTAGTAGTTGGAAGATGGCAAAAGTCAGGTTGTTTTTCTACTACTCTAAGATGATGTTTTATTGAATAACCTCATTGAGATATATTCCACTGAGGGAGAGAGAGTAGGGAGAACCAGTAACTGTGGTTTCACAGTTCTATATAGCAAGCATATTTGTATTCATTACAGTGGAACTTGGAGTCTATTGAGGACAGAGATATAAAACTGGAAGAGACAAGGCAAAGGGACAGCAGGAAAATCCTTCCACTGCCTCAGGCAGTGGGCACAGGAGAGGAATGATAAACATGTGCATCTTCTTTACTGAGATGGATGCTGGGGATATTTCTCTGTGTGATGTTCTTTAACAGGATATATTTCCTTGAAAACCAAACAAAAATTAAGTTCATTTTGCTTCCAAAAATTGCAAAGTTCATTTACTCGATGATTTATGTGTTCTTTCTTTTCAGAGGACACTTAGCTTTTGTTTGCAGGTGAGAGATTACCCTGCCCTTTTCAACTTGTGCATAGCTGGTTATATTTTCCATGTGAAGAATCTGAACAATTGTGTGCAAAAAATGTATTCACAATCCCTCTGTGAGTTAATTTGTAACCACTGAAATAAAGGCAAAGTTTCATCAAAACCAAATCTAATTATATATAAAAGCAAGAGAAACAGTGCCTTACAATGTGTGATTATTAGAGAAGCTAAAAGCTTTCTTATACTAATATGGTATGGTGCAATGGTAATTATTAGGGTGTTTTAATTGAGATAAAGCATTATTAACCAGGGAGGCAGTCTCCCCCCCACCCCCCACCTCAGGCCCAGTGACAGCTCCCATTAACAGTGTCATGTGAATGGATGGTTAAGCCACCACTACTGATAACTAAGCCAGATGGCGCCAAGTTCTTACCGGCAACAAAGCAAGAAAGGTTGGTGAATGTTGGGCAGAAGTTACAAGCACAAGGGAAGAGAAGAAACAGCACTACAAGGAGAGGATTTTGTTGTTGTTGTTGTTTTTTAGAGAACAAACTTTGTATCATTAGACAAGTCATTTAAATTCTAAAGGCCTTAGTTATTCTCAAGTTTAGGCTTAAAATTTACCTGTATCTTTTGATATCTTTAACAGGTGATCTAGCTATTGACTGAATAAGATTACAGGTCACATATCTTGTTTAATTATGCTTTGCTTTACTGTACTTTGCAGCTATTGCATTTTTACAAATCGAAGGGCTTGACTTCAGTAGAAGAAGTAACTATAGAAGTGGCAGAAATAGTAAGAGAACTAGAATTAGAAGTGGAGCCTGATCAGTCACCACCCTGATCAGTCAGCAGCCATCAATATTGAGACAAGATCCTCCACCAGCAGAAACATTACAATTTGTTGAAAGCTCGGATGATGGTTAATATTTTTTAAGCAAAAAGTATTTTTAAATTAAGTACATTTTTTAGATATAATGCTTTGCACACTTCATAGACTATAGTGTAAGCATAACTGTTACATGCACTGGGAAACCAAAACATTCATTTGACTTCTTTACTGTGATAATTTTTTATTGCAGTGGTCTGAAACCAAACCCACAATATCTCCAAGGCATGCCTGTACTTTCAAAAATCTTTCTTAAATAAATAATTAAAAAGGAAGAAATTATAAGTGAAATGAAATATTCAACTTAGTATTATTTATAAATGAATAAATATTGAAGTTGTGGAAATGTTAACAATTGCAGGATGATCAAGCAAATTATGATAAATTCCTATTATTTCATCATAACAAAATACTGTTTCATTATGTTAGAAAAAATTATGCTTACAAATGTTGAATGAAAATATCCAAACCTACATGCCAAATATACAGTACCTGTACCTCATCTTATTGCTTTTCCATTGTATCAAAATTATTTGTGTGTGTATATCCATCTGTTCTCACTGGGCTCTAGAACTGAAAAATATAACACAAGTTATATTTTTATCTTTACATTCTTATTGTTTAGCATGGGGGTACATAGTAAAGTTACATTTCTGAAATTGAACTAAGTTAGATGAACACAGCTTATGACTTAGGAGGAAAAAGAACAATTTTAAAGGTATGAAACTAATTATTTTTGAAATTCAATGTTGTAGGTGCTGGAAAAAACTAAGATGAAAGAAGCAAGGACATGCTCTTAATGGACTCACTGTCTAGCAGTGACAACACCAAATAATAATTTGGTGAAATAACATTGGAAGGTCATAGGTATATGATTAGAGAAGTAATTGAAGGTAGTCATTATTGTTGCAAATGAAAGAAACTTAAATCTGAGTAGCTTATGTGCAGAGCTAACTTATTAGCCATGGAACCAACCAGTAAGAAGAGGAACCAGCTAGTGCTATAGAGTGCTCCCAAACAGAGACCTGACTCTTCCACAATTTTTTCCTTATTTCTATCTATATCTTTAGTATTTTTTATGTTTTTCCATGAATGTCAAAATTGGCTTTCTCTATTGTCCAGAAAAATGACTATCAGTTTCTTAAGTATATATAGTTTAGATTGGTAAATGGAAAGGGACTGAAATTTTATTTAAGTTAGAAATTGTACTGAAGGTACTCAATTTGTCCCCTTCCATCAGGTGTTATTCAGCAGTAGCTGTGCATCAGCAGCACTTAAGCAAACAACATCTTTTTAAAAAAAAATTTAATGTTTATTTTATTTTTGAGAGAGAGAGTATGAGTGGGGGAAGGGCAGAGAGAGAGGAAGACACAGAATCTGAAGCAGGCTCCAGGCTCTGAGTTGTCAGTACAGAGCCAGTCGCGGGTCTCAAACTCACAAACCACAAGGTCATTAGATCATGACCTGGGCCAAAGTTGGACGCTTAACTGACTGACCCACCCAGGTGCCCCTGGTTTTTGTTTTTTGTTTTAAAGTAAGCTGTACTCTCAACATGGGGCTTGAACCCATGACACCAAGATCAAGAGTTACATGCTCTACTGACTGAGTCATCCAGGTATCCCCAACATGATGTTTATAGTAGGAAAGCAGTCTTTACCAATGATAAGTGGTCAAGTTCTGGTCAAATTAGGATGTCTGAAGGAAGTTTGTTAAGCAAAAATTAATGTGAACTTGCTTTTGAAGGGTGAATTGGACTCTTCATGTAATAAGGAATAAGGACAATTCTGTTAAATATAACAGATTGAACAAAAGGTTGAAGCAATATAATATTCTTGCAGACTCTGGATTCTTGTGATACTTCTGGGACAAAGCTGAGAAGGAAGCAGTGAGAGAAGGTAAAGAAAATAAGAAAGTAGGTCATGAAGAGATTGGAACATGAACCTTAAGATTGTTTTTTTAAATAGGAAATTGGAAACTACTTTTTCATGTTTTGTAGTAAAATGCACATAACAAAAAATTTCCATTTTAACTATTTTAATTGTATAATGCAGTACCGTTAATTTTATTCAACACTACTATCTTTTTAGAGAACTTTTTCATCATCTCAAACAGAGATTCTGTACCCTTTAAACAAAAATTCACCATTCTGCCCTCTTCTCAGCCCTAGCAATTTCTATTATACTTTCTGTGCTTATAACTCTGCCAATTCTAGTTACTTCTTATAAGTGGAATCATACAATATTTGCATTTTTGTGCCTGGCTTATTTCATGTAGCAAAATGTTTTCAAGTTTTGTGTATTTTGTAGCATGCATTAGAATTTCATTTCTTTTTAAGGCTGAGTAATATTCCATTTATATCTACTAGATCTTGTTTATCAATCATCTGTTGATGAGTATTTGAGTTGTTTCTTCCTGTTGGCTATTATTAATAATGCTGCTATGAATATTATACTAGTCTGTTTGAGTCTGATTTAAATATTTTGAGTATACCCAAGAATGGATTTGCTAGGTCATATGATAATTCTGTCTTTAAATTTTGGAGAAACCATGACACTATTTTCCACAGTGGTTGCACTATTTTACATTCTTACCAACAATGCACTAGGTTCCCAGTTTCCAATTTCTCCACATTCTGTCAATAATCGTTATTTTCTTTTTTTTTTTTTAATAGCAGCCATGTGAAGTGGTATCTTATTGTGGTTTTGATTTGCATTGTCCTAATGACTAGTGACGTTAAGCATCTTTTCATGTGCTTATTGGTTATTTGTATTATTTTTTGAGAAATGTCTACTCAAATCCTTTGTCCATTTTTTACTTGGTTTATTTTATTATTTGCTGTTGATGATTTATAGGTGTTCCTAATATATTCTGGATAGTAATTCCTTTTCAGAAATAAGATTTTCAAATACTTTCTTTTTTTCTGTTTTTTTTTTTCACTCTTTTCATAGTGTCCTTTGATTTACAAATGTTTTAAATTTTAATGGAGTAAAATTTATCTCTTTTTGCTAGCTTGTGATTTTTTGTGCTATATTCAGGTGATTGGGAATTTTAAGTGGATTAGCAATATAATTATGTTTGGATATTAGAGTCTCTTAGATGAGATGTGGAGGGTGATTTAAGAAGAAAAAAAATTGAAGATAGAAAGATAGGTTAATAAGCCATGGCAAAAAACTTACGGATAAGGAAGCAGAAGAGCCATAATTCTTCCTCTCCCTGCATTCCACATCTTATAAAATGAACAACAAAAGAGCAAAAATTAAAATCAGGAATAAAACGATCAGAAGTAACAATATGTCATTGCACATATTATACACATTTAAGCGTGTCAGTCTAATTAACTGAAAATCCAAGTACATCTTAGAAAGCAACATGCATTATACCCACTCCCTTATCCTCACGAAGAAATACAGAAGAAAGGAAATGAAGCTCAAGCAAATCCTGGGAATTCTTACTAAAACTCCCACACTGAACTTAAGCAGGATGAGTGTGATAATGCAGTCAACAGCACAATGACAAAAAAAAAAGCCTCTTGAAAAGAAACTTAGAATTGTTGTGGCCTCCTCAGAATCCACAAAATCCTCTAGGATTCTCCATTTTCGATGGTTTCACAGCGATGTTAAGGAATAATCTGAAGGCCAGGTCATTGCATCCCTTAGATGATGACACTCTGCTTACCTTAACTCCCTGGCTGGATGAAGCTCAGTAGAAAATACTAACAAATTCTAGTAGACAGTAGACACACAGCCAGCTTCTACAATAAAGGCTGCATGTTGCCCCACTTGCAACTATCTCTCCTTTTTCCTTTGTTGTCAGGTTAAAAAGTGTGGAATAAAGAAAATGATCCCACTCCCCATTGTAAGTAAATCTCAGAATATAGTAGGGATTTCCTGAAACAAAGTAAATCATTCTCTATTAGAATGACTTAATAATAACTTCAGATTAAGCTACTCAAATGAAATGTGAGAAAAACAAAACAATGGCATGGACATTACCCAAACATTTTAGGAAAAAGAAAACTTTAAAAATGAGGATGGAATAAAGGAACATTGTATGAAGAAAAGGCAGCATAGCATAGAGCTTAAGTCAAGGAATCTAAATCCAAAATGACTACTAGTATGGATAAATAAACTTAATAAAATTTATATTCAAATTAAGCTGAAAGAAATAGAGCTATAGGAAAAAAAATAGAAGAAAAAAACAGCACTAAAGGACATCATAAAATATAGCATAGAAGACCTGAAATACTGACAGAAGGAAATATATTTTTCAACATGGATGAGGAACTCTTATCAGTCCACCTGTCCTGCAGACAACAACTATAAATTTTGGAAACACACACACACACACACACACACACACACACACACACACAGAGTAAAACCTACCTGAAAACATGGGAGAATTACCAAAATCAGACAAATACTGGACTCGAGTCAACACATTGGGAAAGCTTTCTAGCTTCATAATTTTTAGACTGAGGGCTGGTTCAGTGCACCATATGGAGTAAGTAGAAAAAAAAATTAAAAAAACTCACAGTTTTTCTGGCTTGTAACAACAGAAAATAGAGTAAAAGGCAATAATAGTCAATGGAGATTGAGGGTGGAAATCCAGAAAAGATGAAAGCCAGAAAGTGGGATCTCCAAATTCTGTGTATAATGTTTCCAAACCTTCTTGCTGATAATGGAAACTTACATGAATAACATGGACACAAACAACACAATGAAAGATAAAACATCTGAACCAAGATGTGTTATTCTGCCCCCTGCAGGAAGACAGAGTTTGCATTTTGAATCCAACCAATTTAAGTGTTTGCTAAAAGGTATAAAATTATTCAACACTCAATCCTCTTGGGGAGGAATATAACCTAATCTGTAGGGCATATTATGCACAAACACACGATCGAAAAGTATTGTTTTCTCAAAGAAACTGGAAAAACACAGCTTATTCTAAAGAGAAAATGCAATCCATGTAGACTATCTCTGAGATGATACAGATATTGGCATTAGCAGAAAAGAATTTTAAAGCGGTGATTTTAACTGAGATCAGAGATATAAAGGAAAATATGCCTTTGCTATGTGAAAAAAGTAAGAAACCTCAGAATTAAAATGTAACTATGAAAAGATACAAATGGAATTACAAAACTTAAAAATACAACATGGGAAAATTTAAAAATGTACTCAGTGGGCTAAACAGAGAAGTGGAAGTTACAGAAGAGCCTGTGAACTTGAAGATGGATCAATACAAATGATTAAATATGAAAAACAGAGAGAAAAAATTTAAATTATTTCCAGGAGCACAGGAGATAATATAAAATACCTGAAATTTATATAGAGGCATGGAAACATAACAAAGAGAGGTTCAGGAACAGAAAAATATCTGAAGAAATAATGGCCAAAAGTTTTTGAAGTTTGTTCATGGACAAAAATTTATAGAATGAGAAGCTCAGCCACTTTAAGCAGGATAGACATACAGAACACCATGCTTTAATATGTCATAATTAGGCTACTGGAATCCAAAAATAAGAAAAGAATCTTGAAAACCGTCAGAAAAAAATTGACACATTACATACAGAAACGCATTAACTTAAATTCCACAAATTTTCATAAAAAATATAAAGTTTTTCAAATATTTACATATTTTTGAGAGAGATAGAGAGAGTGAGACAGAGTACAAATGGGAGAGGGACCGAGAGAGAGGGAGACACAGAATCCAAAGCAGGCTCTAGGCTCTGAGCTGTCAGCACATTACTCACCGCGGGGCTCAAACTCAGGAACTGTGAGATCATGACCTGAGCCAAAGTCAGATGCTTATCTGACTGAGCCATCCAGGCACCCCAATTTTCATTAAAAACTCTACACATAAGAAGATAATGAAATCATATTTAAGAGAACTTCAAAATCTAGAACCTGTCAATTTCTATATTCAGAGAAAATATCCTTAACAAATAAAGAAATTATAAGTAATTATTATTGAACATCCATACCTATTACATTAAGCATAACAACTCTAAAAACAAGTGGAATATTTGCACTCTGTCACCACATCAGGAACAAGACCACTCCACAAAGATTAGAAAAGATTCCGGGGAAAACATTGAATCTATGGTCTCATCTCATCCAGACAGAAGGTTTGTCCCTTCCTTTCCTACCCCAAGATGCCATCTTGAAAAAGATCAGGGAAAGCAGAAGAATCTGAAATATTGAGCGTTGGTCAAATCTAAAAAGAAACAATATTAAAGTGCCTCTGAAACAGAAAGGAAGTCTGAATTCATTGGATTCATTCAATATTTAAATACAATAAATCATTTAACCCAGGAGTGATTCGGATATTATTAATGGACAAAGTCAAGCTTTTTTGCTGCTTGAGTGGAATGGGGATGGGGCGGTTGTGAGAAAGATTAGGTCAGCTAAGGGGGAAAAAAATCACCTTTTCTTTGTATATAGTATAATTGTGTATACTTGCATCCATGACAAATGTGTTTACAACAAAATGTGTTTCGCTTTTGCTATTTGTTTAGACAATATACACTCTTCCCACGTCAGCTCTGTTCTTACATGTCCATTTGTTTCCACTCACATGCATGGGGTGTTTTGCAGTTAAAAGAAATTGGTACAGTGGGAAAGTAAAGAGAAAGTAGAACCAAGAGGAAAGGAAGTGTCTGTTTTCCATCAGGTTTTTAAGTTTTAGTTGTCATTGCAAGATGGTATAGAGACAGAGATATAGTGAGATCTGTTCAAGAGAAAATTTGTGAGACTCAAGGCATAAGGAGAGTTGCTCTGGGTCTGAGGGACGAGATTCAGCACAGAATTGGAGGGAGTAAGGGGAAGGCCTTTTCTGGTGCTGCTCTTCAGAACTTGCATGGTTTCTGAGACCCAGAATATTGGAACTTTTGAGGCATCCAGAGCCGGTAAACAATCCAGCTACATATATTTTTGGTAGGCCAGCCACATATCTTTTTGACATCTTTTTAATTAGATGTCTCCAAGTGGCCTACAGGAAGCAGACTGGGATTATGAGACTATAAAAGAGAGGAAGGAGGCAAAAAGTGACTTGAGTAAACTAGAAGTTAGTGATTCTGCACAAGGCTTCCGCTTAGAGATGTCCTATACATCACAGGACAGCACAAATGAATGGAGAGCTAAATTTCTACCACATGGCTGATGGAAATGGAGCCAAAAGGCATTTAAATTACATGTGGAATGAATGAGCATACAGAAAAACACTCTAAGAGTTAGAAAGCAAGTAAGAATAAATAATAATAATTAATAATAATAATAATAATATTTTACTCTCTCACAGAAAAGGCCTATCCAATTAAAAAATTTACCTGTGAGGGGAAAGTGGGTGATAGGAATTGAGGAGGGCACTTGTATGGAAGCCGATTTAACAATAAGCTATATTAAAAAATTAAAAATTAATAAAAAATTACCTGTGTCCATTTTCAAAATAGAAAGAAATAGGTTTTTATGGAAAAAAATAGTATTACCTTAAATTTGGTTTTTGTTTCCTGCACAGGAAATCATGTCTATACCTATTACCTTTGATTTAATCCTTTCAAAAATCCAACATGTATTATCTCTGATTCAAAGAATTAATGTGACTTGCTCAAGACCACTTGCCTAATGCCTAGCATCATCCAGCCTGGCACCTGGGCCTCCTAGTTCTTAGTCCTGGCTCTTTATGCTAAGTCCTGTTTTTAGAGTCATATTTCTCCTGACCATGTCTGCCCATAGCCACCTGACATCTGAATTACTGCTTTGGGGTTTGAACACAGTCAGCACGTGATCTTTTATGAAAGGACTCCGTTTGTCTATGACTTCACAGACTCCTCTCTTCATCTCCTATTTTCTTGCTTCTCTCAGTCACAGCTGGGAGCAACCACATCTATCCACTTGATGAAATCTGAACGTATAAAGTGATTTCTTTTCTGCCAGAGCAGACCATTATGAACAATTTCGACTTTGGGTTGGGCAAAGAGAATACTGGGCTGTGAAGAATTTAATATCTTTTCAAATCTTCAGGTGAGGGCAGTGTCTCAGAGTTAGAACAGAAGACAGAAAAAATTTTCCCTGTAATATGATTTCGAGGCTGCAGAGAAAGCCCTTCACCTGCAAATGTTCCTCATCACATGCATATAATCTTTTTATCAGGGGACAAGACCCTTCCTTTTACAACAGAGAAAAGTGCCATTCTGAGTGTTCCCAAGGAGGGGAACATTGTGGCCAAGAGCAGCATTACAATAATGAAAGCTAAGACCTGTATATGACTTGTTATGTGTCATCCACTGCTTGAGGCACTTTACATGTATTATTACTCCTACTTTCCACAACAATTCTCTGCAGCAGAGTTTCTTATTATCCCCATCTTACAGATGAGGAGAGGAGCAGTGAGAAATGAAATGACTTGCCAAGTACGATGCAGTTAATGAGTGCTCAAGCTGGGATTCATATCTAAGCAGTCTGGCTTCCAAATAAATCCTTTTCCTTAAACACTACACCATACTGCCTCTCTACAACAGAATGGAAGAAAGGGGAGCATGGTTCTTGTCCTCAGGAAAAATGGATCCTAGAAAAAGAAAACAGGCTTTCATAACAGCATGTGATAATTATAGTGGGATGAATCCCAGGCTTTCTGGCAAGAGTTTACAAAGAGAGGAGACCTTTTTCCAGTCAGATACCCCAAAAGAAGATAGTAGATTTAAATGAGAAAGGGTAGTAGCAGAGGTAAAGTGAATGGCTTTGGTGACAGGCCATGGTTAAAATGATGTTTGTCTTCAAAAGTTGCCAAATACCTGTTCCTCCTTTCTAATTTCATTTTTTAAAGTAGGCTTTATTTTTCTAGAGCAATTTTAAATTCACAGAAAAATTGAGCAGAAGGTACATGGAGATTCCATAAACCCCTTGTTCTCAACCACTCATAACCATCCCCACTAAACATCCCCAACCGGAGTGGTATATTTGTTACAGGTAATAAACCTACATCTACACATAATTATCACCCAAAGTCCATAATTTACATTAGGGCTCACTTGGTGCTGTAAAATCTGTGGGTCTGGACAAATGTATCCACCATCATACTACCAGATAGAATAGTTTTGCTTCTATAAAAACTTCTCTTCTCTGCCTATTCAACCTTCCCCCCACTATCCCTTGGGAACCATGCATCTCTTTTGTCTATTCTAGAATATCATATAGTTGGGATCATATAATATCTCAGCTTTTCAAATGGGCTTTTTTCACTTAGTAATGTGCATCTAAGTTTCCTCCATATTTCTTAGTGTGTTGATACCTCATTTCTTTTTGCACTGAGTAATTTTCTATTGTCTGGATGTACCATAGTTTTATTCATTTATTTACCAAGGGACATTTTGGTTGCTCCAAGATTTGGCAATTATGAATAAAGCTACTATAAACATTTACATGAAGGTTTTTTTGTGTGTGAAAATAAATTTTTACGCTGGCTTAATATCAAGAGGCACAATTGCTTGGCTCTATGTTAAGAATATGTTTGGTTTTTTAAGAAACTGCCACACTATCTGCCAAAGTGACTATCGTTTTGCATTCTCACCAGCAATGAATGAGAATCCCTGTTGCTCCACATACTTGCCATTATTTAATGCTGCCAGTATTTTGGATTTGGGCCATCTTAATAGATGTGTAGTGCTATCTTACTGTATAAATTTGCAAGTTTCTTATGACATATGGCATTGAGTTTCTTTCTATATGCATATTCCCTATCCAGATGTTGTCTTCGATGAGGTGTCTGTTCATTTTTTTGCCCATTTTTTTTTCATTGTCTTGTTTCATTTTAGGTTTTAAGAGTTCTTTCTTTCCTTCCCTTTTCTTTCCTTTCCTTTTCTTCCTTCCTTCCTTTCTTTCCTTTCCTTTTCTTCCTTCCTTCCTTCCTTCCTTCTTTCCTTCCTTCCTTCCTTCCTTCCTTCCTTCCTTCCTTCCTTCCTTCTCTCTCCCTCTCTGTCTCTCTCAGTTTCTAAGAGTCTGTCCTCCCTCCCTCACTCTTTCCCTCATTCTGTCTTCCTTCCTACTTTCCCCATTCTTCTCTCTCTCTCTCTCTTTCTCTCTCTCTCTCTCTCAGTAGACTTCGTGCACAGCATGGCATGGAGCCCAATACAGGGTCTGAACTCATGACCCTGAGATCAAGACCTGATCTGAGATCAAGAGTCAGATGCTTAACCAACTGAGCCACCCAGGAAACCCTAAGAGTTCTTTATATATATAGGATATAGTCTTTTGTCAGATATGTCTTTTGTAAGTATGTAGCTTCTCATCTCATTCTCTTCACAGTGTCTTTTGCAGAACAGAAGGTTTTAATTTTAATAAAGTCCAGTCTATCAACTATTTCATAGTTTGTGCTTTTGGTGTTATATCTAGAGCAATTGCCAAAGCCAAAATCTTCTAGATTTTCTCCTATGTTTCCCTCTAGGTATTTTATAGTTTTAATTTTATGTTTAGGTTATGGCCCAATATAAGTTAATTTTTATGAAAAGTGTAAGATTTGTGTCTAGATTGTTTTGCATATGTATATTCATTTGTTCCATCAGAATTTGTTGTCTTTTTTTCACTGTATTGCCTTTGCTACTTTGTCAAAGATTAGTAAATGATGTTTGTATGCATCTATTTCTCAGCTCTCTATTCTGTTCTGCTGGTCTATTTGTCCATTGTTACACCAATATGAAACTGTTTTGATTATTACAGTTTTATATTAAATCTTCACTTTGTATAGCATCAGTCCTCTAACTTTGTTCTCCTCCCTAAGTATTGTGATGATTATTCTGAGTATTTTATCTCTTGGCCTCAAAGGGTGAGTTGGAAAGTATTTCCTCTGATTCTATTTTCCAAAAAAGATTGTAGAGAATTGGTGTAATTTCTTCCCTAAGTGTCTGGTAGAATTCACCAGTGAATCCTGAATCTGGTGCTTTGTGATTTTTTAGGTTACTATTTTTTTATTTAGTTTCCTTAATAGATACAGGCCCATTCATATTGTCTGTTTCTTCTCCTGTCAGCATGGCAGATTGTGTCACCAAAGGAATTGGTCTGTTTCATTTAGGTTATCAAATTTGTGGGCACAGAGATGTTCATAGTATTCCTTTATTATTCTTTTTATGTCAATAGAATATGCAGTGGTATCTCCTCTTTCACTTCTAATATTAACAATTTATATCTTCTTTGTTTTATCTTTGTTAGTTTGGCTAGAACTTTGTTAATTTCATGAACATTTTCAAAGACCCAGCTTTTGGTTTTTATTGCTTTTCTCTATTGATTTTGGTTTCAATTTCATTGATTTATGTTCTGATTTTCATTATTTTATTTTCTCCTCTTACTTTGCATTTAATTTGCTCTTCTTTTCCTAGTTTCCCAAAGTGGAAGTTTAGATTATTGATCTTAGATATTTATTCATTTGTAATGTATTAATTAAATACTTTAAATTTCTCTTTACGTACTGAATATGCTATCATCCACAAATTTTGGTGTTGTACTTTCATGTTCATTTATTTCAAAGTATTTTAAAATTTCTTTTGAGATTTCTTTTTCTGAATATAGAGTATTTCTAAATGTGTTGTTTAATCTCTAAGTATTTGTGGGATTTTTTTCCCTGGTACTTTGTTGTTGTTTTTGATTTTTAGTTTAATTTTATTGTGGTATGAAAGCAGACATGTTATAACTTTTATTCTCTAAAACATTTTTAAGATGTTTTATGGCTCAGATTTGGATATATTTCGGTAAATGTTTCATGTGAGCTTGAGAAGAATGTATATTCTGCTGTTGTTGGAAAAGTAATCTAAGGATATAAAATATGTACCTTTGATTGACAGTGATATTGATTTCTATGTCTCTACTGATTTTCTGCCCGTTCAATCTGTCAATTCTGCTAGAGGGGTTTTGAGGCCCCCATAATAATAATGATTTCATCTATTTCCCCTATAGATCTATCACTTTTTGCCTCATGTATCCTGAAACTCTGTTACTAGCTGCATACACTATTAGTAATTATTGTGTCTTTTTAAAAAACTGGTCCTTCTACTATTATGTAGTGCCCCTTTGTATTCATAATGACTTTCATTCTTCTGAACTCTGCTCTTCCTAAAATTAATATAGCCATCCCAACTTCTTTTTGATTAGTATAGCATAGTGTATCTTTATCCATTCCTTTACTTTTAATTTGTAAATAATTTATATTTAAAAGTGAGTTTTTACTTTCACAGTATATAGCTGCTCTCTTTTTTTGATCTACTCTGACATATTTGTTGTGTAGTGACTATTGATAGAGTTGGATTAATATCTACCATATTTGTTACTGTTTTCCATTTGTTTTCCTTGTTCTTATTTTTATCTTTCTCTCTTTTTCTCCAATTTGTGGCTTTAACTGAACATTTTTATATGATTCCATTTTCTCCCATTTCTTTGCATACCAGTTGTATGTTTTTTTTTTAAAACTTTTCTTAATGGTTAATCTAGAGTCTGAAGTACACATTTACAACCGTTCTAAATCCACTTTCAAACAATACTATTTCACAGATTGTGCAAATACCTTATAATAACAAAGTATTTCTAATATTTCTCTTTTATTCCTTGTATTGTTGATGCCATTCATTTCACTTATATACAAGCATACATATATCTATATACACATAATTAAAATATTTTTAATGTAACTTATTTGAGAGAGAGAGAGCACAAATGGTGGAGGGACAGAGAGAGACACACACACACAGAATTTGGAGCAAGCTCCAGGTTCTGAGCTGTCAGCACAGAGCCCAATGTAGAGCTTGAACTCATGAGCCTTGAAATCATGACCTGAGCTGAAGTCAGATGCTTAACTGATTGAGCCACCCAGGCACCCCTATATATACATACTTAAATACATCTGTGCTATAATTATTTTGAATGAGTTGTTAATTCTTTGATGAGTTAAGAATAAGAAAAATAAAAGTTTTAAATTTACCTTCATTTATTCCTTCTCTACTTTTCTTCTCTTTTTTTTTGTAGATCTGAGTTTCTGACCTATATCATGTTTCTTCCCTCCGAAGTACTCCTTTTAACACTTTTTGTAATGCATAACTACAGGCAATAAATTCTCTCTTTTTGTCTGAGAAAGCCTTGTTATGTTTCCACTTTTAAAGAATAAACTCATGGGATACAAAATTTTAGGTTTGTGTTTTTTTCTCTCAGCACTTTAAATATTTCATGCCACTTTCTGTTGCTTGCGTGATTTCTCAGAATTCTATGTAATTCTTATATTAACTCTTCTGCAGGTCACTGTTTCCCCTCCACTTTGTCTTCTTTCAAGATTTTTTCTTTGTCTTTGATTTTTTGGGGGGTTTAAATATGGTATAACTAGCTATACCATAGCTTTGTTTTTTGTTTGTTTTGTTTTGTTTGTTTTGTTTTGTTTTGTTTTGCCATTTATCCTGCTTAATGTTCTCTTCTGGTATTCATGGTTCAATACTCAAATTAATTTGGAAAAATTCATAGTCATTATTGTTTCAAATAGTTCTGTTCATTTCTCTTTCTTCTGCCTCTGCTATTGCCATTATGCATATGTTACATCCTTTATAGCTGTCTCACGTTTCTTAGATATTTTGGGCCTATATCTTTTTACTCATTTTGTTTGCTTTTCAACTTTGGATATTTCTCTTGAGATATCATCAGGTTCAGAGATTCTTTGCTCTGCCACCTCCAGTCTACTGATAAACCCTCAAAGGCAGTCTTCATTTTTGTTACAGTGTTTTATCTCTAGCATTTCTTTTTTACTTTTAGAACTTCCCTCTCTCTGCTTACAATATCCATTTGTTCTTACATGGTGTTTGCTTTGAGGGGTGGGTTGTTGTTGTTATTGTTAGAGCCCTCTGTATACTAACCATAGTTATTTTAAAATCGTCATAGGATAAATCAACATCCATATCTCAATCTGGTTCTGATGATTGCTCTGTCTCTTCAATCTGTGTTATCGTTGTTGTTTTCCTTTTAATATGCCTTGTGATTTATTGTCAGAAGCCAGACATGATTAATGTGTACAAGGAACTGAAGTAAATAGGTCATTAGTAAAATAGTGGTAAGGTGTGAGGGAAGGTGATGTTCCTATGACTAGGTCTCAGTTGTTTAGTGAACCTGTGCCCTGGGTGGCAAATCTCAGCTGGACAGGATGGGCTAGAGTTGAATCACCCTTCTCCCACATGGGAGTCTAGAAGTGGCTGAGCTATTTCCCTTCCCTGTGTGGAAGATGAGGGTAGGCTGGAGTTTGGTAATTATCTTCTTCTGGTCAGTTAGGCCCTAAACTCCTAAGAGGTTAGGCTCTGATAAAAGAGTTTCTCCTAAGGGCGGGCCTTATTAAGAACAGAATGCTCTGGCATATTTCAAAATAGTTACATTTCCTCTCCTCTTGCTGGAAGCACAAGGGGATTTTTCTCTGATACGCACTGAGAGAATCTGGTAGAACTGAAAATAAAACTAATGAAAGTGTGTGTGTGTGTGTGTGTGTGTGTGTGTGTGTGTGTTCCCCTTAGACTGGTTCCCCCTGGAGGTTATAATGTTTGGACTCATCCATACTGAGTCCCGAGAAAGTTGTCAATTACAATTCAGGTTTTCCTGCTCAAGTACTGCTGCTTCTTATGAGTCTCCACTCTGGCAAGTCGTGAATTTCCTTATCTGCCTGTATATTTCTCCAAATTTTGGGTTCAGCAGTTTTCCCAGTGATCTGAGTTCTCTCACATATCTAAGAGGTTTTGTTTTTCCTTTATTTTGTTTGTTTAGTGATTTACTTGTTAGCTCCTTATACGCTGGACCTTCTAAATTATTTTCTAATACAAATGTGCTAACTGTAGGCCAGACATCTCTCTACTGGTTCTTTACTTTCCACTTGGAAAGGCTATGGGATTTTGCTAATTTATTTAAAATATTTGGAAATACCTTGGCCCCCATTAATGTTCACTAGATACAGCTTAACTAAAACAATAAGGCTTTGTTGGTATTGGGGGAGTCTTATTCTGAAACTTGAAGGGAAATGAGTGGGGTTCTTCCCTGATGGATCACTAAGTCTCTACGCATGGAATCATATAAATCATGATGAAAAATGGACTGTAAGGCCCACTTCATAAATCCTAGCCCAGTTTCCAAAGGTAGCATCTTGCAATCTCAAAGTCAGTGCTCAGCATTTCAGATGCAAACCTGCAGCCTGACTCCTGCAGGAGTTAATGTGTTAGCATTTTAACAAATTGAACCACTTCAGTGGCCTATTTATCAGTTCAAGCTATTTGGAAATGTTGCGACCATATGTCGTCCATTGAAATGAACACTAAACATTGCATTTATAAATGGTAATTTATGACTCATAAATGTCTTTGCTATTAGAGCCATTCTGCCACTGTGAATGGAATTGATAGCAGGTTCTAAGCTCTGTGGTATGTGTATGGTTTTTTCCCTTTTTAGGAATGTTGTAGATATTAAAGCTTTAGTGCCTCATGGAAATGTTATTTTTAAAAAGCTGTGCATATCAAAAAGATTGTGTTTTATGCTAGATTTTCATATTCATAAATTTGACAGGCAGGTTAAATATATGTGTGCATGTGCATATGGTGAGGATTTTTTACACGCTTGTAGAGACAAAGATTATAGAATTATAACTCTGAGATGTGGAAGTTATACCTCACTATCTGCCCAGGCCTTGGATTTACTCATGTAGTTGCAGCTGCTCATCATATACTAATATGTCCTCACTCTTTCTTCCTTAGAGGTAGAATTCTTGACTTTGAGTTGGACATGACCTCCTAATACTGTATTTCTTACTTCTGTTAAAAATAGGCTGGCAAAATATCAGGCCAACATAAGGAGAAAGGTTGTGTAGGAGCTTCTGAGAAACCACATTACCATACAGCTGGATTAATTTGTACACTTTGTTGTTCCTTTCTTTGCTCTGCTACCAGGAATGCAGATGTCAAATATGGCACTTAACCAATGACACTGAGGACTAAGAACTGCCTATATTAGACCAAGAAGAAGCCTAGGCCCCTGAAAAACTCATAAAGCCATAGGCTGGCCCTAGAAAGCCTAGCTCCAGACTTAATTCATGTAAAAAAGAGACAGCAGGAAAAAGTAATAATCTTCTTTGTTTATACAGTCATACTTATTTTTTGAAGCATGCATCCAAAACTTAATTAATATAGTGGGTAATATACACTGTACTGTCTTAAGAATTGAATCATATGAAGTCTAGATAACTTATTTCATCTGTTTAAGGTCACAGAGTTCAGAGGTGCCTGGGTGGCTCAGTCTGTTAAGCATCCGACTTTGGCTCAGGTCATGATCTCATGGTTTGTGGGTTCGAGCCCCGCAACCGGCTTTTTGCTGATGGCTAGCTCATTTCAGATTCTGTGTCTCCCTCTCTCTCTCTGACCCTTCCCTGCTCCGGCTCTCTCTCTCTCTGTCTCTCAGAAATAAATAAAACCTTAAAAAAAAAAAAGTCACAGAGTTCACTGTACCTAAGGCAATTTCTAGAATCCATGTGTTTGGCTTTGGTTCATTATTCTTGGTATTTATAGCATGACTGCAGTATTTAATAAGTTCCGTATATCATATAACAATATGGGAGATATCATACTTTAGTATAGCTGGTAGTATTTGCATCCCGGGCACCTGGTAAGTCAGAATATGTTTTAAGACTACCTCTTAGGGAATTTAATAGTAGCTAGGACAGAAATTTATATTTGAGAGTAGGAGTTCCAATGGCTGATCAACTATTACATGACTATGTGTCTGGTTCATCAAAAATGAATATGATTAAATATCTAGATGTAAATATGCTCTCACAGCACATTTTCTAAGTGAGAGTTTGGTGTACTGTTTTCAAGTTCCAATTCTTTGTGAAATTTTAAGTGTTCTTATTAATACTCATGGTTAATACCATGACATTTACTTCTAAGGAAAATTGAGTATTTGAGATTCCAACAAAGTGGTGAAATGTAAGAACCAGAAGGTTAACAGTTGATGAACTTCTAGAACACGGCAGGGAAAAGAAGGTCTCGTTGTTAAAAGGTAATGCAGTGTGGGTGCCTGGGTAACTCAGTCAGTTAAGCATGGACTTTGGTTCAGGTCATGTTCTCACAGTTCATGAGTTCAAATCCCAGATGGACTTGTCAGCACGGAGCCCATGTGGGATCCTCTGCAACCTCTCCCTTTCTGCCTCTCTCCTGTTTCTGCATGCACATTCTCCCTCTCTCTCTCAAAAATAAATAAACATTTAACAAAGGTAATAACAATGTTCCAATCTTGGGGGGGGTGATTCCAAGCATCAAAATTAGAACAGAATTTTATCATTGACTCTCAATTTCAAAATGTGATTCTCTATCTACCCCCTGACCACTTCCACGTCCCCCACCTCCACTCCAGTCCCATTTATAAAGGAATTTCAGTCTTCTAGTGCATCCATTTACTTGATGCTGGGAACCCTCGTACAACATATAATCAATGAGAGGAGTGCCTATTATATGAACATTACTATTTTAGGTGCTATGAATTATGAAGAAAAATAAAGCAAGACACTTTATCTTCAAGAATTTAGAGTTTAGTACCAAGGAAAACACAGACACTGATTATTAATAACTAAGTTAGATAAAGTGACAAATGCAAAGTGTTTTAATTCAACCAAACTCCTGCACTCGTGAGAATATCAGAAACTCAACTTACTGGGTCACACTTTGTTTTTTAACTTTGGCCTGTAGATGTTCGTATCTTTCTTACAGGACTCACATATTGATTGATGGCAATATATGGAAATGGCACAAAAATGGTCCATGACATGCATTTGATGTTCAGAAATGATTGTATTGACTCTAATGATGAAGGACTTATGAAAACACAAAGGGGCCTCAGTTAAACAAGAATAAAGAAAATGTTGAAAACGCTCAGCTGAGAGGAGGGATCTGAAATGAAACTTGAAGACAAATTTATTTTTCTCACTGGGAAAATTCAAATATACAGAAGATAAAGAAAACTATGATACACATCTCTATCTTAAATACGTAACACAATTTCAGTTAATAATTTTCCATATTTGCTTTAATTTACTTGAGGAAAGAAATATTACAGATATATTTCAAGACATCAAAGTATTTCTTAGAATAAACATGTCTGTATCTAACCACTCCTGGAATAAATAATAATATTAAATGGTTTTTATCCTTCTATTGCATTGTATAGGCAGAATTCTAAGGTGATTCCCAAGGTTCCTAGCATCTAGTGGACACTCACCTTCTCCTGTCAGTCAAACACTAACCTAGTGCTGCTGTGATTGGATTTTGCAGATGTAATTAAGGTCCCAAGTCAGCTGACCTTAGCAAAAGAAGTTTATTGTCAAATAGCCTGATCTAATAAAGGAGCTCTTCAAAGAACTGTCCCTGGTGAAAGACATTCAAAATGTAAAGATTCAACTGTGGTCATGGTGGTGGTGGTGGTGGTAGTGGTGCTGGGGACACTCCCTTGCTGGTTTTGAAAATAGAAGGGGCCATGTGGCAAGGAATGCAGGCAATAACAACTTGAGCTAATAGAACAAAAAACAGGAGCCTCTCTGGATATATACTTCAGAGTACTATAATTGTCCAACAATCTGAATGAGCTTGCAAAGAAACTCGAGCCTCAAATAAGACAGCAACCCCACCTAATACCCTGATATCAATCTTGTGAGACCTTGAAAAAAGAACTCAGTCACCCAGTGTTCATATGTCTGACCTACAGAACTCTGAGCGAATAAGTGGATTTTGTTTTAAGCCATTATGTTTGTAGTAATTTGTTATGCAGAAAAATTAACACATGCATGTTTTTCACAATTAAACTATATAGGGGCATCTGGGTGGCTCATTCAGTTAATCGTCTGACTCTTAATTTCAGCTCAGGTTGTGATCTCACAGGTTCACAGGTTCAAACCCTATGTCAGGCTCTGTGCAGACACTGTGGAGTCTGCTTGAGAGTCTTTCTTTCCCTCCCTCTCTGACCCTCCCCACCTCACATGCTCTCTCTCTCTCTCAAACTTTGAAAACACTATGTACATAATTAATAATATATTTAGTGTATTTGTACGCATAGTAAATATTATATTTATGTATATTATAAACTTTATATTTTATTACATTTATTATATAAATATAATAAAACTATATATTTTAAAGATATTTTAAAAGTTCTAAAATGGCATATTATTTTGCAACTGTTTTCCATGGAAGATTATATTTTTTAGATTTAACCATGTGGACATATGTAGCTCCACTTTTATTATTATTATTATATTTTAGGTAGCAGGGGTCAGCCAATTTTTTCTGTAAAGGGCAAGATAATAACTATTTTAGTTTACCTCATACAGTGTATGCTGGAGCTACTCAAATGTAGTTTTATAGGTAAAAGCAGTGACAGACAATACATAAATAAATTAGGGGTCATGTTATAATAAAAAATTTACGAAAGCAGACAGTGGGACAGATATGTCAATTCTTAGTATATAATATTCCACTGTATACCTACATAGCAGTTTGACTAATCGTTCTTTTTTAGCTCCACATTTGTTTCCAATTTTTCACTGTCAGACAAACCTTCAAATTATTCTATCCTATTTTTTAAAAGTGCAAGATCTCGGGGCGCCTGGGTGGCTTAGTCGGTTAAGCGTCCGACTTTCGCTTAGGTCATGATCTCGCGGTTCGTGGGTGCGAGCCCCGCGTCGGGCTCTGTGCTGACTGCCGGCTCAGAGCCTGGAGCCTGTTTCAATCTGTGACTCCCTCTCTCTTTGACCCTCCCCTGCTCATGCTGTCTCTCTCTCTCTCTCCTAGAAATAAATAAAACATTAAAAAATTAAAAAAAAGATAAAAGTGCAAGATCTCTAGACAAATGGTGCTGATGCCCATCCTCAATAAGAAATATATTTGACAACAAAATCCAGTACACACAACAGTGTGGTGTACCAGCATGCAGATTTTTAACTGCTCAGACACAGAGATGCAACTCATATCAAAGTTTAGGGTGCCTCTCACCTCCTGTAACTGTACCCAGTTATACATGCTGGCACACCTCACACATATGTAAATTTTATATTCACAAAACAATTCTGGTATTATGATATGCTTTGACATTCTCTTTGCTCTTCTATTCTCTCCTATTGTTCTGGTCTGAATTCTCAAAGATTCAAATGTAACCTCTAAATCAATTTAACTACCCATTAATGGATTACAAATCAAAATATGAAAATAATTACCTAAAGTATATGCTTAGAAGAGGCGGTGTTGGATTAAAGAGTATGCTTATATCAAACTTTACCATATGTTATAAAATTGCTCTTGAAACTCTCTCCAACAATTAATGAAAATTTCTGTTTCTTTTCATGCCTTTCATGATCTCTTTTTAACTTTTAATTTTGAAATAATTTTATGCTTACAGAAAAGTTGCAAAAATATTAAATGAGAGTTTCCACATGTCCTTCATCTAACTTCCTTTTAGGTTAATATGTTATGTAACCATATTGCAATTATTAAAACCAAGAAGCTAATACTGACACAATTCAGTTCTCTAAATGACAGACTTTAACTCCCAATTTCACCAGTTCTCCCTCTGATCTTTTCTCTTTTTTCTGTTCTATGATCCTATTAAGGATCCCACCTTCCATTTAGTTGTTATTTTTCCTTAGGCTTTTCAATTTGTAACATTTCCAGTCTTTCCTTGTCCTGATAGTTCTGAAGAACACTGATCTGTTATTTTTTAGTACACCCTTCAATTTATCAATTTGGGTTTTATCAAGATTGGACTGAGATTATGTGGATTTTTTTGGGAGGGAGGGTGGTCAACAATGCTACACACATGATATGTCCATGGAGCATGGTGTCGAGGGATTTATGATATCAGCATATCATTACTCTTGTTGTTAACCTTGATCACTTGTGTAAGGTGGTGTTTGGGTTTCTCTGCTGTGAAATTACTCTCTTTCACTTTGTAGTTAATAAATGCCTTGACGGAGATACTTTAAGACTATACAAAATCTGTTTCTCTTCAAAATTTCACTTACTTTTAGCATATATTAATAGATCTTGTCCAAAACAGTTTTTACTGCAATGTTTGCCCAATAATGATCTTCTGTTCTCCTTTTCTATTTTAGCCAAATTAATATAAAATGGTATCTGTTGTTTTAAAATCATTTAGAGATTACAAGTGAAGTTGAATATCTCATTTGCATTTATTGGCTATTAGTAATTTTTTTTCTTTGAATTGTCTCTTAATCCCCATTACTTAATTTTTTTTATTCCGTGTTTGTATGTTTTAAGTTGGTTTGTTGATGCTCTTTATATGTTGTGGATTCTAATATTTTGCCATATGGGTATTTGTAAATACATTTCCCTTGCATGTAGTTTTCATTTTAAAATCAGGTATGTTATTTTGCTGTACTTAAGAATTATATTTTAATGTAATAAGATATGGAATTTTGCATTATATTCTATAACATTTTGCACCTTGTTTTCATAAATCCTTTTCTATCTGAGGTTATAAAGTTGTTCTATACATTTTCTCCTTTAAGAGATTTTATTTTTGTATTTAGATATTAATCCATCCAGAATTTATTCATTTATGGTATGAGGTAAGGATCGTTTTGTGTTTTTGGTTAATCTATTTTATCAGGAATAGTCTATTATTTCCTTTCCTGATTTGGAAAAATATTTTAGTCATATATACAAAATCCATGATTTCTGGGTCTACTCTTATGCACTTTGTTCCAGTGTTTGATTTTGCTTCCTACTGTCAATGACAAATAATTTATGCAGTATTATTGTAAGTCTTGATAGCTTGGGAAGTCCTTTCTTTGTGTTTTCATGCATTGGAAAGACTGTAATCTTCCATACTGTATTTAGAATCAGCTGCTTTCCTCCATAAAATATTCTTTCATAATTATTTTTGATATGTATCAAATTTATAGATTAATTTAGTAAAAATAAATTTGAATTTTTTTAGGACATTAAGTCTATTTTTGAACATAGTAAAGCTCTTCATTCATGCAGGTATTCTTTTATCCAAGGAGAATAAATACTTTCTTTATATGTGAAATGTTATGGAACTTTTTGTAATAATCTACCTTAAAATAAAGAGGTTCATTTCTGTCACTTAAAATCAACATGAATTTTTATGTATGTCCAAATATATAAGAAAGATGTATAAAAATTACTTCATCCATAGTATAAAAATATATAAGGAATCATGAGGTGTTTTATGAAAGAATTTCACTCTTAAAAATTCCTTTTTTTTTCTTCTAAGGTGGTAGGGCTAAGAGAGAAAAATGGCTTAGTCAAAGAATAAAAATACAGTAATTCTATTTCTGCATAATTTGTGTTTATAAATTAATATGCAATTCAACACCAGCTGCTAGTATTTAACAGAAAAATCTTACTGAATTTGGGGAAACAATCACAAAGAATATATGAAGATTTTTCAAGAGTGCAGTAGGCAACTCATTCTTGGTGACTGTATAATTACAAACAGTTCTTTTGGGTCTATTTCTCTCTCTGTTGTAATAATTGGCCAGATCTCCATGAATAAATGGACTTCTATAGAAAGGTATTTGTGAAACGAAGGAATTTTTCATGGGGACATGACCTTTAAAAACAAAACATCTATTTGACCTTATATAACTAGCATTTGCAATAAATCAGGAATAGCATGTTACATGAGCATGTTACAATGAAAACAACTGAAAGGTCAATAAAAATGTAAAGTAAACATACAGTACATGGGAAATGATCAAAGCAAGCTCTTAAATGAGTAGTTGTGATAGAATATTACTTCTAGAAATGGCCTATAAGAGTGAGAATTCCAACCTTTCTCATTTTATATATGTAAAATGAGACCGTAAGAAGATGAATATCTGAATAAAGATGACAGACAACTAGGCTTTCCAGTTACCTTTTATTTTTTTCTGTTTTTTAACTGTGGAAAGTCTCTATCATCCTTATTGGTGTTTCTTTTTCACTGAAAAGTCTGGTAATTGGTACACACGTTTGATAAAACTAACTTTGGAGGTTGAGAGAGTTTTGTACATGGTAGAATATAATTGGGACCTCCTCTATCATAGGTCTATTTCAGAAAGAACAAATGAATATGGTAGAAAAGCCAAGGATCCATATGTGGAGTTCTATAGTTTCAAAGAATTAGAAACAATAGATGCTGTTTGGAATTTTAGGGAGTAAGAAGTATTCTAGAAAGGTAGAATGTAGATAGACTGTGGGGGTTCAAATGAGGAAAGTAATTTAAATTTCAAGTATGTGAACAAAGATAAAGAATAGTTTATAAAACAATAAAAACAACTCTTCTAGAGTTGAATATTCTTATCCTTGGTCTGAGATAGCTCACTGCCTTACTTCTACAAGCCCCATTGTTCATGGGTAAGAAAAGATTTCAGTTTTAACCAGTTAAGGAAGTATTGAGTACCTACATTGTGTTATCACTCCACTCAGAATCTTGGCTTTTTCAAAAATGCCGAAACTACTGTAGCTGTTTTCAAGGACATTACATATGATGGAGAATGTAGATGTTAAAAAAAAAATCTATGATATAGTACTTAGCTGACATGGACCCATCTTCTAGAAAACATTCACATTCATGACACAATACATAAATAGAATTTTTTTTAAATTAATACAAAATTACTTGGATTTAAAATTTTTAAAAAATGTTTATTTATTTTTGAGGGAGAGAGAAACAGAGTACAAGCTGGGGAGGGCAGAGAGAGATGGAGATACAGAATCTAGAAGCAGGCTCCAGGTTCTGAGCTGTCAGCACAGAGCCTGATGTGAGGCTCAAACTCACCAACTGTGAGATTACGACCTGAGCCAAAGTTAGACACCTAACCAAATGAGCCAACCAGGAGCCCCTTGGATATTTTGATTATGACCACTGTCACTGCTGTTTGAAAGAGACTATATACTGGCTTGCAGTGATATTTTTCCCCCTACTGGTGGAATTATACATAAAAGTTCCCCCAACTTTTATGTAGCAGTTGTGTAACTTACAATTGAACAGTACTTAATTTTTTTCTTCCCTTCAGGGCATCCAAAATCAACATTGTTAATGTGTTTGGTATTGCTGACTTTAGAAATGAATGTTTGGACATTAATCTCATTTTTATTAAAAGGATAAAGTAATACATGCTCATTGTTATTTAAGGAAAATTTTCATAGAGATATGTATTAAAGTAAAATAAAAGTATGATTTACCATTATTTTTCTATTCTCTTAACTGCAACCCAAATAAATTTATTTGTACATTAACAATATAAAATCTACATACATTAAAAACCTAAGAGTAAACTTTTTTTTACTGTTTTATTTATTTATTTTGAGAGAGAGAGAGAGAAAGAGAGGGGCAGTGGAGAGGAAGCACATGAACAGGAGGAGAGGCAGGAAGAGAGGGAGAGAGAGAATCCCAAGCAGGAGCCACAATGTCAACACAGACTCCAACATAGGGCTTGATCCCACAAACCAGGAGAACATGACCTGACTGAAATTAAGTGCTGGACACTCAATCTACTGAGCGACCCAGGAACCTCTAAAAATGTCAGTGTTAAAAAACAAAACAGGGGCGCCTGGGTGGCTTAGTCGGTTAAGCGTCCGACTTTCGCTTAGGTCATGATCTTGTGGTTTGTGGGTTCGAGCCCCGCGTCGGGCTCTGTGCTGACTGCCAGCTCAGAGCCTGGAGCCTGTTTCGGTCTGTGACACCCTCTCTCTCTGACTTTCCTCTGCTCACGCTGTCTCTCTCTCTCTCTCTCTCTCCTAGAAATAAATAAAACATTAAAAAAACAAAACAAAACAAAACCAACAAAAAAACCAAACCAAACAAAAAATCTTCAAAACTTTAGAAAATACATAGAATAACATAATTTATTACCAAATATCTTCAGAATGATCACATCCAGGATGATTACTTAAATATGCCAAATCATATGGAAATATTTTGATGTATATGACTGCATTTAAATAAAAATAGTTTCTATGACAGAAAACATTACCAATGTGATATACCACAGAGGAAAGTACATATTTGTACATAGCACAAAGTGTTAGTACAGACTCTACACAGAAGTTCTGGAATTCAGTAGTAAACTATAGCATGGTAAAAGTAGGCAAAGATTATAGACAGACAATTCTTAAGATATAGATAGTTATTGCCTATATATACAAAAATGCTAATTTTCACTTATACAAAGTGAAATTCTTACTAACTAAAATAACTCACTATAAATGAGATTAATTAACTGTATAATTCATAAGGCAAAACAATTAAAAATCTGACTATACAAATTGTTGGCAATGACCTTGAATAAGGGAACTTTTATGTATTCCTTTTGGGTGTGAATACAACCAGTCTATTTAGCAACATTTAATAATGATTCAGCTATGCCCTTCCATTGTACAGAGCAACTACATAGTCTACATACATGAGATCCTTGCTCATAACGATGATCTGAAAAGAGCTATCTGGAACTGTTTTAATGACTCCCAGACGAGTGTCTACAAGATCAGTTGAGAAAAATCAACTTTACATTAAGAATAGAAGAGAGCATTCAAATCACTTCCTATCAGCATGTAAAGACTTTGTGGCCACTGTAAATACATTATGCAAAAATATCTGCACATATACACTAAGAAACAAATACAAAATTTTTATCCTAGTGATGTTTTTAAGAGTAAAATGGAACAAACAAAAACAACAAAATCCTTAATGTCTGTTGATATATGAATGGATAGGTGTGATTGAATTCCTTTGTAGATTTAAAATTAATGTTCACTTTTTACCATATCAATCTATAAAAATTAGTAAACATGTTTCACAAAAAATAGTTATAAAGTATGTGTGCAGCATCACTTTATCAAAAAAAATTTAAACAAAAACATCAGTACATATATTTAAGGATATATATATACATACACATAAACATATATATACATGCATTTATATGTATACTGTAAATATATATAAACATATATACATACATGTAGGCATTCAAAACATAGAACAGATAGTCTATTACTTCTAAGTAGAATCATTGTAGGACAATGGTTTCCTCTGGGAAAGCAGAGGGTTTTGTCATATGTATATTTTTTTCCTAAAAAATATATCTGAAACAAATACAGAAAATGTTAATATTTGTTGGAGCATAAGTGTTGTTACCTTTTTTCTCTCTACTTTTGTAAAGTGTTATAACTTAAGAAACAACAACAACAAAAGTCAGAATGTGAAAAATATTACTAAGTGCTATGGAAGCACAGAGGAAAGCACTAAATTTTGGTGAAGAGAAAACAGGGTGTTTACAGAGTGTAAAATGGTACTCATTTTGGATCTTGAATGATGCACAGAATTTTAGCAGACAGGTAACAGGAAGTCCATTGTAAGCAGAAGCAATATTTGATTTTGGGTAGAGAAAAATATTTAGAATGATATTTAAAGAGTGCTGAGGATACATTAGAATCATAGTCAGGAAAATACTATTTGAGATAAATTTTATGGAATTTAGGAATATGAAGGCAGTAGGAGGAAGGAATTGGGTCAAAGTGAAATGCTGATGAAGTGTAAAACAGAATGGAGGTTGAGGGCAATACCTTGGATTTGAACTATGAGAAAAGAGTCTCGGTATAATTTGATTTGAATTAAAAGTGCAATGGAGAGAGAAGTGGCTGCTTCTGTGGGTATGCTTCTTGGACAAGAAAAATATATATAGAAAAGTAATAGCTCAGCTGGCTGGATGAAAGTTTATCATTGCTGTTGTGTTTTTCCTTTTTAAGCATATGGGCTACTGGGGGTATATTTTTAGTTTGAGGGGAAATAATCATAAGAAGCAATTATGATGCCAGATCCTGGCATGAATGTGATGGGCAAGGCTATTATCCATAGCTGAGGTGGAAGGGAAAAGAGAAGTAAAAATAGGAAAGAAAGACTGGTGGTGATATAGTGATGGTCAGAGGGAAAGAACAGAATTGCAAACCTTGTGGTAGAGGATCTAGAATTTAGAAAATAAAAAGCAGCAGAGACAGGATTGCCACCTGGGAGAATTAGAAACAGTTTGGAAAGTATGGTAAAGGGAATGAAAGTAGACATTGTGTGTGGACATGAAGGCTCTCTAACACATGAGACTTCATTTAATCCTCTGCTGAAGCTCTTCTCCGGTTTGTGGTGAGCCATGTTGCATTGTATTGTGACAACTGTACACCCGCTTTCCTTTCAGAATGTTCACTTACATGTGCCGGGAACATACTATGTATGTTATAAACGTTTCTCAAATGGAGACACAAAACATTGCATTAGTCATAAGTTATATTCAAATTCCCTGTCTCTGATCCATACTCTGGCACTGGGAACAAGCTCTATGAATTCCAAGAGAAACTTCATGAGAAAATTAGGAGATATAGGTAAGAACCAGAGCAGATGGATTGCTGGCAGTCTCTTTTCTAAGAGGGAGCCAGTGTAGCATTGTATTTCAGAGTATAAGTCTGTAACCACCTAACAACAGAGTGACCCTGGACAAGTTTCCTTTCCTCTTTATAAAAGAAAATAGGCTTGTCATGAGGACAGCTAGCGTCTCAGAATCAGGGCTCATAAAATTTAGCAATTTTACTTATTTAACATAATTTTATTCCCTAAGCTCTGTCCATCAGATGCAGGGTACAATCATTGAGGGCTTCTTATGTTCATAGTACAGCTTGAGGTATACCTTTGTTATGTAAAGGTAGTATTTTGTTTTATCACTAGGTTGCTAGTTGGAAATCTTTCTATATTTTCGAATCAAATTTATGTGTATATTCAGCTAGAGCCATGGATTAGAACTAAATCCTCACTCTCTCAATAAGCTTTGTCATGCTGCTTTTTAAAGAGCTTATGTGATGTACAGAACATGATCTGAGAAAATTTAAGTGCAAATTTAGGCAAAAGAGTTAGACACTAAAGGCAAAGAACAGTGGTTAACTAAAAATACCTTTGAGAATTACATTGAATATTTACTAGATGGATGTTCCAGGTTTAACAAAATTAAATTTTAAAACTGTGCCTATAACAAATCTATGATAGAGAATAGGATCCCAGGCTTAAACAGAAAACAGAAGGCTGGAATAAAGGTGATATATGGTAGAGGAACTCAATTTATATTCCCAATCCTATATGTTCCATTCTAAGAGATCTTAGAGCAAATAACTCTGATCCTCTGTGACTTCTGTTTATTACTGAATTAACGAGAAGCTAATGATGTGGTCTGTAACTATTATATGATTTTACTTACAAAAATATTTCTGTGCCATAAAAGAGCACAGTGCTCTTTTACTCAAGAGAACTAACTCCAACACATAATCTTAAATTTTCTTTGTCCTCCATCCTCAGAATGAATTCTCCCCATAAGTAGAATAATAAACATGAGTGTTGGTTCACTCAGATACCTAAGTCAAAAAGAACACTATTTTATAATTACATGATAAAAATGATTTAGAAGCAATTAAAAAAAGAGATCAGAATATGAAATATGAGAATGAAAAGTTCAAATGATTTATCTGCCTGCAGGAGATATAGGTGAAAATATTATGTCCATTTCTCTTTCATGCAAAGGGAAAATTTAGTTCTTGAAAACAACGGGATGAAATTTTAACAGACAGAGAACAATATTTGGAGCACAAGTGTGGAACAGGACCATTCCTAAGATGATATTCCCTGGAAGTCAGCCTTCGGGAACAATATGGAAATCAGCTGGAAGGCAGGACTCCCTCACAGCTCAGGCCTCAATCCCCTTGTCCCCTTTCCTAACCTGCACAAGCTGCCAGTGAGTGACATCAAGGTCCTGACCGTGTCTCATGTCTCATTTGGAAAGTAGGTCAAATCATACCTGACACACTTAATAAGATTGTAAGATAAGATGAGATTGCAGACGATAAGTATCCTTGGAAAAGTATAAAACAATAGTGAACTGTATACACGAGGATTTATTTAGGTGGTCAGATTGTAGCAGTGATGATGACAAAGCTAATGGTAGTGTTTACACAGCAGTGAACAGGCAGATGTACAGTGAAACATTCACTGTTCAATCAACCGGATGAAGGAACTGCATAATGCCAAACAGCTGGGTATTTGGAAACATCCAGAAATTTGATAGCACAGATCTTCATTTTTTAGAAATGGATTTCTCTTCAGAGTCTGAACATATTACATACAAGGAAACTGGTTTTGTGTCAACACCTTTTTTTCCCTTTCTTCCCCCTTTTTCTAACCATAATGGGATTACTTTGCTCTTTATCTGATATAACTATATTGAAGAAACTATTTACTGTTTAAAAAAGAGCAAAGATTCCTTCAAAGAGTCATGATTTGTCATTTTTCAGAATACTTAGTAAAATCATATGTCATAGATAGGTTCTTGGTACAATTATTAAAGGTGTTCCAAAATGATCTAATGATGAAATAGACATGCAGCTTCAAAGCCACTGTGAGAAGAACAATTCATTTGGCTATGTAGTTTTGTTAAAACAAACAAACAAAAACAAAACAGAACCCCCCCCCCACACACACACATTAACTATGAGTTTTGTCACCTCAACTCAAATATAAGTTTTGTATTTTTTTTGTCACCTCAACTCAAACATAAGTTTTGTATTTTCATGGAGGGATAATATTATTATCATTTTTAATCAACCCTCTGTCTTCTATATACTCCAAAATTGACTTTATTGAAACTATGCTCCATACTTGTCTACGGATTGAATGATGAACTGAATCTCTTTAAAATGTATTAGAAGGAAGCATGTGCTGGAACATCTACCATCTGTAGGAAAAAAAAAAAAAAAAAAAGAACCATTTTGATTCCAGAGCATGTGGTTACTGGAACTGAAGGTCCTTAATTGCATCTTTAGAAAAGGCAAGGGCATATCTATTTATTAGGCATTTAAATTCAATGCACTGCAATGTCTCTTCTCTTTGCACTTTCCCCAGTAATTGGGTGTTGACTTTGTGCCTTCAGGCTAATTCAATGCTTATGTGGTTAAGATATAGACTGGCTGCTCCTGTGTGAATACTTCCTGGCCTTAGTCCATTACCCATCCTTTTCCTAGATTTCAATAATAAATAGAGTCCTTCATTCACTGAAAGAATGTCCTTGGACTTGTTTATGCTCCATGATGCTCAGACACTGCACTGTTTCCTTGGCCTTCGACTTTGCAGCTTACAGTTGTCCATCAGCCTAGTTTTCCTTTATAGGAAGCTATGTGCTTTGGTTTTGTAGAGCAGAGATCCCTTTCTACCTAATTCTAGTCTCTACACATGCCCTTGCAACTGTACATACTTAACTAAAAATATTACTTTAACATGCTTCCTGTTCAGAAAGCACCTGTGAGTCTTATTTTGATGGAACATCATAATATAAATCCTCTGTTTGGTTCGCAATGATTTCTATAAGCAAAATTTGGCATCTGAGCACTTTATGTCTGAAAGTACTGTCACAGACTTCAGTCCAATATAGGGACTTCTTACTTTCTTAGGAATGTATCAGAAATACGTATATATATAACATTTTCATGAAAATATTTGTGTCATCTTTTCTGTCAGTTTATTTTAAACTGAGGTATAGTACACAAAAGTGAGGTGCATAACCATATAATTCAATGCATTTTGATGAATGTTTACACCTCTATAATTCACCCTGCTATCACGATAGCAAACATTTCTACCCCCTCCCAAAACTCCTTTATTCCCCTCCCAGTAAGTTTACTAATCACTGCTCAACATTCTATAACCATAAATTAGCTTTGCCTATTCTAAGCTTCATACAAATGGGTAATTAGAGAATGTACCCTTTTGTGCTCAACTTGCTTTCACTCAGCATATTTATCCATGGCGCTTCATTTATCAATAGGCTATTTTTATTGCTAAGTATTATTCCCTTGTATGAATATACTACAATTTGTTTATCTATTCCCCTATTGATTTCAGTTTGGACCATTATAACTGTGAATATCCAACAGTAAATCTTTGTACAAATATATATTTTCAAATCTTGTAGGTGAATACAGGAGAATGGAATTGCTGGATCATACAGTAGGTGTAACTTCTTAAGAAAGTAGCAAACTGTACCAATGTGGTTTTGCCATTGATAGAGTTCCAACTCTACCAACTGGTAGAGTCTCAGTTTCTCCATATATTTAGGTTTGTGTTGCTTTGTGATTTTAGCTATTTTGAAGGATGTATAATGGCACCTCACTGAGATTTTAATTTACATTTTCCAGATAACTAATAATATTGAACACACTCATATGCACTTAATGACCCTTCATATTTTTCTTCTTCCCTTTCATATGGGTAAAGTGTTCCCTTTCTCATTCCTTAGAATGTTACATGCTAAAGGAATTTTAGATGCCTTTTATCAGATTGAAGTATTTCCCTGGTTTGGAAAGGTTTTCCTCACAAATGTGTGTTAAATTTTGTCAACTGCTTTTTTTGGCTCTGTTAAGAAACTAATATAATTTTTTCCTTTTTTATGTTAATGCGGTGAATTACATTAATTGATTTTTTAAAGGCTGAATAAATCTTGCCTTTCTGGGGTATATAACACTGGTCATAAAGTATTCTTTTTATATATCACTGGATTTAATTTGCTAATGCTGTTTTGAGGATTTTTCTGTCAATATTCATGACATATATTGGTTTGTAATATTCTTTTGTTGCAGTGTCTCAGCCAGGTTTTGGTATCAGAGTTATAATCACCTCATAAAATGAGTTTGGGAAGGTTTTCTCCTCCTGCATTTTCTGAAAGAGTTTGTTAAAGACTTTTATTACTTCTTTCATAAATGTTTGATAGAATTTGCCACTCTTTTGTCTGGCACCTGACATTCTTCCTGGCTTTCTACCAGTCTATCTTTACTTTGTAATTACCACTATTCCACCTCTCCTGGTTATCCTATGGTTTTCATCCACCTCAAAAATGTTTTCTTCTATTAAACTTTCCTTAGTGCTATGAGCTGAGAACAATCTTTCATATCTAAACTTTCATAGCCCTTTATCCCATTGATATGGCACTTATCCTTTTCTGCCTTTGCAGTTTGATGATTAACCTTCATGCTTTATATTCCCCACAAGAGATTAAACTTGAATTTTTGAATGTATCTTAAAATGTATCTTAAATTTGAATGTATCTTGAATGTATCTTAAAATTGTTTTGAATCAGCAGCACACAATACAAAAGTATCTGGTTACTAATTCATTTTTTATGTAGTTAAAACTAATGGAAAGTGGTATTTTACTTCTAACCAATTTAAAGTATTGTAATAGGGATGGTGTATACTTTATCTCCTGAAACAAGTGCACTTCCCCATATATTTCAAAATATATGAAATAATAACTTTTAAGACACTGCACATCAGTGACGAAGGTCAGGGATCCCTGTGAAATGGAAAATAAAATGATAGTCCCAGCTGACTGACCTAGAGTTTCTAAGCCACAACACTAAAAGGTGGAACTCAAGCCAAGGCCAGTGAGTCTCTGAGTTGAATAGACAGATCTGAGAGAGTCCGGGGAGACAGAAGTGGATGATGTTCATAGCACACCAGAGAAAAAAGAACTTCAGAGAGAGAGAATTCTGGAAGTCTGTAGAGGTCTCACATATTCAGTGGAGAGCTACTTAGTGAATTGTGTGAGGAAACTAACCAAAACCAGGGAGGTAAGAGTGGTTAGTGTTGCCATAGGTAGAAGAATAATATTTGTTTCTGTAAGTCATTCTGGAAATCTTCAAGCTTCATAGAGCATTGTGTAGAAAACTCAGAAGGGTCTTGCTGCAGTAGTGGGAAATAATTAGCCCAAGAGTAAATGCTGCTCGGGTCTCACCTAACAAATTATTGTTCAATTATACTACAGTAAAGCTATTAAAAAAAGAAAAAAAGGCTAATAGGAGGAAAGATTTTTTTTCTTTTATTTTGTTTTGCTGTCATTCAGTTGAAAATATTGTAGCAAATTTTCTCTGTAATGTTATGTTTGACCTATTAATATTTAAGTGTTTTGGGTTTTTTCCCCCAAGATGTTTTTTTTTCAGGTATCCATATCTTCTGATTTAATATTTAATTCTACTTTGTCAGAACTATTCTGTATATACTAATTCTTTGTATTTTATGAAAATGAACCTATTATCTGAACTAAGGTATAATTTTCTGTCACTGTTTCTCATCTCAGGATTCTAAACTCTATGCTGTCTGCTACTTTTTCAGTACTCACCAGAAGGCTACCCTATCCAGAGTCAGCTTTTAGTCCTTGCTGAGTTCAGAGATCAGTTTTCAAAATAAGTTATTCTCTTTCCCTTTAGCTATGCCCAGCTGAGTCTGGAATGACACTAGTACTTTTTATGTGTCAGCCATCACTCCATAAAGCAACAAACAATAGACACTGAAATGGAACATTTAGGGGTTTAGTTGCTTCTGTGTGATTGGAAAGACACAAGATGTCCAAGTTGAATTCAAGACCATGTACAGTTCCTCTATTACTTCAAATCCATCAAAGAAGGTGAATTCCTTTGTTGAAACTTTAGCCATTAGAGCAAAAATCATGTCACCTGTGTATCTCCTCTCTTCTCCACAGTTTTTCATGATGTATTGTATCATGCAAATTTTTATATGCCAGGCCACAGAATAAACAATGGTTGGCAAATTCTTTGTTAAGATGAGTAAAAATACAATGTATGCCATTAATAATAATTATTTTTGTTTTAATTAAGTTCTGCTAAGTTCACTTAGTTTACAAGTAACTGTGGGAGACAAAAAGACCATATGTTTCTATTTCCACATATACATATCTCTACATATTTAAGAAGTTCCCCCTATACTTCTCCCCATACTTAATTTTTCAATAATTAACAATGGCAGAAAGAACCTGCTTCCTGACAGAATACAAACCTTCAAATAAATGAAGATGCACTTACCATTTTTTACAAATACCTTTTCTTACCAAGCTCTATATATTATTCTAGGAATTAGAATTAACTTCAATCCTATCTTTAAAGCTAGAAATGTTGGCATTAAGTTATAGTTAATCACAATCATCATGCCATATGAAAATGGTAGGAAAAATAAATTATACCCACATATGTACACACATACATATGTATTAGATAAGTTATTAGCTAGATCTATCTGCATATCAAGATCCATCTATATATTATAGATATTATACTCTCTCTGTCTCTCTCTCTCTCTATATATATAAATTTCCACATATATAGATGGAGATATATGTCTACAGATAAATATCCAGATGGATAGTTGGATAGTTATATAGATGATAGATAGATAGATAGATGATAGAGAGAGAGAGAGAGAAAAGAGGGCAAGGAAAGAAAATCAGGTAGGTTCTAGAGTTCTCATCTCTGCAGCTGGCCACAAAGCTGGCTTGGTATATTTAACTTATTTTCTCCACTATTCATTTAACATATCTCTTGTCTTCAATCAAGACCTAGTTTTTTGGGAGTCTTTTACTAGTGGGACAATCCATATCACAAATTCTGAAGAATCTGAGTCTCTAATGGTTCACAATGTGATCAAAATCCCAATATACTTTATATTTTTACTTGATAAACTTTTGACTATGAGAGTATTATTAGTAATTATGCTAGTAATAAGATGTGTAAATGAAGACAGTCTCAAGCAAGCCAGGACATTTGGCTTTCCTATGTATGTGAGTTTCTATATTTGCTCACAACACAGCAGTAGTAGGAGGAACTTCAGAATATGCCATGTTTTCCATAAACATTTCTTATCTCCCTTGTATACTAGTATCTCAATTTCTCCATTAAGAGTCAAGATTAAATATCCTATATGCCAACTATAATTCAATAATAAAACTTTTTAAAAAAGGTTAAGTATCCTAACAGACATGGGGGAAGGGAAGAGTTGTCCCTTCTAGGTCCGATGGCTCACTACTATCATGAGGAGACAAAAATGCTATGTGGCAATTCAAATATCCAACTAAAATAAAGTATTGTATCATCTTCTAAAGAAGGGTTCCTTCTTGGGTATGAAGACTACTAAACCTGAAGTTTCTAAAGTCAAATGATTAGTAAGCAAGCATCTTTCGAATGGTACATTATATGTAGTACTGAAAACTACATGTTTTCATCCTAACACTGGACAGTAACATGCAAAAGAATCAAACTTGACCACTTTCTAACACCATACATTTCCATCCTATGTTTCTCAGTCACACTACTTTGATTATGGGAAAAAGCTTTGTACATCAGAAAACATCTCTTAATTGGCTTTATAACTAATTTCTCAAAAAGGCAGACCACTATATATCAGTCCAACTTTTTCTTAGTGATGGTAAAGTCAGTGAATTGCTTCAGAAAAGGCTCATTACTAGACTTTTTTTTTTTTTTTGCTGCAAAATAAATGTATTGAATCAGAAGCAATGTAATTTGGGATATTACAGTGGTGAACAAGACATTCAAGTAGAATGATAGTATTGCTGGCAGATGTGTGTTAGGAAGTCAATGCAAATACATATGCTATGTAAGTGCAGCCTAAATGAGGACAAATCATTGCCCAATCCATAATGGATGGTTTCCAATATAACTGTTCTTGCTGTAGATGACTAGCTAGTCTCCCTAGATATACTGATAGATTGAGCATTCAGTAGTAGCATCCACATTGGCCTTGCTGGGATCATCCATAATTTTCAACCCATAAATAATTTATCTCCTTTTCACTTTGGTCTCTTTTTCAGGAGCCAAATGAACCAGCACAGAGGTGGCTGAATGTGAAACAATAAGATAGAAAGGCATGGATGGATGGATGGATGGATGGATGGAATCATAGATAGATCCCCACCTCCTGAAACAAGGCTCCTAAAATACTTGTAAATAGGGATGCTAGGAGAATCTTTGGTTCTAACATATAGTCTTTGAACAGTTCCCAGTACAGAGCTCCTAAGACTCTTATAATTTCCTAAGTGATTAGAGCACTAGGAGTATCTTTTGTTCTAATATTTTGTCTTTGACTCTGGTTCCTGACACAGAGCTCCTAAATCTCTTGGGACTGCCTGAATATCCTTTGTTCTCATGAGATGACCCCGAGTGAGTTTCTGGATGGCTTCTGGATGTAGGCTTGTCATCAGGAAGATTAATCCATGATCAATCTTGGAATTTTCAGCCATATCCTCCATTCTCCAGAGAGGATAGAGGGGCTGGAAATGGAATTAATAATCTATCGTGCCACCTGAGAAAGTTACCATAAAAATCCCAACAGTATGGGGTTTGTGGAGCTTCCAGGTTGTTGAAAACGTCCATATACTGAGAGAATGATGTACTCTAACTCCATAGGGAAAGAGGTTCCTGCACATACAGATCTGGCCATACATATTTCTTCATCCGGTTACTGATGTTATCATATCCTTTACTATATGATAAAATGGAAAATAGAAATAAGTGTTTTCCTGAGTTCTATGAGCTGTTCTAGAAAATAATTGGAATCCAAGAGGGATGTCATGGGAACCTCCAATTTGTAGCCAATTTTTAGACAGAAATTGTGGGTAACCCGAGGACTACTTGCAATTGGCTTCTAAATTGTGGCATAGTCTCATGGGACTAATCCCTTAATCTGTGGGGTTTGCACTAACTCATTTTATGTTAGAATTAAACTGAATTATAGGACACCCAGCTGATGTAATAGAGAATTTCTTGATGTGGGACAAGAAATATTCCACACATCTGGTTTCAGAGGTTTGTGAGTGTGGTAGTAATGTCAGAAATCAGTTATGTGTTATATAATAATAATAAACCTATTATATGACAACATAAATGATGTACTTTTCATAAACATCATTTATGTTGTCATATAATAGGTTTATTATTATTACTTTCAATAAGTTATTTAATAAATATTTTAAGTTCTTCTCAATTCTAGTTTCTAACATAGCAAGTATCAAAACATACAATCTATAGACACATAGATCAGTAGAACAGAAGAGAAAACTCAGAAAGGGACCCACAACTATATGGTCAATTAATCTTTGACAAAGCAGGAAAAAATACCCAATTAGAAAAAGACAGTCTCTTCAACAAATGGGGTTGAGAAAACTGGACAGTAACATTCAAAATAATGAAACTTGACCACTTTCTAACACCATACATAAAAATAAATTCCAAATAGATTAAAAACCTACATGTGAGACCTGAAACCATAAAAATCCTAGAAGAGAACATAGGCAGTAACTTCTTCAATGTTGCTGTACCAACTTCTTTCTAGATATGCTTCCTGAGGCAAGGGAAACAAAAGAAAAAATAAACTATTGGGACTACAAAATAAAAATCTTCTGCACAGTAAAGGAAAATAACAAAACTAAAAGGCAACCCATGGGTATCCAATAATGTCTGGGAGAACTTGGCAAGTAACACGATCAAAAAGAAGTGGGAGAATCTAGGCATTGCTCTAACGATGGAGGGGATAGAGGAGAAGCTGTCACAGCGTAGGAGATACCTGGAGGCTGTAAACTCCAGGCTCTATGGAGCAGAGCTAGGCCCATCTCCAGATCCTTCTCTGGAGAAGAAGAAAAATAGCATGATAAACAAAGCCTCCAGCTATGAGAAGAAGCTAAAGTTGCTTCGGTGGGAGAACTGGTAGAACATGTTGCTCTCTGGCCACCATCCTCCTGACCCTCATCTGTACCTATTAGACCATGTGAACCTGAGATTTCTCCATAGTCAGCATTGGGTTCCCCTAGGTCCCCTGGTCACAACCATGCAGATCCTTTAAACCTCAAGACAACAAAGGTACAGGAACATTTCTCTTCAACGGAGATACTGGAGCAGGGCTTCCTGTTGGCCCAGCCTCTCTCGCCTCCTAGTCCTGCTGTGGGGCTTGGGTCTCCCGAGGGACTTTGTAACTGGTTCCTCCCTCAGCCCAAGAGAAAGGCAATAAAGAACAGCCATGCTCAGGGCACCTGGGTGACTAGTTGGTTAAGTGTCCTACTCTTGATTTCTGCTCAGGTCATGATCTCACAGTTCATGGGTTTGAGCCTTATGTTGGGCTCTGAACTAATAGCACAGATCCTTCTTGGCATTCTCTCTCTTCCTCTCTCTTGGCCCCTCCGCCACTCATGCTCTCTCTCTCAAAATAAATAATTAAGCATTAAGAACCGCCAGGTTGCTTCTGTCTACAAAACTTAAAAAAAATTTAAAAATAAAAATCAGCCTAGAAATTGGAGAGAAGATATTTGCAAATGATGTACCTAATAAAGAGTTAGTATCCAAAATATATAAAGAATTTATATAACTCAACACCCAAAAAACAAAATAATCCAAAATAAAAATGGACAGAAGACATGAATAGACATTTTTCCAAAAGCTTACAGATGGCCAACAGACACATGAAAAGATGCTCAACATCACTGATCATCAGGGAAATGCATATCAAAATTACAATGAGATTATCACCCCATACCTGTCACAATGGTTAAAATCAACAACATATATATAAAAGAGAATTAAGCTTTGCCATTTGCAATGAAATAGATGGTGCTAGAAAGTATTATGCTAAGCAAATTAAGTAAGTCAGAGAAAGACAAATACCATATGATTTCACTCATAGGTAGAATTTAAGAAACAAAACAAATGAGCAAAAGGAAAAAAAAAGAAAGAGAGGAATACCAAGAAATTAACTTTTAACTACAGAAAACAAACTGATGGTTAGCAGAAGGGAAGTAAGTGGGCGATCAGCTAAATAGTGATGAGGATTGAGGATGAGCAACGAGTGTTGTATGGAAGTGCTGAATCACTATATTGCACACATGAAACTAATATTATACAGTATTTTAGCTAAATGGAATTTAAATAAAAACTTAAAAAAAGATACAGTTCACATAAACAAAAGCTTTTGGTTTTTTCAATAATGCTAAGACCATATAGGGTTCTTGAGACCAAAAAGTTCGAGAACAACTTCTCTAAAGAACAGTAGTTATCTGCTGAGGGAAACAGGTTTGTTCTAAACCTCTAGGAAACTACACTATGATGCTCTTATCAGAGCTTTTCAGAGCTGCTGACAACATTCCAATGACACTGTGAGAGACAAATGGGAGAGCTGCTTGAATTGCATCTGGGACCAGGTGAAAAGCCTTATTTTTCTCTGTATCTTAGTCAAAGTTGCCAGTTTAGGGACCTCTTAATAAATCACTAGAAGCAAAATAATCAGATGTATCATATGTGGCCTCTAAAATCCTAAGATCCCAACCTACTCCCCCCACCCCCCGAAAGATACTTTCCTAATAGTTGTCATTGCAAGATGTTACAATTTTCCTTTCTTTTGAAAGAAATATCCAAATAAGCCACAAGTGAATGATTTCACTATTTGACAGACCCCTGAATTTTTATGGGGTTTATCTTCTGACCCCTGGATGTAACAAGTGCAAGTTACCAAGACACGAAATTTCTTGCTATATTGTGCTTACCAGGTCGCATGGATGACAAAATCAATGGAGTAGACCAAATATGTCCTGTGGGATGTGAAAATGTAAAATTTCTTGCCAACTAATTATAGTTGATATAATTCTGTTATAACAGAATGAAGTTATACCATTGCCCAAGTCAGGTAAAATCTAAACTATGCACATTTACTCTAAAATGTATGCAAATTATCAATAACGACATATTGAATGTCACTGTGGTGGTTTTTTCTTTTGTGGTTCAGCTACAACTGATGTCACTAACTGATTAAATTTATGGTAACTGTTCTTATTCTTCAAGATCCATCTATTTTCTGCACAGTCTACAATGGTAATTTAAAGGGAGATATGATAAGGAAAACCACTCCATGTCTCTTAAATGACACTAATCTCTGAGAACCTCCTGTGAATGAAATATTTTATTTGTTTTATTACTTTTCATAAGAATAGAAAAGTTATGTTTTTTATTTTCTTCTAATGTGGCTTTTTCCAGAGGTCTAACCTAATGGGTCAGAGAATCAGTATAGGAATTCTGTCACTTGCTGAGTTCATCTAATCTAACTATACACTTAAGGACCAGGGAATAGCCTTTTGGTAATTTTGTTTTGAATAAACCTTAGCCAAAACTTCATTTACCTCCTAATCACATAAATTGCCACTATGAACAATAGACCACTAGGGCTTTCTGAGTCCCCAAAGATTAACAGTAATTCAGATTCGGGACTCAATTATTCCAAAAACATTTGGGTGTTTTCCTTTTTTCAGTACACAGACACCCTGTTGTGTCTATAAGTATCATGTAAATACCAATTACTTTGGAGAGGACCACAGAGGAAAATTTAAGCACATACTTGGGAAATTATTGCAAAGGTCTTCCTTAAGCTTCTCCAAACCACCCCCCGTCTTTTCCCAAGAAAATGTTCTTTACTGTTAAGATATAGATATTCTGGAGTAGAATTGGTTGAGGAGTGATGATTTGGATCATTTTAAGTAGGATTTTATTCCTAGGGGCCTCATGATCACTGAGACATCATCAAAGATATCTATGTATCAAAATATTCTGATAGCCAGCCCTAGTTTTCTCTTACAGCTAAGTACCACTGCCTTCTACCTCCCAGGAGTTTCATCATTGGTTCTACAAACAGTAGTACTCTCATAATACTAGCATCTTTTATTTGCATCCATAGTCTGCAGAGAATAGATACAATATTTTTCAAGAATGCTAGAACCCTAGAAGTTCACCTCTCATGATTCTGTGAAGAGAGTTCCTACAAATGCTCTCAAAGGTTGGAGTTGGGGGTGAATGTGTTGGTCACATGCAATAAATCCACCCTTGGTCCCCTTGATTGAAAGAATGATAATGATAAAAGAATAACTTCCTGCTTATTGGACCTGTGTTGGCCTTTTCTTTTTAAAGATCAGACTACTCATGATGCTTGATTGACCTGTCCACCCAAATGATGAACTGAAGAAATAAGCAACAATCAAAATATATTTAAGCATACTGCTGATATTGGTCAAATGGAGACCAATGAAAAAAATAAATGCATGGTGCACCTGAGTGGCTCAGTCAGTTAAGCGTCTGACTTCGGCTCTGGTCATGATCTCCCGGTTTGTGGGTTTGAGCCCCATGTCGTATTCTGTGCTGACAGCTCAGAGCCTGGAGCCTGTTTCAAATTCTGTGTCTCCTCTCTCTGCCCCTCCCCTACTAATCCTCTGTCTCTCTTTCTCTGAAATAACCATTTAAAAAAATAAATGCATGCTTTCTCAACCTAGACCACTTTTTAAAATAAACTAACTTTTAGAGAAGTTTCAGGTTCACAGCAAAACTAAAAACAAGGGTCAGAGATATCCCATGATCCCCCTGTCCCTACCCATGCACAGCTTCCCCCATGACCAACATCTAGGACCAGAGTGATACATTTGTTCAATTGATAAACCTCCATACTGTCATGTCATGATTACTCAAAGTTGATAGTTTATTGGGTTGTACAATTCTGTGGTTTTGGACAAAAGTATAATGTTATGTATCTACTATTATAGTATCATACATAGTTTCACTGCTCTAAAATGTCCTTGTGCTCTATCTATTACCTCCACCAAACACTCCCTATTTCCTGACACTGCTGATCTTTTGACTGTCTCCATCATTTTGCTTTTTCTAGAATGTCATATAGTTGGAATAATATAGGTTGTAGCATTTTAAGACTGTTTTTTTTCACTTAGTAATAAACATCTAAGCTTCTTCCATATCTTCTCGTGAGTTGATAACTCATGTTTCTTTAGTGCTGAATAATATCCCATTATCTGGATATACCAAAACTTATTCATCCATTCACCTACTGAAGTTGGGACAATTACAAATAAAGCTACTATTAAAATCTGTGTGTTTGGTGTGCCTGGGTGGCTCTGTCAGTTGAGTGTCTAACTCTTGATTTTGGCTTAGGTCATGATCCCAGGGTCATGAGATCAAGACCCATGTCAGATTCCAAACTAACCATGAAGCCTGCTTGAGGTTCTCTCTCTTTCTCCCTCTGCCCCTTTAGCCCCCACCTCTTGTGTGCTCTCTATCTTTAAAATAATAATAAAACAATTAAAATCTGTGTGTTTATAGATGTGTGCTATAAACAGTGGTGTGACTTTTGTATGAACATAGTTTTCAACTCCTTTGTATAAATACCAAGGAGCACAATCACTGGATCACATGGGAGGTGTATATTTACTTTTGTAAGAAATGGACAGATTGTCTTCCAAATTTTCTGTACCATTTTGCATTCCCACTAACAATGGACGACTGTTCCTATTGCTCAGCATCCTTACCAGCCTTTGGCGTTGTCAGTCTTTTGGATTGTGGCCATTCTAATAGGTATGTAGTATTATCTCATTGTTTTTTTAATTTGTATTTTTTTGATAACTTATGATGTGGAACACCCTTTCATATGCTTATTTGCCATCGGTATATCTCTAGAGGGAGATGTCTGTTAAAGCCTTTGGCCCATTTTTAATGAGGTTGTCTTATTGATAAGTTTGGTATCCAAAGACTACTTTGGATATTCTTTTATCCATATATACTAAGATGTCCAATAAAGGCACTCTTTGTCAAGTATATATTTTGCAAATATTTTCTCCTAGTCTGTGGCTTGTCTTTTTACTTTCTTGCCAGTGTCTCACAGAGCAAAACTTTTTAATTTTAATTAAGTCTAGCTTACCAATTCTTTGTTATAGATTATGACTTTGGTGTTGTAATCCAGGACATTTTTGACTGAAATATTCAGATAATTAATCAAATGAAGGGTTTAGAGCATAATTTATCTAAATTATCACTGCCAAAATCATATGCTATATGTCAATGATATATATCTTACTGTTTCTTACTATTCAGCAAGGTTAATATTAGTATTAAGTTTTCAGTTCTTGGATCATTCATATAAGTAATGAAATGACATTGTTAAGAGTACATCATAAATTAAAAATATAGGCTAAATATAGTCTTTAAAATATTCAAGTGAGAAAACATAAGTACATTTCACTGTTTACTCTCAGCTTCAATTTCACTTCATGGAACCTCTTTGCAAATCCCTTTAAAGTGGTGAGTTAAAGGAAGGAAGAGAGCTTGTGAGAAGCCTAAAGTTGGCTAAATTTAGATATGTAAATAAATCTGCAGGGCTTCCTTATACTCCATAGGCAATCTGTGCAATTTCTCCGTCTTTTTCCTCTGTCTTACTCTGTCCCCAACTAAAAGAGTGGTTCAGTTATGGGGTCAAATTTCTTGTGTTGACCTAGCTTTTTGGCTGCTTTGAAAGGGTAGAAGCACTTACACTACAAAAAAGTGGCAATTAGTTCTTTTGTAATTAAGAAGTGAATGGCACTAGTGAATGGAGATGGGCATTTCTATTCTCCTGAGGATATATTACGGATTGAATTAGGAAGAATTTTCTAAGCATAGGATCACCTAGAAATGGGTTCACAATTTCTCCTAAAATGGCATACAGTCTTGGGATAACGTCAAAAAAATTGCAATTTTGAGTCAGACTGGAAATTGGAGAAATTCATACAGACTTGAGGGACAAAGCACAAGCTAGCACCATCCCCTTCCACCCCAGGAGGGATCTGTGTATATTTCCTGGACACTCCCAGCTACCCAAGAATAAAGGAAAGGAGTTTAAATATTTGGCATGGTAATGTGGGAAACTAAGGCAAAAGAAAAATTAAATTCCCTTATTGCTTGCAGCCCATTGACAAGTCCTTGAAACCGGCAGAGCGACTTTCCTCTAGAAGTTCAGCTGCCTCAATGATGACACTTTGCTAGGGGCAAAAGAGAACCTTAGCTTTACATTATACCAACCCCTAGGATCCTGTAAGTCAACTTCTTTTATCTCGACTGCCCCATTATTTATGTTGGCAATCATACTCCAAGTTTATGGCCCCTCGATATACATCTAAAGGGTCTCATGACTGAGGTTTTGAATGGTAATAAATGGCATTCCCTAGCAACAGCTAGTCCTTCAAGGTCCTGGAAATCTTGCTTTCAAAATTCCTTAGAGACTTACTCTTACCCATCCCAATCTGAAGGTATAAATGAGTTACCCATCATGACCCCAGTGTAGCTCTTCATGCCCATGGGTCCTATCATCATGCTTTAATGAAATCATCGTTTTGCACTAAAGACATCTTCAAGAATTCTTTCTTGGCCATCGGCTTTGGACCCCATGAGCCACCCATCACCCCAATACTTTATCACACCTACTCATGAAGAGAGGCCCTTGAAACAAATTGGTTCCATTTGTAATGAGATAAAAACGTATGTCAGCCACCCAGAGTAAACTTTGATATATTTTCATGTGTTATTTTAGAACCAAAGATTATTGGTTATAGAAATATAAATAAGTTATTGTTCTTGCCTTATTTCAAATTGTCAGGTGCTTAAATAACAGAGATGTTTTGTTTTGTTTTCTGCAGGTAACAGAGAGCCAGCCAACTTACTTAAGTAATGGGGGTTTGATTACCAGAATATCAAAAGATTTAGAAATATAATCATGAAACTACTAGCAACCCAAGTAGCTGTACAGGTTGTCTAGTAATTCAGTCTCTTCCTTATTGTGTGTCTTTTTTTTTTCTGAGTGAAATCACTTCTCTCTTCTAATAGCTATCTCTGCTAACTCACTAGTTTCAGTCCATTATAGCTTTGACTTTCATAGAGTTCTCAGCTTGCCATACTTCCAACCCCAGTTCTCTGCACTGATTTGTTGCCTTCTAACCCAGACCAAGTGGTTTCTTTACTTTAATATATTCCTAAAAGAGAAAATGTGAGGACCAGCTAACTTTGAAGGTCAGTATTCCCTAATTTTATATAATTGATCTGTCTCAATTTTTCTATTATACCAAGTTTTGTGTTTATTTTAGTGCACTAATTTGAACCTGTAATTATCTTGTTAAGAAGCTTTTAGACTTCTCAGTTCACACACACACACACACACACACACACACACACAATGTGACATTGTTTTTTCCATTAGAAGCCTAATTGACCTGAAGGTACCCTCCCCCATTCCTCATATTTATATTTTCTGGCTACAGGGATGTATTTGGGTCTTTACTCAATACACTGGTGGCTGGGGAACTTGGAGATGGTTTCTGGCCCATTGACTGAATATCTGTAACAATCTGCTGGACAACAGTGTTGGCCAACAAACCACCTCAACACTCAATGACTTACAGTGATGAGCATTTACTTCTTGTTTATGTCTGGGGTCAATTAAGGCTCAATGAATTCAGGTGAGGCTGGGTTTAGCTTCAGACTACTGAGAAGCTCCATGCATTTACCCAATGAATTTTCTCCCCATAGGAAATGACAGCAAGTGTAAGAAGATATGTTCAACCAGAAGTTACATTTTCAAGCATCTATTCAGGCTATTGTTACTAACATCATATTGGAAAAAGCAATTTTCATAGCCCATTTCCAAACTCAATATATTCCCACCTCCATGAGATCAGGGGAGGCATATAGATATAAAGCAGTACTATAGGAGAGAAAGGAACTGGGACCAATAATCCAGTCTAAAATAAGAACCTCACAGTCACCCCTAGTTGACTGTTCCTTACTGTGCTTAGCTTCTGAAAGATTTACTACTTTTCAGAATCACCTCAAGGAAGAGGTCTTTGTGTCTTTATTCTCTCCACTCTACCTCCTACTCTATTGCTTTCTCTAAACTCCACCTTTAGGAGTTGTGGACACTTAAGGGAGAGAGAGTCTGGCCCATTTTCTACCTTCTCGATGCTTCTCACCCACCATTGTCTCTTTTCTCACCAGGTAGGTAGGCATGGTATATATTTAGGTTCTTGGCCTCCTGGATAAGCTGTTTATTTTGTTCTATTTTTATTTATCATTTTTTAAAAATGAACATGTTATTCTTACATTAAGCTAAAGGAAGAAACCCCACTTGATGTATATTTAAAAAATGTTTGGGGTATGATATCTGAGTAACTGTGCCCAGGTCATGAACAGAAGGTGGAGGGAGCCATTTATTTTATAAATAAATCCATGAAAGTGTGATGTAATGAATTTAGGAAACCCCACAGTCTAATGTCACCTGACAGATGACAGGGAACTGCTGAAGTTCCCTCACAGCCCTGTGACCACCTCCAATTCCAGCCAAGCTTCTCCATGCCTCTGTCTTGTACACAAAGGGTGCCTCATTATCCAGGCAATTGAACAAAATAAAAGTGGAGAAATCATATAACCAGATATCAACAAAATAAAAGTGGAGAAATCATATATGCTCTAATTCTTCTCTTTTAATGAACACTTTTTTCAAATTTTGGTGTTTCCAAAATATGTAATCCTCTTACTAATGATGCCTTATAAAACATCAGTATACACTGCTGAGAAAAGATCTGGTATATGCCCTGATGCCTCAATAATGAATGTCAATTACCCCATTGTCCCTCATAGAAGAAGGACTAATTTTGGACTCACTTCTAATAGTGAAAATAAAGACTTCAGTTCTCTTAAAAAGAATAGTGGTCAGTATTTATCCCTCGAAAGAGGTGTTTTGTTAAGTCCTCAGTCATCCTAGTGCTTTGGAAATTTCTCCCTTAGGTAACCTCTCAATCTATGTATGTATCAGACTGACTCTCTTACTATAATTAGTCAAAGGAAACTAAGGTAAATGCTTTAAAACTAAGGAGCCTATAAAAGTAATGTAGGTAGCAGATAGTTGGCCATCAATGTTTTAGCAATTGAATGTACACTTTTAGCAACTAGCAATCATAGAGAAGCTTTATATTTCTCTCTTATACCCATTTCTTCATTGGATGTAACCAGATGACACTGAAGCAATGGTGCCCAGATGATAAAAACAGAAGATATCTCAAATGTCAAATTTCTAATCATAGACATCTCACATATGAAAACAAATTTCCTTGTTTAGCAGCTACGTCAACTTAATTATTTTATGGTAAAATAGTCCATAGATAGAAACCTTACTTATATAGTTGGATAAATGTATTGAAACACAGAATAAATATGAATTGAAAGCCAATCATTAGAAATATATATAAGGTCTTATCCTATACAGAAAGAATACTAACAACGCTTATAAGACCCTTGTCCTGGGATTATGTTAAGTGAGGTTGGGAGACAATTCTATAAGTTTTGAGTTTTCTTTCTCCTTTCAGAAGAGAATAGTAAGTGGCTACACACCTACTAGGGAAAAAACACAAAGATATATGCATACGTGTACATACAAACACATATTGATACAAGATTATTTCCACATAAGCAGACAGTCTAATGCATAAACCAGAAGTCACCAGTTATTTTAACTCCACCATTTGCCTGGAAAAAGTACTGAATGGGCTATTTTTTTATAGCATCATAAATATTGTAGTTTTGTTCTTTTAGCTTCAAAATAGGAAGCAGGCTTTGACAAAAACTATGGGAAATGTCTTTCCTATTTGTTACACAGCATTCTCAGATTTCTCTGGAAATCTCAAAAGAAATAAATATACAATGAAATAAACAAGCAAGCAAATAAATTTTACACTCTACACTAAATTTAACACTTTTAAAACTAAGAAAAATTTTCACACATCAAATTTCATCAGCAACCCAGCAAATTCCATGAGGGAAGGGACTTGGATGGCCAGTTGTTTGGTTAGTTTGTTTTACTGCTGTATCCCAAGTGCCTTGATCAGTTTTTAGCCTATGATCCAACACTCAGTAAATATTTGGTGAAAGAATGAATCCTTCATGAATGAATTCTTCATGATATTTTTCCACAAAATTTATGGTCAAGAAAAATCTGTATTGTTGGAGGCAACTGCATCAGTTTTCCACACTAGAAAAAATATATTTCCCAAACCAGAGCATGGAAAGAACTGCATGTCACTGAATCAGAACCATGTTTTGACAACTCAGGCAAAGCAATTAGCCAGACTGGGGTCGTATTATGAAACAGGAAGTTAGAAGGATATTTAACACTTATAAAACTAAGAAAAAGTTTTCATATATCACAAATTTCATCAACAAATAAGAGGAGATTTGAGGCATATTTTTGATCAAGATCTTCCCTCTGATTATGGGAAGAACACGGTTCCTATGAAGAATTGAAAATTTAGAGGAAGTAGAGACATAGGTAAAGAAGTCACATATGAAAAGCTTTAGATAAATAATAGTATCAGGATTATAGCCCAGAGATCATGAGAAAAGTAACAAAAAAGAGAAAAAAAGAATATGGGAAACCATCATGATAAGAGCAAGAAGAGGTCTCTTATCACTTCCACAGGTTACCAGGATGACTGGTTCTCAAAAGAAGGTGAGGACCTGAATCTCTGAAGCACAACTCTACAGAAAGTGTTGATTCTAGCACTCAGGACAGTATGTGCCATATAGGAACAACTCAGTAAATATTGTTGAATGGTGATATGATGAACACCTTTACTCTTAGTTCATTCTGCTCTCAGAAATCTTGAGGAAAAAAATAATTATGATTATGGCAACCCAATTATTATGAAAAATAAAACAGCAGTACTTCATGGGGGCATGATCTTAATCTCTTGTGTGCCTGTTGCATCTTCATTGTCTTGAATGTGCCTGGTTCATTGCAATTCAGAGTGAGTACCTGTTAGTAATAATAATTGCTATAATAATAATAATTGTAACTAGTAATAACAAAGATAATAAGGTTACATATCTTGGAATCAGATTATATTGTTAGGACATAATGCCCCCTACTTCCATACCTGAAATAGTTCCCTCAGTACTTCACAATATGCTAGAGTACAGAAATACATCTTTCAGGTTAAATATTGTTCTTTCTCAGAAAATATTATTTATTTATGTATTTATTTATTTTTAATGTTTATTTATTTTTGAGAGAGAGAGAGAGACCAACTGTGAGTGAGGGAAGGGCAGTGAGAGAAAGGTAATCTGAAGCAGGATCCAGGCTCAGAAATGTCAGCTCAGACCCGATGTGGGGCTCAAACCTGCGAACAGTGATATCATGACCTGAGACAAAGTTGGACGTTTAACCGACTGAGCTATCCAGGCACCCCTCTTTAAATATCATTCAAAATGAAAATATCCATTAAAAAATAGCAGAATAATTCCCTCTCACTTTAATATTAATCTGTGCAATGAAATTCTCATTTTCTCTTAGGTCACAGAGCTCCCAGGTGAGTTCCTAATGTTTCCCCTTAGGCCAATGTCTCCTAATTCCTTGTGTCAACCAGCAAAATTATAGAAAAAGGGATTTTTATTTTTCCATGAATCACATTTGAAAAATGGCATTGAATATTCCATGCCAGCGGTCGTGCCTCATTAGGTTAGGATAAGAAGACAGCTGTTTCAAGCAAGCTGCAAAAAGCAATTAAGTGAGAGTAGGAGAAAAAATTCTTTTTAATCTTTAACTTTGGAGTATCCAGTGTTCTAATATGCTAAGTAGTCTTGTCAACTAATCAACTTAAAAAAAATCCCACTAGCATGGCCACTTAAAAGAGAACTTTTCATTAAACTCTGTTCCAAGAAATTCTAGGGCATCACTTCACATCTGTCTTCTTTCTTACATCACATCTGCCTTCTCTCTAAGTCTGAGATCAGAGTAGTCTGTTCCTGGTAATCTTCCCTCTTAAATCTTGAAATTGACCAAGCAATTTAACAAACTCTTTTCTTATCACCTGAGATTGGTGAAACCTGTTCCTGGGTTTAATGAGCTCCCCTATCCTGAGTATTTCTCCAAGGTCTGTCTGAAGATTAGATCTGGCATACCTGTCTAGCACAAGAATCAGGTCCCTACCTATGGCATTTGTGTTAAAGGTGACATACACAGTCATTTTGAAAGCATGAACAAGATGATGTAAGAAAAATTATAAAATTGACCAAATATGTCTTTATTATCACCCTAGCATCTCTTTAATCACCTTTTCCATACTTTTTGGAGCCATTCCCTAAACTCTGCGTGTTCACAGAAGACTAAGCATCAGTGATGAACTTTATTAACAGTCTTCTTTTTGGTGAAATCATTTTGGTCATCCCATCACAGTAACACCTCTTAAACCTCTAGGGCTACTCACCCAAGATGAATGGGTTTACATGATGAATACTGCTAAAACCAGGAAAGTCCAGGGCAAACAAGGATCGTTGGTCACCTTAATCCCAGAAGATACTATCTACCTAAAATACTGTACTGCAATACCCTTATTTACTACTATGCTCTCTCCCCTTCTGGCCACACATTCTTCACTTAGATGATTCTTACTTACCTTTTAGCCCTCATTTTAGTCCTCACTTTCTCTAGAAAAACTTCCTGGACTTCTGACTGACATATGCCTATTTTGTAACTTTGTGTCATTACCCTGTTTGGAACTCCTTTGGTAATACTTAACATATTATCTTAATTTTCACCCCTCAGTTTCTTGTGGCCAGGCAATTTATCATTTTACTACTTTAACCACATATATTTTTTGAGAGATGACAGCAAGATCTAATAAATATTTGTTATAAAGAAAAATATCCTTTCAAACAATATACAATACAGGCAAGAATGGGCTAATGTCACAGTAGTCTAACAAGGAAGTGAACCTGAGGAAAAATGGTGAACATTATGGCACTGGAAATGTTGAAGCATCCATCAGGGAGTTTTTTATGTGATTCATGCTTTAGTTAAGTTTTCAGAGTAATTGAACTCCAAGGCCCCTTCACATTGAACTCATCTGAATTTTAGACCAATCTCCTCAATCTACAGTATAAGAGCTATCTGAATCCCTAAACTCTGATTCCATAGGTATAGAATCAGGCCAACTAGTTTCTGGATTTCATAAGCTTCCTTAGAGATTCTGATGTACAGCTAGTTTTCCACAGTGGATGCACCAAGTTACATTTTCACCGACAATACACAATGGTTCCCTTTCTCTCCATAGCCTCACCAACAGAGGAGCTACATGCTGTAGGAATATTAATAGCAAAAAACAAAAATGTATATAGTAGTCCTTGTTCAATAGCTACTCACAGTCCAGGTAAAATAGATCTTGGAGCTTCACAAGATAGAATACATTTAAGTTCTGGTTTGCCTGGGTCTGACTAAAACCAGGCCTGTTCCAATCAAAACCTTTCAGCTCTAATTTATTACTCAGATTTATAGATCTAAAGCAGTGGTTTTCAACTTTGAATGTAAGTTGAAGTCTCCTGGGGAACTTTAAAAATATATGGCTCCTTGACTCTGTTCCAAGTGATCCTGACATAATTGGTATGGGGATGGCCTTTCCAGTTGAAGTTGATTCTAAGGTTCAGTTCAGGATGTGAATGACTACAGAGGAAGTACTCTGAGATCTGAAGTGTAAGCAGGAGTTGTTCAGGTGAAGAGCGTGTGTGTATGTGTGTTTGGGGGGAAACATGGTTAGGTAGTATTGTTATGAGCAAGAGAAATCTAGACAAAGCTTTTCACCTGGGTTCAAATAAGATTTTGTAATGGGTACATGCCTATGTCTGAAGTTAGCTGGAGATAATGTATATAGAAATATTTTGTAAAAAAGAAGGCATGGCTTAACAAAATATACTATAGTTAATTTAATTGAATTTTAAATCCTTAATGGTATTACTTTTAACCTGAAGAAATTAAAACTACTAAAGATATTTAAGAGATCAGCTCTTCGCATCAGAGACTACCTTTATTTCACTTTAGTTTACTTTAATCTGGGAAACAGGTCTACCCCCAGACCCCAATTACCTTGAGTCCCATTTAGCTGTGGAAAACTTTCTCAAATGTGTGGTTCTATGTTCTTGTCCCATTAATTCCTATCTGGTTAATATCACTGAATCTTCCTTGAATAAATGAGTAAGTTTGTGATCCCTCAGGGACATCAATTAAGTGTGTAAGAAATTCAGTTGGTATGTCCCAACCTCAGGTCATAGCCAGGAAGTGTCTTTTTGAGAGAAATTGCTAACAACAGCTCATTTTACTGCAATCAGGTACTTTCTCCTTAAAGAAAAATTCTGGGGGTATGCCATTTGAGCACTTAACTGAGTTCAGATGTATTCATTCATTCAATGTGTTCATTGCTGTTTCCTTGCACCTAGTAAGTGAAGGCAAATTCCAAAGCTCTTGTTGAGTAACTCTGTATTGAATGACCTGTTTGGTAGTATTTTTTTTTTTTTTTTTTTGGTCCTGTGCAACTTTCTTCCCTTGAGTGTAGGCTGGACCTAGGGATTACCCTATAACAAAGTGAATACATAAGTAATGGATATCAATTTGAAGATTAGGTTACGAACAGACTGACTTTGCTGAGCCACTGCTCTTGGAGAAGAAAGCTTCCATGTTGTGTGTAGGCAGGAACTTAAGTGTATTGAGGCTTGTCCACAGTTACCTGAATGAGCTTGGAAGAGGATGTTCTGAGGCCTGCCACCATCCAAGTGACTGAGCTTGGAAGCATATCCTTCCCAGTCCAGCCTTGAGATGACTGTAGTTCTGGTCATTACCTTGAGTACAGCCTGTGCAAGATCCTGAGTCATAGGCTTGTGGTATGTATTTCTTGGATTCCTGACCCACAGAAATTGTGAGATAATAAATGTCTGTGGATCTAAGCCATAACATTTTGATGTAATGTGTTATACTGCAGTAGGTAATTAAATATTCAGTCTCCCTAGTTCTAGTGAGACACCAGCACCAGCCCTTCTTCTTACAGCCCTAAATCAGCACCATGTAGAAGCTGGACTTCAAGACCTTCTCATTCTGTCTCTTAACCCTAACCAAGCCCATGCTGAGCCCCATGCACCCATCATTCTATACCTGAGCTCCAGTGCTCCTCAGAACTAGATATTTATAACAACTCCTATAAATGACTCCCTTGATTCTCCCAAGATGTTGTGAGATAAATATTATCATATTCATTTTATAGACAATGCTATTTTTGCCCAGAAAAAATAAGCAACTTGTAGAAGTAGGATTTTTGATTCCAGGTTCAACAATATTATACTGAAGATGCCTCTTTTATTTTCTTAAATATCATAGAGATGTTATTAGAAGTTACTAAACAAAAAGCAATTTGAAAAATATCAGACCATCAGTACTAAGTATCGAGTAAATACACTTATTTTTCATTGTAATGAAGTATTGCACTACTATAAAATATTATTAATACACACATATGTATATATGCGTATGTGTGTGATTTTTTTCCTGTTTGAATCTCATGGGAATCCACAGTTAACTTTCAATTAAAATTTTCTCTAATTCTTGGGGCGCCTGGGTGGCTTAGTCGGTTAAGCGTCCGACTTTCGCTTAGGTCATGATCTCGCGGTTCATGGGCTCGGGCCCCGCGTCGGGCTCTGTGCTGACTGCCAGCTCAGAGCCTGAGCCTGTTTCAGTCTGTGACTCCCTCTCTCTCTGACCCTCCCCTGCTCACGCTGTCTCTCTCTCTCTCCTGGAAATAAATAAAACATTAAAAAAAAAATTTAAAAATTTTCTCTAATTCTTGAGACTCATACATACTTGTTATGTGTACATTTGGGTAATTAATTTTGACTCTATATATGTGATCAGGTATAATGTATTTTTCCTCTGAATTTTATTGCTGAAGTTGTTATCGATTTTTAATTTAATTTAATTTTACTGAAGATTAAGCAAGAAGGGAGTATCAATGTCATAACAAACATGATTCATAATGAATTCTTTCTCCCTACTGCTTGTGTTAAGGGACAGGGGAAAGAGAGATTTTTAGCATAAACCATCCCAGATCTTTAAATTTGTATGTAAAACTGGCACCAGTTCATCACTGCTTTTGCTGTGAAAAAAAAAAATCAAAGTCGCCCACAAGGATTCCCCCCCTCCCATTTTCTTTAATAATGGATACTTTCAGAGACCTCCTAAGGTCCCATTCCCCCTGTCATGTTTAAAGGGTTTATTGTTTCCAGAAAAGCTTTTGCTGCTCCCTCTGGAGACTGAGCTGATCCAAGGTAATATTAATTCTGTGCCTCTCTCTTGTCGGAACTCAACTTCAAATGGAATATATGAGATGAAAGCTGAAAGAGAGGTTATGTGGGCTGTCATCCGCCATTGTGTCTGAAGCATCAGCTGTGCTCAGAACAAATTAGGTGTCAGTCTGGTAAATCACAGTCAGGAAGGCAAATCAGTTTATAGAAGACTTATTTGGTCTCCTGGAAGGCTCCACCATTCGGAGAACAGTTAATCTTTCTTTTCTTTTCGGTAATTTAAAAAAAATCTGAGATTTGGCTGGTCATTTTTATTGTCTCCTCAAACCCCTTTCCACTCACTTCTTGTTTCCCCTACAGAGATGAAGAGCTATTGCTCTAAACGACCAGACTAGTAGCATATACAGGACTATTCACTGGGAATGTTTCATTATTTTAGTCTAATTTCCTAAATGATGGAAAACCTCAGAAAAAGAAGGGGGCTGAATCTGAGCAAGGGGAAGATGTGACTTAGCTGCTGGCCTTCGGTGTGAAATGTTTGCAGATCAAGGAGAAGCAGAGGAGGGAGAAGCAGACAAATTTCACTCTCATGGGATTTGTTTCAGTTTTTTTCAAATCCTTCTTGATCCTATTAGCCCCTCATTAAGAAGTTTGGATGGCAGAAGAAAGGGAATTGCTTTTTACCTTGGAATGTAGAATTTTGAATCTGTCATACCTTTAACCTGAGAAAAAAGAGACAAGAAAGAAGAAAAAAATTGTGTTTGTCATATCAGGCTACTCAATCATTTTGCTTTAATCACTGAAATTTATAAAGAAATAGGGCACCAAAAAATCCCTAGACAAGGAGTCACAAGTGTTCTAGTTTTGACTTAGCCAGTAATTGCAAGACCTTGAGATAATTACTTTAATATGTTAGTTCACCCTTTTCTCTTCTACAAATGGCGATTATTATTTCTACCCTTGCCTTTGCTAACATTGTTATTGTGTGGATCAGTTGAGAGAAAATCATAATGAAATATAACATGTACAATCAAAAGTGATATTATTACAAAGGCCCCACCACTTGGTCACATCTGTGGCACTACTCTTCACAGGCAGAGAGGTGTTTGTTCTTAAAGTTTTTGCACTGCAACTTGAATTTATACTTTGCCAGTATTTGCCTCCACACTAGTTCTCTGTAATGTACTTTGGGTGCATATGACTTGCTTCTTGAGGTATCATCAGAGAGTCCACCATTTCATCTTTAAATGCTTCCCTGCGGTTTTGCGTAACCACAGTTCTGCAGAGGAATAAGTATTGGGTACTGATACTGGCTACTTGTCTCCTCGTTTGGTTCAGTATCCTTATCTGAGATTTTGTACCCTTTCCTAATAACCCATTTGCTTGACTCAACATCAGCCCTTCTACCTGCTTGTTCCAGTCTTACCTGTCTGTCTCTTTCTTTTGCCAAACATCTTGACTCCTGATCTTCTTTCTGGCTCTAGGATCTAAATTTAATCACAAGCCATATGTTCTACATAACTTTTCTTTTTTCTGTTCCATTTGTATTGAGAATGTAGCAACTCAGATGTAACATCAAGTTTTCTTAACAGTCATGCTGCTTGTTCCCATTAGTTTAGATTCTTATTTCCTCTCCTGTTTCCTTGGAGTTTCCTACCACACCGATCACTTCCCTCATCTATCTATCTTTGGAACTTCCCAACTTTTCCCAAACTACACAAATTTTAAGTTCTGGGCCCTGTACTGCTTTTGTCATTAAGTTTTTAGCCCTCCTCTTTCTCATATCTTGACGTATATTTCCAGCAACTGCTCAGGTATTCCATATCCATACCATATGAGTGTATCTGATGCAATACACACAAAATTTAATTTTATCAAATCACTTTCTTCTGTATTTTTAGCCCTATGTCCAAACATTCCCTACTAGGTTATGTTACTTCTTCCTTACTTTACCCTCCTCACCCAATACAAGCTCTATCATATATTCTTTCCACACCTTTCAGAATATGTCATGCTTTTGTTTGCTTCTTTTTTCTCATATGGATTCTCCTCTGGTAAAAATGCTCTTGTTTTCCAGGTCAAATTCCTCTCTTGTGAAGTCTTCTCTGAGTTTTGGACTCTCCTGAGTTACCCCCACTTCCAATTTGCTTTAAATGAATTTGGCAACCTGCTAAGTATTTTCAACTTGTTGCTATCTGCATTTTGGTGCTGGTACCAGGTTTAAACTGAACTCAAACCCATCTTTTGTTTTGCCTCAGGGCTACTAATAATCTGTGACTTTTTCTGATGAGAGAAACTGTGATTCTCCCTTTATTTCTTTCTCTTAACTCAAACACTGACCTTTAGCCATTTTAGTAGAAAGGGGGTTTATTTATTTGTTTCAAATTGTGCGGTTGTAATTCAAGCCTATTTGAAAAGTGATCATTGTGACCATTAAAATTGGGAGAAAGGCAAACCTGGATAAGTCAGTGGAGCTACATGGGGCCCCATGGGGTAGGCTGGAGCCACCTGGATTTATTTATATCTATTAAAAAATCCTCTTGTATTATGAAAGCCGGCTTTTAGGAGATCAAAGGAATCAGTGTGGAAATGTTTTTCTGACTGTGCAGCACACAAACATCATTTAAATGTCACCTCAACATGTGCATATAACCAAAGCCCATCAGAGCATCAGGGAGCAATGGGAGCTGGCACTATGCCCGCATTGTTAGCCTTGCTCCACATTGGTGGAAATAACAGGCACAACAGAGACAAATAGTAAAGAAGGAGGTAGAATGTGTTGTGGCATGGGGGCACAGTGCCTGTAACAGGATGTGTAAATTTCCAATTTTGTCTTGAAAAAGCAAATCAATCTAAGAATGACTCTATAATTTCCATGGCTGGAGGTAATTTGTCAAAAAGCTCCTGCCCTAGTCGCTTTGGAGATGGAGCCCTATAGCTGCATAAGGTCTTAGCATTGAGATTAATCCTCCATGTTTCCAAGGTAGAAGCAGCGAGATAGGCAATGGGCCTGGCTAAGCAGGTCAAATGCAAGAGGTCAAAGAGCAAATAGTCAGCAAACAAACAATGTTTCTGGTCATTCTCTTCCCAGGATGCTGTTCATTTCAGGATATTTGTGAGCACAATTCCTGGAATGGTTTTCAAAACATTCATTTTATTCAAAGAACTTTTATATTTTATTCATTCATTTGTAGCTCACATCTCTCCTGTAACATGAAGCGTTAGAAATGTAAAATTCCTTAGAGATCACTGCTCCAACACCAGCATTTACTAAGACCAAAAGAGTTCTCAATTTGTCTAAAATTCTGTATGTAGCTAGTATTAGTGGATCTTATACCACTGATTTTTCACTCTAGTAGCTTTTTCTGTAACCCCAAAAAGCCATTCAGGAAGAGTATTTTCATCAGACTTTTCACAGGGTTAAAAGGAGATTATGGTTTCTGCAGTATGGGAGGAGGGCTGGGTAGAATATTTTCAGCGTCTAGAGTGAGTGAACAATGCAAAGTGAGATACTCTTCAAACAAATATTTACCAATTTCACAATTTTTTAGTATTAACAGTGGAGGTAATATTCTAGCCTGCCTTTTTTGTTTTTTCTCTGTGCTTTGTTTTTGAAGAAATAATCATGTATAGAAATATGAAAGTATGAGAGAGGCATGCTCCCAGTATTGAGGTTTTCTCTCTCCATTTGGTATTACTGAGGTAACTGCCCATACAACCAGGATGCACTTCTCTTAGGTCATTCTCCTTGAGGTGGTGCATTGACTATTGGTCCTAACTATATGATAGGTCATATCACAATGACATTTCTTGACAAGTCCTCAAATGTACTATACAATACTTTAAAGGATGAAACATTTGGATTTTTGATCTGGGTAGTGAGAAGTGATGATTCACTACCTTAGCAGATTTCTTTCTCTAAAATTCTTTCATCTAAGTAGTTTCCCAAATCCAGCAGAAAATTTTATTGGGTACACAGAAGATACCAAACCCTTCTCATTGCACACAGATTCCTGTTTTAAAGTGCTTTTATTTCCTATTCATATAAGTTTCACCTATTGTTTCAGATCCAAATCAATGTAACATCTCTTACAGGAGGCATTTACTGAATATAAAACAATGGATTATCTGGATTTCTATAGCACCAAAGAGTTCTAACTATAAACCTAGCATTTTAAAATAGATTGTGTTTAGGGGTGCCTAGGTAGCTCAGTTGGTTAAGTGTCTGACTTCGGCTCAGGTCATGATCTCACGGTTTATGGGTTCGAGCCCCGCGTCAGGCTCTGTGCTGACAGCTAGCTCAGAGCCTGAAGCCTGGTTTGGATTCTGTGTTTCCTTCTTTCTTGACCCTCCCTTGCTCATGCTCTCTCTCTCTCTCTCAGAAATAAATAAAACATTAAAAAAATAAAAAAACAGACTGTGATTCTTCTCTTTTTTCTTTTCTAATTATACCATGGGATTTATTTAGAATCTCATAAAAATTCTGGGAAATTCAAATTTTGTACCTTTAAAATATTCTATCAGAAGCTTCAATTTTTAGGAATAGCTTTGTGACCTGGCTTTAAAGGAAGTTAGAGTGAGTAATCAACTTGCTACCTCTAGGAAAATGGCCCTTCAGTGTGTCCACATGAGGAGTTACCTCATCGTAGACCACTGGAGACCCTCTGTATGTTCTTCTCTCTTTGTTGTCATGTCTTGCAGTGCTCTCCATGCAGAAATGGACCCAGAGTAAAAGTGGTCCTTAAATATTTGTTGATTGATCTTACTTTCTCAACTCCCAATATCAACATGAAAGATTCTGATAACTCCATCCGATAATTGTTATTGCCCATGACATATATTATTAGGAGTCAATCAACTACAGTCTTTTTCCAAAGTTTGCCATATTGTATGTTATATGAAATTGAACAAAACCATCTCACTCTAAGAACATGTTGATCTTTAGTGTAGAAATAATTTTGGTCTGCCCATCTCCAAAATCTCTAGTGAGGAAAAGTCTAAATGAAAAGGCCTTAACATTCTTAAGCTTTATACATATGACAAAGACTATTGTTATAATATTATCATTAGTGCTTAGTGCTTATTACTATACTTTTTGTGTCTTCATATTAGCTTAATACTTTATAATATTCTATTTAATTTTTCTACCATTTGTGATCTTACATCTCATTTTGGTTTTATACATGTTAAATGCAAACATATATATATTTTTTTATTTATTATATATAAATAAAATATGCTCCTAAAATAGGTCAGAAATATCAGAAAATATTGCTATTTCCTGAATTTGAATCTATCATCAGACTCTGTATTGACAGCAGAGGTACTGGTTTCAGTATGTGAAAACAGAATTGTATTATAAGGAAATGTTTTAAATTTTCAGTTGAATTTTATATAATGGGGAAAAAAGATGACTAAACTATATATCCATGGGAGATAACATTAGATAAAAAAAAAAAAAGAAAAAGAAAAAGAAAAGGGTTGTTGTGTGTTTGTAGGACTCCCTCTGCAGTCATCGCCACTCTGTCAAGAGGTTGGAAGATGTGATTATGGAAGGGTCAGCTTTGCCATCACTATTTAATCATGCACACAGTACTCTTCACAGTAATCAGGAGCGACAGGCAAAGGGCAGCTCTCTCCATGGAGTTCAGGTAGGCAGCCCTCACCTATTGGCTTCCCAGTACTCAGTCCTTCTTCCGCCACTCCAAAGGATCCCAGGCTGAACTGGCTGTACTGGCTGTCAGGTTGCCAGGCCTAGCTGACTAGCAGATGACTGAAATCTTCATGCAGCTTGGTGACCAGGGATGCCTCACCTACCCTCCTTGTCCACCTCAGCCCCAGCTGCCAGCTCAGAGAGCTGGAGGAGCATAATTGCATTGGCATTGCTCCAGCACCCTGAGGGCTCATTGCCTGTTACCCTCTCTCACTTCTTGTACCAGGTGAACAGAAAGGTTAATGGTTAACGATGTCAAGCTTGATTGCTCTACTAAAGCATAAGTGTGAGGGATGCATACATTTCAACCCAGAAGTCAGTATCTCATATGTGAGAGATAAAGTAAGGCAGCTGGCATGGGAAGAGGCAGCATGATAGTGTACTTCTGGGCTGGAAAACCATACATGGAGCTTTTGTTTTAGTTTTAAAACTAGTTCATAGTGTGTTGCTGTGAAAATCATGCAATAACCCCAACCCTTTTCCTTGTTGGAGATGGCACTTAGTGATAAATAGTCTCAAATTTCTCTATGATATCAAAAGGATCCTTTAAAGTTTGAAAACAGAATTTTTGCCCAGGAACCTCTCATCTTGTCTGCTATTCTATGGAAGGTTGTAATATGAAATAATATAAAATGGTTCTAATATGGTCATTTAAATGGGAATTATCTTAAATAGTCCATTACATTAAAAAATATTCAAGTAGATCATGTAGAAAAAAAAGAAATATTATTCAGCACCTGTTGTATTTACCATTTTCTATGTTTCTGTCTTCATGAAGGTTAATAAGAATAATATGTAGGAAATAATTTAAGGTAATAAAAAATTATGTATCATTAAACTATGTGGCAGCCATGAAAATTTATTCTCTTCCCCTCCCTGAGGAGTTATACCCAACTCTAAGGAGTATAGCTGATCAGAAGCCTCACTCTGGAGTCTATGTCTATATTTGCTAAGAGACCACACTTCAGCAAGGCTACACTAAGGCTTGACCTGTTTCTGGGAAACTTGGAGCTCCCCTAATGTCTATGCCACACATTCTGTGGTTGGCACAGCAGTCTAGGATCTTTCCACCTCATATTTACTCTCTCTGTACTTCACTTGAGATCTGATTTGTATCATAGTTTTATAGTCCTCAGAGCCTTTTGTGGCACCCTCCCATTTTCTCTCATGCAGGCATTCCCAATAAAATTCTTGCACAGTGAATCTTATCTTGACATCTGCTCCTTGGATTACTCACACTAATATAGGCTAAAAATTGTGTAAGCTCTGTAGATATAAATAAATGTACAAATAAAGCATAAAGCAAAAACTAAGAATATTAAAGATTACCACTGGGCTCAATCACCAGCTCTGCCAATGACTAGATATGTAGTCTGGGCTAATGATTTATCTTCTCTGTCTTGGTTTTATCTACTGTAAAATGGAGACAATAGTAGGGCTTGTATCTAGGGCTTTGGGGAGTACAAAATAAATTTAACTGTGTAAAGCCCTGAGAAGAATGTCTATTATATTCTAAATAGTATGTAATGGTTAGCTACGACAGATGAGGAAATAGAAGGTCAAAGAGCTAAAACAAACAAAAACATCTTTGTTTAAAATCATACAGATAAGTAGAGGTATCAAGGTAAGTCCTTGGGTTTCCTAATAGATGCTCAATATGTTGGTTTGTTTTATTTGTTTCTTTATTTTAGCTTGTTTATTGTATATTTTGTTCTTTTTGTCATCTGTATTCAATAATATTAAGAATTGTACAAAATATTGGAGTGCCTGGATAGCTCATTGGTTAAGAATCCAACTTTTGATTTTGGCTTAGGTCATGATCTCATGGTCCTGAGATGGAGCCCTCATCCAGCTCCAATCTGGGCATGGAGTATGCTTAAGATTCTCTCTCTCCCTCTCCCTCGACGCCTTCCCTGTTTGTGCACACATGCACACATGTTCTTTCTCTCTCAAAACAAACAAACAAAGAAGAGAATTTTAAGAAATATTAATGGCAAAGTTGACATTGGCATATCCTTTAATGATGAAACAGTATGGAGTTTCCTCAAAGAGTTAAAAATAACAACTACTCTATGATCTAGCAATTGTGCTACTAGATATTTACCCCCAAAATATTAAATAACTAATTCAAAGGGATGCATGCAGCCCAAAGTTTATAGCAGCATTATAGCCAAATTATAGAAAGAGCCTAAGTGTCCAATGACTGATGAATGCATAAAGAAGAGGTGGTATATATATATACAATGGAATATTACTCAACCATAAAAAATATTGAAATCTTGCCATTTGAAAATATATGGATGGAGCTAGAAAATATTATGCTAAGCAAAATAAATAATTCAGAGAAAGACAAATACCATATGATTCCATTAATATGTAGAATTTAAGAAATCAAACAAACGAGCAAAAGAGAAAGAAACGGCAGAGTCAAAGCAGGAAACAGAGTCTTTTTTTTTTTTTTAAAGTTTATTTATTTTTGATAAAGAGAGAAAAAGAGAATCTGAAATCTGAAGGAGGGTCCAGGCTCTGAGCTGTCAGCACAGAGTCTGATACGGTGCTTGAATTCACAAACTGTGAGATCATGACCTGAACCAAAACTGAATGCTTAACTGACTGAGCCACCCAGGTGCCCCCAAGAAACAGATTCTTTTTTTCTTTTTTTTTTTTTTTTACAAATAGTTTATTTTCACGTTGGTTTCCATATAACACCCAGTGCTCATCCCCACAAGTGCCCTCCTCCATGCACATCGCCCTCCTGCCCCCCATACCCATCAGTCCTCAGTTTTTTCTCAGTATTCAAGAGTCTTTCATGGTTTGCCTCTTCTCCCCCACTATTTCCCCCCTTCTTCTCCCCTGGGGTCCTCTGTTAAGTTCCTCCTAATCCTCCTATATGTGCAATCATATGGTATTTGTCCTTCTCTGTCTCATTTATTTCACTCAGCATAACACCCTCAAGGTCCATCCATGTTGCTACACATGGCCAGACTTCATTTTTTCTCATTGCCATGTAGTATTCCATCATATAGATAAACCATATCTTCTTGATCCATTCGTCTGTTGATGGACACTTAGGTTCTTTCCATGTTTTGGCTATTGTTGAGAGTGCTGTTATGAACATTGGGGTACATCTACCCCTATGCATCAGCACTCCTGTATCCTTTGGGTACATTCTTAGCAGTGCTATTGCTGGGTCCTAGGGGAGTTCTATTGTTAGTTTCCTGAGGAACCTCCACACTGTTTTCCAGAGGGGCTGCACCAGTTTACATTCCCACCAACAGTGTAGGAGGGTGCCCGTTTCTCCACATCCTCACCAGCATCCAGAGTTATCTGATTTGCTCATTTTAGCCACTCTGACTGGTGTGAGGTGGTATCTCAGTGTGGTTTTGATTTGTATTTCCCTGATGAGGAGGGATGCTGAGCATCGTTTCATGTGTCTGAAACAGACTCTTAACAGTAGAAAAGAAACTGACGGTTACCGTTGGGGAGATGGCAAGAAAATGGGTGACATAGGTGATGGGGATTAAGGAGTACACTTGTGATGTGCACTCAGTGTTGTATGGAAGTGTTGAATCACAATATTGTACACCTGAAACAAATATTGCACTGTATATTAACTAAAATTTATATAAAAACTTAAAAAAAGAAATAACTAAACAATGTTAGATGAAAATGATAATCAAGATGGTTAGCATCTAGAGTTATCTCTATGAATCAGGTGTGAATTATATGAATTATTTAATTTAATACTCACAGAACACTTATGAAGCAAATTACTATACTGGCATTCCAAGTTGACAAACGAAGTAACTGAGCACACACTGTGTTAAATAATCAGTCCGAAGATATAAAATAAGAGTGATGTATTTCAAATTCAAGAATATCTACATTAAAGACCAACATTCTTCAGATAGACATCATCCTTGCCCTTGAAAGGACACAATAAACTTGACAGAGTATACATAGTCTGATGGGTGTTTCACAACCCTTGGCTGAGGAACATGGGAAACTAGGAAGATTTGAACAATTCACTGATATGCTATGGGGTACTGAAGAATAGAAGATTGGTCAGAATCTGATGAAGTGTAAAGTATCTTTCATTGTAGTCCTTACTTCCTCCTATGTCAATAAATGATGGACAATCTTTTCCACATTGAATTTTTGTAGTATCTTAAAAAGTATATTTTTATATTGAACACTAACTTTTAAAGTTACATTTTATTATTCCATTTAAATTTTGATTCTTTGGGGGCAGGGCCTATTCTGACTTGTCTGTGTAGATCTCTATCCAGGAAAGTTTCCCAGAAAATATATTAAAATAATAGCTCAATTCAACTACATGCTCATCAAGAGTGATTTACTGGGCACCTACTGATTCTCTTCCTATGGACAAAACATGTGTATAAGATACCATTCTTGTCACCATACAGCTAGAGTTTCTCTTAGGAAGAGAACATTTACTCATTTAACAGCAGGGAGGCTTGCCATTTTCTGTATTTCCAACCTTTGTTGCGTTCCATCCACATTCAAACTTAACATGAAAGTTCAAGTGCCAAAAAGTGGAGGTGGTGGGGAGTCTTTCCAGTAATCAGCATGTGATTGGAATTGAAGGCCTTTCAGAGATCCCTGTTTAAAATCTGTTTTATTCATTCAGCAGCAGCAATTTCTTTAACAGCTACAGTTATAATTGAGAGGTTTGGGGCAGAGAGAATTGATTTCGATAAATGCTTTATTCTTTTACCAGTAATTCTCTTAAGTGGACTTCAGTGAATTACCTTTGTTATGCAGCTATTACCAGGGATAACCTCAAAATAACTGGGGCATCAGCCAAGGAATGTCTTAACTACAGTAAGGGGATGTAGCCCTCTTGAGAGAGGTAGATTTTTACCCCAGTGTCAGGGATAATAATCAAAACACAGCATTTGCCTTTCTGCAAAACGGGACATTTGAGTCTGGGACTACATAAATTAAAGCTCTTAACAGAAACTGTGGGAATTTTCTTAGGAAATTTGTGAGCAGGAAATGATTTTGCTTTTTGTCCACTGTAGTGGCAATTAGTACCATATGGCCTATTCTGTTATAACCTGTACAGAGCTGTATGTTCTACTAATCTTCTTTCTACCAGAAATATTTTTGTCTCGATATCAAAGAAGGCTCCTTATAAAAGATGACGATGCTAGATCTTACAAAATAAACAAGAATCAGCCACTTTAGAGAAGAAAAGGAAAGAAACCATCAGTCAAATGAAATCTAAGGATATTACACCTTAAACAGAGGGCTTGACTTAAAGGCAATAGAGCCTGAAGACAGAGGATATATAAATTATTTGAAATGAGAAATTTATAGAGGAGAAAAAATCATAAATTATTGAGGATATGAACTTACATTTAAACTCATCAGTAAAAAACAAACCAAAAAAAAAAAAAACAAAGAAAAAAGCAAAACAAAACAATGTTTCAAGATTAGATATTACAACAGCAGTTATGCTGCAAAATGCTGGCAAATAAGTAGGGATTACAAAGCTCATGAACTTCTGATAATAGAAAATAGTTGTTGCTATCCTGGAGAATAATACAGTGGATGTTATTTATTTCAATTCACATATACCAATGTCCTCCTTTTGCTATGAAGAATAAATTATTATTAGGTGAATGCTCATCGCAAGAACTAGAATTGAAAAGCAATGAATAACTGTTTGAAATATGAAAAAGAAAAATAATAAGCCAAAACTTGGGAGTTAAGATTCTGAAGAGCAAACATTCTAAGATGAATTTAATATTTTGCACATAACTTCCCCTTGAGCAATTTGATCGACTCTTCAGTTGCACATAGGCATGGTTACATTCAAAAAAACAAACAGAAAACAATTTCTAAGGGACTAAAAGGCTGAATAGATTTTTTTTAGTTTAGAGTCATGAAGAAATAGAAGCCATCCTTATTAAAATCCCTAGATTTTAGCTGTAACCTAGAAAAAATATGAACAGGTGTTAATTACAGATAAAGTAGGGGTATACCATATTTTTCTACCCTACATATATTATCTTTGGAAATAAGATAAAGATATTTAGACCCTCTGTACTTTTTCAGTTATATTGTACAGCATAAAAACAAAGTTTGCCAGCCACAGTAGGAAAGATGATCAAAATTCAAGTGAAAAAAAATAGTCAATAAATTTAGGCCAATGGATGATAAAGATATTAGTGTTCAATCATGAACTTTAAAATAAATATGATGTTATCTGCATTCAAAAATAGATTTCAGAAGATATTAAAATTTACCAGAAAACTGGTATCTATAAAACAATCAAATGAAAACACCATAGATCAATAATTTCCATTACTAATTCAATATATGAGTTTAACAGTACAATGTATGGTGCAGAAAATAAAATATTCCAAAGTAAGATATGCAAGTGCAAAATATCAGTACTTTTTGAAGCAAAAATAACCACAAAAAGTGTATTACAAAAAGTAATTACAGAGTAATGGATAAAAACATATAGAGCATCATAGAGATGTCAAACAGGTAAGTAATTTAAATGCAAGAAACAGAAAAGATATTTGAGATAGATGAAATATCTGAAGGCACACTTGTCAAGAACTTCCCACAACTAATGAAAAACATAGAGCTAAATAATGAAGAATCTACACAGTCACCAAGTAGTGAATTGGGGGAATGATACACTTATGCACATTAGAATAAATTTCTAGAAACTTAAAGATAAATTTAAAAGTTTAAGAAATTAGCCAGATAAAATAAACATTTATCTTCAAAGCATAGCAAGACAGCTGATATTTCAATAGAAACACTAGAATCCAGAAAACACTGGAATGTCAGTTTTAAAGTATAGAAAGAAAATAGCCCTGTAAGAACACAATGCCTAGTGAAAATAAGTTTCAAAAACAAAGGTAAAATGGCAAATCATCAGGAAAAATAATTGCTGAGAACAGATAGAGACAAAAATATAAACCTTGTCTAAGGAATTTCTTTACATGAATAAAACAAAATTCCTGAGGGATGTAAAGCCATATAAAGAAATGAAACAGAAGTAAAAGAGTAATTTGTGGGTAATTATAAATAAATACTTAATATTTAAACAATAATGACACTATCTGGGATCTGAAATACAAATTTGAAATTTGTTGAATTTACAGAGCTAACAGAAAAATGCAGAGATAAAATGACCTAAAGCTCTGTCTATATGGTGAGCTATTACTTAGGATGTTGTAAAAGTATGAATTTAAAGTAATCTCTATTAAGTCAAGGATGTGTGTTTCTGTCTCCAGGGCAACCACTAAGAGAAAAAGAAAAGGGCAGAATGTTTGAGTTATAATTTAACAGGGGTATCAGGCAATTCATAGGATGAAATATTAAGGCAACATAAGAAAAAGGAAGAAAATAAGTGAGGCATATGGAAACAAATATTGATATAGTGACTATAATTCAGATATATTGATAATTATATTTAAAATATATATGTATATGTAAAAATATATGACAAAGATTGCAAACTGGATATAAAAATAAATATACAACATATGGCTTACAATTCTAAAATATGGGGAAAAAGAAATTTGAAAATAAAAGAATGATAGAAGTTAAGTAATACAAACATCAACCTAAGGAAAGCTAATAGTATATCAGTAAATTCTAACATCTATAAATAAAGACCTTAGGAACACCAAGATAAAGAAGTAGATTTAATAAAATTAAGAGGGAATTAGAAAGTCAGTGACTATCATTATATTGTATTTTACATATGAAATATGAGCAAAACAAATGCAAATATGCTAGAAAATTCAAAGCAATTCACCACATTAGTATAAAACATGTAAAAGATGTTTGTATAAATAGATAAAAAGTATAAAAATTAACACTTATATAATTATATAGAAAACTAGAAAAGAAGGATTTTTTTAATCTGAAAAAAAAGAATACCAAGAACATGTCTAGGACAGGGGCATCTGCATGGCTCAGTCAGTTAAGCATTGACTTCAGCTCAGGTAATGATCTCATGGTTCATGAGTTCAAGCCCTGCATTAGGCTCTGTGGTGACAGCTCTGAGCCTGGAACCTGCTTCAGATCTGTGTCTCCCTCTCTCTCTGCCCCTCTCCTGCTTGCATTCTGTCTGTCTTTCTCAAAAATAAATTTAAAAAAACATTAAAAAAAGAAAGGAATATCTAGAACAAACATTAAATCCAATGGTGAAGTACTGAAACCCTTTACTCTGTGAATGGCAATAAACAAAGACACCCAGTATCATCACTTTTATTCAACCTACCATGGGTCATTGCTAGTGGAACAAGCAAGATAATGAAACCAGATGCATAAGAAGGAAAGGAAGGAAAAAATTGCTGGTTTACCCACCAAACAAGATAGTTTGCAGTAAATCTTTTAAAATCTATAAACTTTAAGAATTAACACATGCATTTAACAAGATTAATTTATAAAAGACAATATGCAAAACCAATGTATTATTATATATCAATAAATCAGATAAGAAAAAAATAAAGAGATATTACAATTTAGAGTAATAAAATAATCAGATACCCATTAATTAACTTAAGAGAAAATATGCAAAACCTCTATGCTAAAAACTAGAATATAAAATTAAGAAAGTTGTAGGAATACCTAGACACTTGAAGAAATACACTGTTTTCATGGATTGGAGACTAAATATAAAGGTATCAATTCACCTTAATTAAAAATGGAATCTCAGTTATATCCCAAAGATTTTCTTTTTGTGAAATTGGCAAACTGATCCTAAAACGCATAAGGAATTACAAGAGGTCTACATGCATGACATGTACCTATCCAAGGACTTACACCTGGATTATATACAGTACTCTTACATCTGAATAATAATTTTTTAAATGTTTTATTTATTTGAGAGAGAGAGAAAAAGAGAGAGAGAGACAGTGTGAGCAGGGAAGGGTCAGAGAGAGAGGGTGATAAAGAATCCAAAACAGGTTCCAGGCTCTGAGCTAGCTGTCAGCACAGAGCCGAATGCAGGGCTCGAACCCACGAACCGTGAGATCATGATCTGAGTCAAAGTCGGATGCTTAACCAACTGAGCCAGCCAGCCACCCCCTCAACAAGAATTGTTTTAAAGTGACAACTAATAGAAAAATAAGCAAAAGGATTAAACAGACTCTTCACAAAAAAAGAAAATTCAAATGTGGAGAGGTGTTCTGCACCACTAGTCAATAGAGAAATGCATATTAAAACTAGAATGGTGTACTTTGGCTATTGTTGATAATGCCTTTATAAACATCAGGGTGCATGTGACCCATTGGAATCTGTATATTTGAATCCTTTGGGTAAATAAATACCTAGTAGTGTAATTGCTGGATCACAGCGTAATTGCCAAACTATGGAGAGAGCCCAAACATCCACTGACTGATGAATGGATAAGGAAGGTTAAGGAAGTTGTGCTGTGTGTGTATACACACACAACAACAACACACACACACACACACACACAATGCAATATCACTCAGCCATCATAAAGAATGAAATCTTGCCTTTTGCAACATGATTGGAACAACAGTATATTATGCTAAGCTATACTCAGTCTGAGAGACAAATACCATATGATTTCAATCATATGTGGAATTTAAGAAACAAAAGAGATGAACATATGGGAGGGGAGATAAAAGAGAGAGGAACAAACCATAAGAGACTTTTAACTATAGAGAAAAAACTGAGGGTTGATGGAGGGATGTGGGTGGGGATGGGCTAAATGAGTAATGGGTATTAAGGGGGGACACATATTATATTGAGCACTGGATGTTTTATGTAAGTGGTAAGTATTGCACTCTATGTTAACTAATAAAAATCTGAGAAGAAAAAAAAGAAGAAATGATACAATACAAATAAAAAAACAAAAAACTCAGAAAACAGAATAACCAAAAGTGAGACCAAGTCAGGTCCTTCAGAATACATTAATGTGAGAAACAGAAGACATACACAAATATTCCTAGAAATTTTCTGTTTAACAGAAAACTGAAAAAAACTTAGATGTTCTTCTGTACCAGAATGGATAAAAATGCATTTGTAGGTTCATAAAATGCCGTAGGGTGCAATTTCAGAAAGTGAACTATGGCTGTATGCAAAAACATGAATGAATCTTCAAGTCATAATGTGGAGCCAAGAAGTCAACTGCAAATGTTCATATATTAGTCCATCCATTACATAAGTTAAATTTAAAAATAAATAAAGCAAGTCAACTGAGTAGGGATTAACTGTGGTGTGGCTAATGACCAGAAGGGGCATAAGGGAAGCCACTGTGTTGATGATGTGCTATATTTTGATATGTATGGAATTACATGTATGTGTTTCTCTATTATGTATGTCTTGTATTACGCTTGGAGAATAACTATGCTTGGAGAACACGGGAAATTTTCCAATTTATTTTCCTAACAGAGTACAAGAAATGGTCTTCAAAATGGCCATTCTGAATGTTACTGAAATTTATCCTCTATCACACTGATTGTCAGATAAAACTCCATTTTAAGTCCTCAAGTTGCTTCCAGAAACTAAACATTCCATATTGTTTTGCCCTTTAGTATCTATGTTTTATTTTAAAAATGTCTGCCTATTATATCTTCTTGACTCCCTGCTATTAAGGCCGTCAAATAATATTTGAATTACATATCAAACTATATTTGAACCTTATTTTCCTTATGATTTCTTGAGATCTGACAATATTACAAAGATTACAAACCAGTAAAGAGAGCTTCTGAAATCTCTCACATGCTACGTCTACACTCTGCACACAAGCACAGTATCGACATGTACCTGCATTCACCTGCACCTACAGTGCAAAGAGCTAAGAAGCCTTCTTGTCACAAAGCTTGTTTTATGTGTAGGCAGAATAGACAATTATCATATAATTTCATGAATTCTGAGTATTTCTTATACTGAAAAGATTCCTTAATTTTGCCCAAAGTACCTGAGAACACATCACAAGTAATCCCTTATTTTAATGATTCATTTTGGATCTTAATGCCCTTGATTGTAATGCAAATTTCTTAGTAAGTTTGTGTGTGCAGGTGATTTGGAGGGATGGGGACATGTTAAGTGGAATTTGAAATGGGTCAAGTAATGCAAGCGTTTGAATCAATGCTTTTCAAACTCTGTGGTACATAAGAGTCACTTGAGAAAATGCTACAGTACAGGTTTGGAACCTCATATTCACAATACCTGACTCAGTAGGCCCAGGGATAGGGTAGATCAGAAATAGGCAAGTTAACAGACACCTCAGGTTTTCTGCTACAAAACAATTGAGAACTATATTTGGATAGTTGCTCTGTGAGTCTTTATCATCAAGCCTTAAAAAATATTGATTTAAAAAGATGCTAAAAGCAAGCTACTGGTATAGCTAGGATAAATGGTATAACAAGAAAAAAGAGGGTCACAGGGAGAATGGAAATGGGTGGATCCTTTGGCCAAAGATTAATTCACCTACTTCGCAGGAGCTAAGCCAGCACCTGAGGCATCATATAACTTTGTCTAGATACTGTCCACTAAAGCAACAAGTTTTCCCTACTTATATGAAAAAAAAACAAAAAAGAACTATCATTCGTAACATCAAAGATTAAATCTAATACAAACTCAACCAAGAACAGAAGCATAAAAAAAGATAGTGAAATGATTCTTTTTTTCAACAAATATCTTTACTAGGTTTTAAGTTATTTTTATGACACATACAAATTTATTTATGAAGATAAATGAATGAGAGTTCTCTTCTACTGTCTACTTGAGGACTCAAACAATAAGATTACAGACATGGCTATCATAATGAACAGACAAAAGGTCTCGACAAGTTTTGTCTTTTGTTTTTTCATAAAATAATGTGAGAACCCAATATTTGTATTCATTGTTCCAGCTGTGAGACAAAGTCTCCTTATTTGGAAACAATGATAGGTCTTTTCTCCTTTTTCCACAAAAATTTCTTTCAAAAGCTCAAACTAAAGACATCTCTTCAAGTCCAATAGCACAACTAAAAATTGAATACGATTTGGAAGAAACCTTGTAGCATCTGAGTTAAGTTTGGCATACAGGACCTTGCCAAATGTTATACACTTTTGCTATGTGAACTTGGTTGCCCCATTTGTTGTGCCTGATACATGGCTTCATCTTCTGCATAATGGGGCAATAATGCTGGTACTCAGAGCAATGTAGACAGGATCCACTGAAATAGTTAATGGACCTCAGAGTTCTTTATAAAGTCAAATGCTTAGTACAAATATTTTGTGGTTTATGACATGTAGTATATGACTGGGGTGCAGGTTATATAAAATAGAGGAAAAGGGAAAAATACTGTGAAGACAGTTTCTGAAAAACATAAGAATGGGCTTGAATTCTAAGACAAAGCAATATGAACAAACAGAATATGAGAGAAAATGTGTTAGCCAAACATATGAATAGAAGTAGTATAAAGAACATTGAGTTGAATATGGACTTTGTTTTCTAGCTTTTGATGGACTAAATACACCAATCAACTCTCCCATTCAAAACAACCAAAATGTTGATACATATATATTTCTGTTTAAAAGAATTGCTAAAGTACCTGGAAAGGAAGAAATCTTCAGTGGTCAAAGTAAAGTTCCAAACCTGAGAAATAATTAATATCACTATACTGGCTTTACTTGAAGGTTTATGCCAAAGCTTAGAGACCTGAAACCTTTGCTTTAGTGCCCTCAGAAGGCTAAAATATAATTTATATATAAATATAAATAAATATATATATATATATATATAGCATTGAGTATTGACAGATCAGCACATCCAATAAGGGCTTATACATGAAGCAGATATCCCAAAGGCTGAATGAAAACTAAATCTGTTTCAAAGAAAGGGATAAAGACTAAATTTGCTTGTCTCATTATTCATCCTGAGTTGATAGAAAAATAATCTTTCCTGGGAATTTCTAATGACAAAACAGAATGTACACAAGTTTAAATCTATAATATTAATTCTTGTGAGAATCTTTAAAACATAAAGAGGAGAATTTGATTTAGAATGGTTTAAGATAGTGCCCAAGAGAGGACTGACAGAAGCAAACAAAAATCCTCTCTTTATTATCAAGGAAAATGAAACTTTCACCCAGAACACAGATAATCCCTAAGATTAATTTCCAGAGAAAACATTCACTGTCAAAAATTACAACTGTACACCATGGTATAGATAAACCACATCTTCTTGATCCGTTCATCTGTTGATGGACACTTAGGCTCTTTCCATGTTTTAACTATTGTGGAGAGTGCTGCTATGAACATTGGGGTACATACATGGCAATGAGAAACAATGAAATCTGGCAGTGTGTAGCAACCTGGATGGACCTTGAGGGTGTTATGCTGAGCGAAATAAGTCAGGCAGAGAAGGACAAATATCATATGTGTGCACGCATAGGAGGATTAGGAGGAACTTAACAGAGGACCAAGGGGGAGAAGAAGGGCGGAAATGGTGGAGGAAAGGGAGAGAGGCAAACCATGAGAGACTCTTGAATGCTGACAAAAACTGAGGACCGATGGATGTGGGGGTAGGGGGGGATGGGCATGGAGGAGGACACTTGTGGGGATGAGCACTGGGTGTTATGTGGAAACTAATTTGACAATAAACTTTTGTAAAAAATAAAATAAAATAAAATAAAATAAAAAAAATTACAACTGTACAAAGAAATAAGTCACCATTAATGATCACCAAAAAAAAAAAATGACACAATACTTTAATATTGAAAATGTTAGTATATAAAGTGCTGGCATTGAATATTTGAAATCAAATTAAGTCTTGATTTCATTCAAAGGAAAGGAGACTGTAAAGGAAAAATAAGAATCTCTTAAAAAGGAACTAAATGTGACATCTAGAATGATTAATACAATTGAAATAAAATCTCAAAAGGTGTTACTTAGATTAGATGCTGTTGGAGAGGGAATAAATGAAGAGGAGTATACTTTTGTATCTTCAGTGTTTACTTTTGTAAACAGAGCACAGAGAGGCACAGAAATGAAGACTGCAATAGACATATTAAATTACATAGAGGACAAAATGGGAAGTTCTAATCTATATCTAATCCAAACTGAAAAAAAACAAAACAGGGAACAGGGGAAGATAGTGTTTAAACATTTTCTAGCAATACTTGGGCAATATTTGTAAATACAGGTCTTGAATCTAAGTAGCCTAATAATATTTCAATCATGAAAGCAAAATGGAAATACATAAGAATGCACACGAAAACTATAGTAAGTTAATGGATAAAAAGTTGGTATAAAAGCAGCCAGAAAGAAAAGAGAATGATTATTCAACCAAATATCAACTTCTCAATGTCAGCAATGAAGTCAGAGGATTATGTAATAATATAAATCAGTGATGTACCAAAAAAATTAATGTCAACCTAAAATTCTATAATCAGAAAAAACTATCTTTTAAGCATGAGAAGGAAATAAAAATGTTTTCAGAAAAAAACAACAAATATTCAATAAAGGAGATTCTAAAGGATAGCCTTTGTGCAGAAGTTAAATGATATCATAAGTTAGATTTGGAATGCCAGAAGAAACTTTGAGCAAATAAATATTGACAAATAGCATTGTTCACAATGGTAGCAATTAACCCTAACTTGGAGATTAAGAACAAGCTAAAGAAACAAATAAAAAAGCACAAACTAGATTCTCACTCTTCTTCTTTTTCTCTTTAGTGCTCCTAGGATGCAATTCATTGGAATTTGCATGACTGGAAGGTTCTCATCTGGCACATGACAGCCTACAAAACCAGCATATAGGGGATTCAACTTGCAGAAAAGTTAATTATAGAGCAATTGAGCAAATAAAAAATATATATAAAGAATAATGGAACTTAGATATTCTATTGTCAGAGAAGAACGTTATGAATATGGAAAGGAGTAAGCTAAATTTAACTTTCTGCAATTAGAGTTATTGGCATAAATTTTATGATATTTTATATTTTTAAATATATATATATATTTGTATATATATATATATATATTACATACTTTTTGATTTTATTTGAGAGACAGAGTGTGAATCAGGGACGGGGCAGAGGAATAAAGAGAGAGAATCTTAAGCAGTCTCCATTCTCAGCGTAAGCCTGATGTGGAGCTTCATCCCACAAGCTGGGGGCCATGACCTGAACCGATGTCAAGAGTCAGACACTCAACCTACTGAGCCACCTGGGCAGCTCTATGACACACTAATATGTATAGATACAGATGCAGTATATGTGTATATATGTGTTCATATGCTGATGTATTTCTTAACTTTGTCCACTACCACAAACCTAGAAGTATTGGTACCTCAACAATAATGAGCACCCTTGACACCCATATCTTGGTTCTCAATACAATTTTTGCTACAGAACACAAGCAGAGTTTGGAGAAATAGTTGATTCTAGAGCTGGAGTGGGGAAAAGTATATGGTGAATCCTGGAACAGCTTATTGTGCTTTTAAGTAAAAAGTACTCAAGGAATAAGCTAGGTGGAAGGGGCTTCCACTGTTCAAATACATAACAATTTGACCTTCAAAATAAATAATGATAGCCACGGATTATAGTTAATTAAATAAAATAGAAATTCTGAGTCTACAGTCCTATATAAGTGACACAACACATAAATAAATGACACAGAGAGAAAAAGCTTCATGTTACAGAAATGACAGCAAAAAAACACTTATTAATAACAAATATAAAATACTAAGTTTACAGTGGAGAAGACTGGCAGACACTATTTTAACCAAGTGGCAAAATTTAGCATCTCCAGCAACAGAATGGATTGATATTAGGCTCCTACTGATAGGATGCACTGCAGTGTTCTTGTCACAGATGCATAACTTGCTATCGTTCCATAACCTTAGGAAACATGACCCAAATTGAGAGGTATTTGGCAAGGTAGCTAGCCTGTTCTTGTTTAGAAAATGTCAAACTCATGAAGATTAAAAAAAAAAAAAAAAAAAAGACAAAGCAATTGCTCTATACTGAAGGGATTGGAGAAACAAGATTACTGAATGGAGCAAGCAATCCAGAATTAAATATTGGGTCTGTCAAGTGGTGTTGGGGTACTTTCTGAACAATGCGGATTATATGGTATTACAGTAATAATTTAAAATTTAGGGTTTTGATGGTTGTACTGTGATTATGTGGGAGAGTGTCTTTGTTTTTAGTAAGTGCACACAAAATTTCTAAGGCATAATTAGGCATTATATCTGCAATTTACAAATGGTTCAGAATGGGAAAATGATTCGCTAAATAGGTTAAAATGCTGGTAATTGTGATATGGGAGTTCTTTGAGCTACTCATAGAAAACTTCTGTAAGATTAAAGACAGTTAAAATAAAAAAGCTTAAAACTATTATAATTTAAATAAAAAACTCTGGATATCAATAGTTCATGAGAGGAAGCAGAGTTATCAGGGTAAAGGCCTTTAAAAGACCTTTTTTTATTTTTTTAAATATTTTTATTTCTAGGAGAGAGAGAGAGACAGCGTGAGCAGGGGAGGGTCAGAGAGAGAGGGAGACACAGACTCTGAAACAGGCTCCAGGCTGTGAGCTGGCAGTCAGCACAGAGCCCGACGCGGGGCTCGAACCCACGAACCGCGAGATCGTGACCCAAGCGAAAGTCGGATGCTTAACCGACTAAGCCACCCATGCGCCCCTAAAAGACCTTTTTATGTTTGAGAGGTCTAAAATGATTCAGTTTAGACTTCCAAAGTTTGAAATGGAAATAAATTTGAACAACCACTTGGGAAAGAGTAACAACATCCAAAATAATAAAAAGGGAAAAATGAATTGAGCAAAAGTCATCCAAGAAGAATTAAATTTGGCCTTCAAAGGATGGAAGTCATTCTAAGATAGGGGAAGTAAAAATCATGTCTTCTGTTTTGAGTAACCCTTAAGACTAGATATCTAGGTATTATGAAAAAACTTTTTCCTACTTAATTGTCAAGAAAATTGTGATAATTTTATATATATAATATATACACATAAATATATGGATAAATGAATTAATTTAAAGTTGTAGCCAAACTGCAAGAATGTAGATGAACTCCCTAGGAGTCAAATTTGCTTGAAAATATTAGAGAGATAAACACAAACACAAAAAAGCAGAAAAAAGTAAATTACATAATAGCTGAAAACAATCTAATTAAAAATACATTTACAGTTACATTTACTTTCTTAACAGTACTGGATGCCATTAAGACTAAAAAAGCAAACCACTGACTGGGAGAAGAGATCAGACAAAGGATTTATCCATAATATATCGAAACTTATGATCAAGTAACCAACTAATTCAGTAATTCTTTGAAAAAAATAATCAATTTAACACTCCTCTGAAAAAAATGATCAATAAAAAAGAGAAGGCATATTACCACCGTACTTGAAGAAAATTTATAGAGACATTTAACAGACTCTAAAAAGGTATCCACTGAATTTACTGCCAGTACATTTTAAAACTCAGAAACAGCTAATTCCTGTGAAAATACAATTTATAAAGTCTGTACAAATGACTTCATAGAGAATTCTACCAATAATTTTAGAAGGAAGTAAGACCAATTATACAAAGTCTTTCAGAAATTAGAAAATGATGAAATACATTCTAAGTTGTTTGATTAGGCCACAATAAACTTAATTCCAAAATGTGACAACGTCATTGTAAGAAACTAATATAAAAAGCCACTCATACTTATACCTAAAAATAATCTGCATGCCAAATCCATAAATATATGAAAAAAGATAAGACATGATGAGTTGTTTTATTCAAGTAGACAGAGTTTATTTGAAGTTCAATAACTCAGCAAGGAAAGATCTCTGTTTCTAAGTAGGATCTAGCAGATCATGGAAGGCAACACTTCTGCTCCATACTATAAAAAGGTGGATAAATTACACAGGCATCTGGGTGGCTCAGTTGGTTAAGTGTCCTACTTAGGCTCAAGCCATGATCTCACAGTTTGTGAATTCAAACCCCATATCGGGCTCCCTGTTGTCAGGCAGAGCCTGTTTTAGATCTTCTGTTTCCCTCTCTCTCTTTCCCTCCCCCACTTCTGTTTGTGCACTCTCTCTCAAAAATAAATAAAAATATTTAAGGAAAAATGAGAAATTACATAAGAGTGTGGCAGGAAAATAGGACAAGATGAATAACATTCCAGAGAGGGAAAAACGATCCAGAAGTTTGCCCATGATTGAAGGCCATCCTGCGGTCCTTGTTTAGTAAAATACTAAATTCTGGCCATGGCCTTTGGGTCAGGACTTGATCCAGGTGGAGGATGGCTGCTATTTGAGGAAATGAGCTAAGTGAGGGACAAAGGTTGTAAAGGATCAGAGAACAACACTGAAGACTTGTGAGTCTTCAAATAAAAAGCCAATTTCTGAAAAACAAAACAAGCAAACAAAAATATAAATAAATTGGGCTGGGCAGTAAGCAAAAGAACAGAAGTGTAAGATACATTATAACAAAAAATATGACAGGCAAAAAAACCCCCCACAAAACTCAAAAAACCGCAACACAGAATTTATAAAAATGTTTAAGCAAGTGTTTCTTAAATTGGACAAAAAAAGCATTAACCATAGAAAAATACTGATAAATTAAACTTGAATAAAATTAAAAACTTCTGTTTTTATTAAATGATATCATTATGGGTATAAAAAGCAAATAATAGACTACAATAAGATATCCAAGGATTTATACACAGAATAAATTTAAAAAATTTTTCTACAGGCCAATAAAAAGATAACTTATTTAAAAAACAGACACAATTTATAGACACTAGAGAAACAGGAAACCAAAATAACTAATAAGCATTTGATAAGATACTCCATATCATTAGTTATCATGAGATATGACAACACATCTGTTAATGACTAAATTATTTTAAAGATTAAACATACCAAGTGTTGATGAGGATGTAAATAACTGGAATTGCTGGTGGGAATGTAAATTGGGACAACTACTTTAGAAAACTGGCAGTATTTACTAAAGCTAAACATCTGCTTATCTTATGAACTAGAAACTCCACTTTTCAGTAAATACCCAAGAGAAATGAGGACATATGCCCACTAAAGTCATATATAAAAGAGATCGGAGAAACCTTATACATACTAAACAGGAAAAAAATCATTATCAAGAAGATAGGGAAGTTAATACCTATTTAAATAATATACTTTACATTTTATTATATAATATGCATGTTAGGCTGATAAAATGAAAATAATGGACCTATCATGGCTTCATTGACATGAACTTTATAAGCAATCTACTATATGGTCAACAAATCAAAATAATGGTTGCTCTGAGATTATATAATAAGAAGGGGAATTAGGATCTGTAGTCTTGATGGAACCGGATGGGAAGAGTCATAAGTGTTAAAGCTCATTAGGGTCCTAAGAACAGTAAATCAGAAAAAAAAGAAAAAAAATTCTGTGATCAAATCTTGATCAAATCTGTGATTTAGAAAACATATACATATGTAAAACTTTATTGAGGGATACACTTAGGATAAGTGTAGTTTATGGGATGTGCATATATATGTATCCTAAATATCATACATATCTATCCATCTGTCTATTTCTATATACATTAGTTTTTAAGACTCAACTAAAAAACAAATCTAAAATATCTCAAAGGAAGAATGAAATCTGCAGTTTCACAGTACTTTGAATGAAAAGTCCATCCAGGTAGAGAGGTACTGAAACAAAAACATGCAAGAGATAAAGTTATAGAGGGAGATATAAATTGAAACTGAGTCACATCTCACCTGAAAATATAAATTGACTTGGGGCGCCTGGGTGGCTTAGTCGGTTAAGCGTCCGACTTTCGCTTAGGTCATGATCTCGCGGTTCGTGGGTTCGAGCCCCGCATCGGGCTCTGTGCTGACTGCCAGCTCAGAGCCTGGAGCCTGTTTCAGTCTGTGACTCCCTCTCTCTCTGACCCTCCCCTGCTCATGCTGTCTCTCTCTCTGTCTCTCCTAGAAATAAATAAAACATTAAAAAAAAATTAAAAAAAATGAAAATATAAACTGACTCTAGGCCCTTCTAGAGGCTAAAGAAACAGGTTTTGTTTGTTTGTCTGTTTTTTGTTTTCTTTTTCACTGGTAGAAATTTTGATATGTAAGATGTAAGGAAGGCTGACAGGAAAAACTGGAATGTCAGAAAACACATACAAAAAAATTGTCAACTTCAAAATCTTGCTAAACTTTCAAGTTGTTTATATCAGAAGACCAAATGCTAGTAAAAGAAGACTTTAGACAATTTAATCTCTAATATTTTTTCAGTACTGAGGAAGAAAATATGTCAGATATTCAAGTGAAAGTTCTTGAGAATAATTCTGTAAGAACTGGAAGAAATGAGAGACAGATTGAAGTTCAATAAAGCTGCAATCTCCCCTTGAGAAACTTAGATTCTGATGGATTTAGGTGATAGGTGGCCCACAGTCATGCCAAATAGATGAAAAGGTGAACTCTCACTGATGGATGGTAGCATCATCTATACATTATATATACGATATACATATATGATATTTAGAATATAATGAAAAATCAGGTATATAAAAATCATGTGATCAATAATCAAGAAGAAAAACATATAATTAATACAGACCTACAGATTAACAGATAATCCAGATATACGGGCTAGCATTAAAGGCTCTTAAAATCACTATGATTAATTTATGAATATGTAGAGGATAAAATAGGTAAAAAGATGAAAGATTTCAGCAGCAAATAGACATCTATTTGAATATATTAAGCAGATACTATAGGGATAAACATAAACCATCTGAAATGTAGAATTTGGCAGATGTATTTACAAAAATTGGAATACAGATAAATAGAAAATTATAAAGTGAATCATAGAGATAAAAAAAACCAAAAGAGATGAAGTATATAACACAGAAATTGGGAAATATTGTAGAATGCACTTATTTTTTTTTTAAATATTTTTATTTATTTCTAGGAGACAGAGAGAGATAGCGTGAGCAGGGGAAGGTCAGAGAGAGAGGGAGTCACAGACTGAAACAGGTTCCAGGCTCTGAGCTGGCAGTCAGCACAGAGCCCGACGCGGGGCTCGAACCTACGAACCGTGAGATCATGACCTAAGCGAAAGTCGGAAGCCCAACCAACTAAGCCACCCAGGCGCCCCTGTAGAATGCACTTAAAAGTTATAACATGAGAATTGGCTTCTCAGAAGGAGAGGAGAAAGAGAAAACACAGAAGAGTTTTTGAAAAGATACTAGTCAAAATTTTTTTCAACAATGATTAAAAATGCCAACCCAAGAATTTAAGAATGTCAATGAAAACCAAGCAGCACAGTTAGTTAGTAAGAAAAACCACCCAGTCTACCTTAAAGAGCTGAAAAACAAAGAAAACATTTTAAAAGTAATCATTATCATATAAAAGGTAATTATAACACTGATAACTGACTTTTTGAGAGAAAAAAAGGAAACAAAAAAAAAGGAAAGAAGAAAAAGAAAGAAACAAAGAAAGAAAGAAAGAAAGAAGGAAAGAAAAGTGGACAAAAAAACATAAGGAAAAGTCTTTAAAGGCTTGAATAAAAAATAACGGCTAGTCTAGATTTCTATGCCAATTAAAAATATTCTTCAGAATCAAAGGTGAAATAAAGGCATGTTGATGCAAACACCAAGGACATTTTTCATCAGAAAATGAAAAAAATCGAGGGGGGGGGGCAAGATGGCGGAGAAGTAAGGAGCTCCGTACTTGCACTCGCGCCCATACATCACACAGAAAAGATCTGAAGCCATTGGAAACCATACAAAACCTGAGAGACTGGGAGAAAAAGGACGCAGAATCCACTGAGAAAGCCTTCTAACGTGAGTGCGAACCGGGGAAGGTAAAATCGGGCCGGGATCGGAGCCTCCAGGGTGGGAGGCGATCCCCCTCTACCCTCTACGGGGAGTGAGAGGAGAAAAGGAGAGAGTCCGAAACAGAAAAACCTCCACTCGGTGCATAGAAAGACCATACTTGCCAAATACCTGCAAACCAGGTCCACTCGCGACAACTGGTCCTGGGGGAGGCTGAGCACACAAACTGCTTCTTTGCGCCGCTCCTGGAGGTTGGGTTTTAAAGCGGCAGTGGTGCGCCTGCCGCCATTGTAGCTCCAGGGCGGCTGGGGCCCCTGAAAGAGCCGCGCTCACACCGGGCGTCCGCGCTCCTGGCTGGCTGGAACTCGAAAGGGAAGGCAAAGAGCTAAAAACTGGGAAATTTGCCTGTGAGTTCGTACTTCGGGTGACGAGTCATAGAGAGACCCGGTTTTCCTCACTCCAGCGGTGGCGCGCCTGCCGCCATTGTAGCTCCAGGGCGGCTGGGACCTCTGAAAGAGACACGCAGACACCGGGCGTCCGCGCTCCTGGCTGGCTGGAACTCGAGAGGGAAGGCAAAGAGCCAAAAACTGGGAAATTTGCCTGTGAGTTCGTACTTCGGGTGACGAGCCATAGAGAGACCCGGTTTTCCTCACTCCAGCGGGCTCAGGCTACGCGGACCCGGCAGGCAAGCCCTCGCGCATGCGCACCAGCCCGACCCAGAGAAGGAAGCAGCGATTCTGACTCCGCCCCCAGAGCTCAGCAGGGAGCCTGGAATAGCCCGAGAGGGTTGCCTGGGAAGCTGTGTCTAAGGCAACTTCAGCTGGGCGCGCGGACTGGGATTTGGAGATTGGAACTGGCCTGGGTTGAAGAGTGCAACCAACTTCGGCTGCATCCTCGGAACGGGGAGTTGACACGCCCAAAAAAGCGAGTTGCAGCGCGGGGTTCAAGAAGGGACTGGAGCACCGTCACTCTCCTCCCCACAATCGCCAAGGCAGAACCCCCGCCTGAGGCATCGGATCACGCCACGCTCATCCCTGCCTGAAAGGTGCCCTCCACCCCTTTTTTTTTTCTTTTTCCCTTTTTTTGCTTTTTTTCCTTTTTTTTCTTCTTTCTTTTTTTTCCCTTTCTTTTCTCTTTTTTTCTTCTTCTTTCTCTTTTCTTGCTTTTTTCCCCAAAACACTGACCTGATTAACTCTGGTCGCCAGCTTGCTTAAACAATCACAACAAGTCCATTCTGTAAATGTAAATTCTACACCTACCGACTTTTTCAGTCATTTCTCTCAGGAGTAATTAGACTATATAGTTTCTCTGGATAATTCCAGCATCCTTCTCTGACCTATCCAACCATATTCTACCCTTTACCTCTTTGAAAAAAGCTTCTTATCCCTTCTGCCTGTTCATTCTATTTCCAAATCTGCCTCGTCTCGCCCTGCCTTCTCTCTTTTTCTCTATGCTCTTCAACCAGCACTGCATACACACGGCTATTTAACTGAAGCTGGGAAATCCAGGTATATGCTTTAAACCGTTCTTTGTCCATCGGTTTTCTTCTTTTTTCCTTTTCTTTTCCCCTTTTTGGCCCTTTTATGTATTTTATGCTTCCTATTATTCGCCCTTCCTCCTCCGTCTTTTCTATTAACTTTTTCCTTTTCCCTCTCGCTTTGCATGTTAGTTGAATCAGCCTGTGCGTTTGTGTGCTCCTGCTCCCTGTGTGTTTGTCTGTCTGTTTTCTTTTCCAGGGCTACCTCAAGAAACAAGCTAGAGTACACAAGGTGAAGAGTCCCAAATATCACTACGAACAGGAAAATAGAATAACTAAGGTCCCAACAAGAGTGACTGAGGGATACCATTCAAAAAACAATCTCTGAAAGGATAGGCCCGGGAAAGTCAAAGAGTTTCTTGGATATAGCAGTGCTCATAGAAACAGAGAGCATAACAGGTCTTTAAAACCAACAAGAGCCGGAAAGCTAACTAAAATGACGAAACGAAAGAGCTCTCCTCCAAAGAAACTCCAAGAAGAAATGACAGCTAATGAACTGCTCAAAACAGATATCAGCAGCATAAGTGAACAAGATTTTAGAATAATAATGGTAAAATTAATAGCAGGGTTTGAAAAAAAACATAGGGGACATCAAAGGAACTATGGCTACAGACAGAATGGAAAATAAAAATAGGCATGAAGAATTAAAAAATGCGATAAATGAGATCCATAATAAATTAGAGGCCTCCAATGCACAGCCTGAAGAGGCAGAAAGGAGAATAAGAGATTTAGAAGACACCATTATAGAAAAACAAGAAGCTGACAAAAAAAGAGACAAACTGATCCAGGAACAGGAAAGAAGAATTCGAGAGCTCAGCGACACAGTCAAACGCAACAATATCCGTATCATAGGAATCCCAGAAGAGGAAGAGAGAGGGAAAGGTGCTGAAGGAGTCCTGGAACAAATTATAGCAGAGAACTTCCCTGACCTGGGGAAGGAAGTCAATGTGGAAATACAAGAGGCTCAGAGGACTCCTCTCAGACGTAACTTGAATCGATCTTCTGCACGACATATCATCGTAAAAATGGCAAAATACAAGGACAAAGAGAGAATTTTGAAAGCAGCTAGGGAGAAAAGGGCCCTCACATACAAAGGGAAACCCATCAGAGTGGTGTCAGACCTATCTACTGAAACGTGGCAGGCCAGAAAGGAATGGCAAGAGATCTACCATGTGATGAACAGTAAAAATATGCAGCCAAGAATCCTCTATCCAGCAAGCCTGTCATTCAAAATAGGGAGAGATAAAAACCTTTCCAAACAAACAGAAATTGAAAGAATTTGTCACCACGAAGCCAGCCCTACAAGAAATCCTGAGGGGGATGCTCTGAAGGAAAGGTTGCAAGGAACAAAGATTCCAGAGACACCACCACAAACATGAACCCTACAAAAGATACAAAGACTCTAAACCCACCTATTTCAATAATAACACTGAATGTAAATGGGCTGAATGCTCCAATCAAAAGATATAGGGTAGCAGAATGGATTAAAAAACAAAATCCATCTATATGCTGTCTACAAGAAACTCATTTTAGACGGGAAGATACCTTCAGATTAAAAGTAAGGGGATGGAGAAATATATATCATGCTACAGGAAATCAAAAGAAAGCCGGAGTAGCGATACTCATATCAGACAAACTGGACTTTAAATTAAAGACATTCACAAGAGATGAAGAAGGGCACTACATAATCATTACAGGGTCCATCCATCAGGAAGAACTAACAATCATAAATGTCTACGCACCGAATATGGGAGCACCTAAATATCTAAAACAATTAATCACAAACAGAAACAAGCTTCTAGATAAGAATGTGCTAATTTAGCAGGGGACTTTAATACTCCGCTTACAGCAATGGATAGGTCAACCAGACAGAAAATCACTAAAGAAATAATGGACTTGAAAGACACATTGGACCAGATGGACCTGACGGATATATTTAGAACTTTACATCCTGAGGCCAGGGAATTTACTTTCTTCTCAAGTGCGCATGGCACATTCTCCAAGATACATCACATACTGGGACATAAAGCAGCCCTCAATAAATATAAAAGAATAGAGATCATACCATGCACACTGTCAGATCACAATGCTTTGAAACTTGAAATCAATTACAGGAAGAAGTCTGGAAAACTTCCAAAAACATGGAGGTTAAAGAACACCCTTCTAAAGAATGAATGGGCCAATCAGGCAATTAGAGATGAAATTAAAAAATATATGGAAACAAATGAAAATGAAAACACAACAATTCAAAATCTATGGGATGCGGCAAAGGCAGTCCTAAGAGGAAAGTACATTGCTCTCCAGGCCTATTTCAAAAGATTAGAAAAAGCGCAAGTCCTAAATCTAACAGCTCACCTAAAGGAACTAGAGGCAGAGCAACAAGAACGCCCTAAACCCAGTAGAAGAAGAGAAATAGTAAGAATTAGAGCAGAAATAAACAACATAGAGACCAAAGAAACAATTGAACAGATCCATGAAACCAAGAGTTGGTCTTTTTGAAAAAGTAAACAAAATTGACAAACCTCTAGCCAGACTTATCCAAAAGAAAAAAGAGAGCACCCAAATAGACAAAATTATGAATGAAAATGGACTTATTACAATCAACCCCTCAGAAATACAAGCAATTATCAGGGAATACTATGAAAAATTATATTCCAACAAATTGGACAACTTAGAAGAAATGGACAAATTCCTAAACACACACTCACTTCCAAAATTCACACGGGAAGAAATAGAAAACCTGAACAGACCCATAACGAGTGAAGAAATTGAATCAGTGATCAAAAATCTCCCAACAAATAAGACCCCTGGACCTGATGGCTTCCCGGGGGAACTCTACCAGACATTTAAAACAGAATTAATCCCAATTCTTCTCAAGTTATTCCAAAAAATAGAAAGCGAAGGAAAACTCCCGGACTCATTTTATGGAGCCAGCATCACACTGATTCCCATGCCAGACAGAGATCCAGCAAAAAAAGAGAACTACAGGCCAATATCTTTGATGAATACAGATGCAAAAATTCTCAACAAGATCCTTGCAAATCGAATCCAGCAGCATATAAAAAGAATCATCCACCAAGATCAAGTGGGATTCATTCCTGGGTTACAGGGCTGGTTCAACATTCGCAAATCAATCAATGTGATACATCATATCAATAAAAGAAAAGATAAAAACCATATGATCCTGTCAATAGATGCAGAAAAAGCATTTGACAAAATACAGCATCCCTTCTTAATAAAGACTCGAGAAAGTTGGGATAGAAGGAACCTACTTAAACATCATCAAAGCCATCTATGAGAAGCCTTCAGCTAACATCATCCTCAACGGGGAAAAACTCAGAGCTTTCCCCCTGAGATCAGGAACACGACAGGGATGCCCACTCTCACCACTGCTGTTTAACATAGTGCTGGAAGTCCTAGCATCAGCCATCAGACACCAAAAGGAAATCAAAGGCATCAGAATTGGCAAAGAGGAAGTCAAACTTTCACTCTTCGCAGATGACATGATACTCTACATAGAAAACCCGACAGACTCCACCAGAAGCCTACTAGAACTGATCCAAGAATTCAGCCAAGTTGCAGGGTACAAAATCAACGTCCAGAAATCAGATGCATTTTTATACACCAACAATGAAGCAACAGAAAGAGAAATCAAGAAACGGATCCCATTCACAATTGCACAAAAAACCATAAAATACCTTGGAATAAACCTAACCAAGGATACAAGAGATCTGTATGATGAAAACTATAGAAAACTTATGAAGGAAATTGAAGAAGACACAAAGAAATGGGAAAACATTCCATGCTCATGGATAGAAAGAATAAATATAGTTAAGATGTCATTACTACCTAAGGCACTCTACACATTCAATGCAATTCCAATCAAAATTGCACTAGCATACTTCTCAAAACTAGAACAAACTATCCAAAAATTTGTATGGAACCACAAAAGACCCCGAATAGCCAAAGTAATCCTGAAAAATAAAACCAAAACGGGAGGGATCACCATCCCAGACTTTAGCCTCTACTACAAAGCTGTCATCATCAAGACAGTATGGTATTGGCACAAAAACAGACACATAGACCAATGGAACAGAATTGAGAACTCAGAAGTGGACCCAAAAGTATACAGCCAACTAATCTTTGACAAAGCAGGAAAGAATATCCGATGGAAAAAAGACAGCCTTTTTAACAGATGGTGTTGGGAGAACTGGACAGCAACATGCAGAAGAATGAAACTAGATCATTTTCTCACACCATGCACAAAAATAAACTCAAAATGGATAAAGGACCTGAACGTGAGACAGGAAACTATCAACACCCTAGAGGAGAAAGCAGGAAACAACCTCCTTGACCTCCACCGCAGCAACTTCTTACTTGACACATCCCCAAAAGCAAGGGAATTAAGAGCAAAAATAAACTGTTGGGACCTCCTCAAGATTAAAAGCTTCTGCACAGCCAAGGAAACAACCCAGAAAATTAATAGGCAACCAACGGAATGGGAAAAGATTGTTGCAAATGACATATCAGATAAAGGATTGATATCCAGAATCTACAAGGAACTCACCAAACTACACGCCCGAAAAACAAACAACCCAGTGAAGAAATGGGCAGAAGATATGAACAGACACTTCTCCAAAGAGGACATCCAGATGGCCAACAGACACATGAAACGATGTTCAGCATCGCTCCTCATCAGGGAAATTCAAATCAAAACCACACTGAGATACCACCTCACGCCAGTCAGAGTGGCTAAAATGAGCCAATCAGAGAACTCTAGATGCTGGCGAGGATGTGGAGAAACGGGCACCCTCCTACACTGTTGGTGGGAATGTAAACTGGTACAGCCCCTCTGGAAAACAGTGTGGAGGTTCCTAAGGAAACTAACAATAGAACTCCCCTATGACCCAGCAATAGCACTGCTAGGAATTTACCCAAGGGATACAGAAATGCTGAGGCATAGGAGCACATGTACCCCAATGTTCATAACAGCACTCTCCACAATAGCTAAAACATGGAAAGAGCCTAAGTGTCCATCAACAGATGAATGGATCAAGAAGATGTGGTTTATCTATACCATGGAATACTACATGGCAATGAGAAACAATGAAATCTGGCCATGTGTAGCAACATGGATGGACCTTGAGGGTGTTATGCTGAGCGAAATAAGTCAGGCAGAGAAGGACAAATATCATATGTGTGCACGTATAGGAGGATTAGGAGGAACTTAACAGAGGACCAAGGGGGAGAAGAAGGACGGAAATGGTGGGGGAAAGGGGGAGAGGCAAACCATGAGAGACTCTTGAATGCTGACAAAAACTGAGAACTGGTGGATGTGGGGGGGAGGAGCGGTGGGCATGGAGGAGGGTTCTTGTGCGGATGAGCACTGGGTGTTATGTGGAAACTAATTTGACAATAAACTATTTATAAAAAAAAAATTATAAAAATTAAAAAAAAAAGAAAATGAAAAAAATCAGTTAAAAAAAGAGACACAAAAGAACTTCAGCTACAAAGAAAGGCAATATCAGACAAAAGTATGTAAATTTAGGAAAGAATAAGAGAAAGGTTAATAATATCTGTAAATAAAAATGAGTAACAAATCAATAATAAAAATGCAAACAATATAATTTAAAAATAGGCAAATTACTTGATTGGTATTTCTCCAAAGAAGATATGCATAGGCCACAAGCACATGGAAGGATGCTCAACATCAGTGCCATTAGGGAAATGCAAATCAAAACTACAATGAGGATTCATTTCACACTCTCTTAAATAGCTATAATTTTAAAAATGAAAAATAAGAGGGGTGCCTGGGTGGCTTAGTCGGTTAAGCGTCCAACTTTCGCTTAGGTCATGATCTCGCGGTTCCTGGGTTTGAGCCCCGCGTCGGGCTCTGTGCTGACTGCCAGCTCAGAGCCTGGAGCCTGTTTCAGTCTGTGACTCCCTCTCTCTCTGACCCTCCCCTGCTCACGCTGTCTCTCTCTCTCTCTCCTAGAAATAAATAAAACATTAAAAAAAATTAAAAAAAAATTAAAAATAAGAAGTAGCAGGGATATGCAGAAATTGAAGCCATTGTACACTGCTGGTAGGACTGTAAAATATTTAAGTCACTACGGAAACAATTTGGCAGATCCTCAAAAGTTAAAAGTTAGAATTACCATATGACTTAGCAATTCCACTCTAGGTATTTCTCAAAAGAACAGAAAAAGATAAACAAATGTGTTACAAACATGTTCATAGCAGTACTATCCATAAAAACCAAAAGGTAGAAACAAACTTCATGCCCATCAACAGATGAATAGATATATCTCTACATTAATGGTATATCCATTACAATAGAATATTCAGTCATAAAAATAAATAAAAAGCTAATACATGAATGTGGATGAACCTTGAAAATATTATGTTAAGTGGAAGAATTTGGACACAAACACACAAATACTGCATGGTTCAATTTATATAAGACATTCAGAATATTAAATCCATAGAGGCAGAGCACCTACTAGTAGTGTTTGTCAGGGAAAGGAGAAGGGTGAAAGATAAAGAAACTGTTCAATAGGTTCAGGGTTTATTTTTGGGTGATGAACATACATGAAAAGAGGTGGTGGTTGCCCAACATCATGAATACAATACATGTCACAATTGTTTACCTTAAAATTGCTATGTTATGTGACTTTGACCTCAATAAAAACTATTTTACAAAATAATATTAATCTATAAACTATAATATGTTGGAGGTGTTAAAATGCAAACTAATATACAGCATTACGTATTATACAAACTATTGCATGGTGCACAAAATACAAATCAATGCATATCTAAGATGCATGGCAACAATTACAAGATTGGAGGAGGAAAAATAAAGAAAAAGTTTCTAAATGTCTAGCAGCATCAAAAGAGTGGTAAAATAGTAATTTTTAATTGACTGAAATGAATCAAAGATTTATCTCTAGGATAACTACTAGAAAATAGTAAAAAAATGTATAATGAAAAGATCAATAGAGGAAAAAGGGGATTAAAATTTCATCACTTGGTAAAAAGACAAGAAAGGAGGAAATAAGTAGTAAATAAAACAAGTTGTGTCAAATAGAAAAAAAATAAGATGGAAAGTATAAATTCAATTACATTCAAATATATCAATTGAATTATAAATTCAATTGATATATTCAATTATATTAGATGTAAATAAATATTAAAAGAGTGAGATGGTTTGTGAGTTCTAGACCTGCACTGGGTAAATACAAGCTTGTTTTGGGTGAGCTTCACTTCTCTCTCTCTCCCTCCACCTTCACTTACTTGTGCCTTCTACTCTCAATAATCATAATAATAACAACAAATAAATAAAAGAGTGCAATTGTCAAATTGGACTTAAAAAAAGAAAAAAAGATCAACAGTTGAGAAAACAGTCCTCCATGGGTCCAGCCCTCTTTCTTATCTTTGCTGAAAAGCCTAATCAGCCTCTGATCCTGAGTCCTTTTAACATGACTACCATGCAACTGGTTACTCCTTGGGGGAGTGGGGAAGTGAGACTTGTTTGCTGATGGCTACAAAAGATGCTGAGCACCTGACCCTGGTTTCCTTGGCTACAGCCCAACACAGGGTTATAGGGTTTACCTGCAGATTCTCCTTGTGAGTGATAAACTGCCTTTCTCCAAACCACTGAGTCTCATGATTTTTGGGGGCATCTCTGGAATTGTGTCAGCCACTGCTTATTATTTACCTACTTATTTCCTTTGGTTTCTGATTATTCCTCATATCTTCTAGAGATTGAAAATCTCCCTTTACCTTCATCAATGTAATTCATTATATTAACCAAGTAAAGGGGAAAAATCATAGTGTTGCTCAATTGATGAGAGAAAGCAGTTTGATAAAATGTAACCTTTATTTATAAATAATTAGTAAATCATGAGAAAAGGAGAGCTTCTTTAATTCCATAGTGGCTATATAAAGAAAACTATAGCAGATACTTTATACTTTATAGTGAAATACTGAAATATTTTCCTCTATGTCTGGGAAAAAGATAAAGATACCCACTATTACTTTTTCTTTTAACACTGTCCTATAAAAATCTATGTACTATAATAAAGCAATAAAACTATAGAAATGGGGACACCTGGGTGGCTCAGTCAGTTAAGCATCTGACTTCGGCTTAGGTCATGATCTCATGGCTCTTGGGTTTGAGCCCCACGACGAGCTCTGTGCTGACAGCTGAGAGCCTGGTGCCTGCTTCGGATTGTGTCTCTCTGCCCCTCCCCTGCTCACGCTTTGTCTCTCTCTGTCTCTCAAAAATAAATTAAAACATTAAAAAACTTTAATACAGAAATGATACAAGAATTTGAAAATAAAAATTGTAGTATTATTGCATCAGCATTCTTCTCAAAGCTAGAACAAACAATCCTAAAATTTGTATGGAATCACAAAAGGCCCTGAATAGCCAAAGTAATATTGAAGAAAACCAAAACGGGAGGCATCACAATACCAGACTTCAGCCTCTACTACAAAGCTGTAGTCATCAAGAAAGTATGGTATTAACATAAAAACAGATGCATAGACCAGTGGAACAGAATAGAGAACTAAGAACTGGACCCACAAATGTATGGCCAATTAATCTTTGACAAAACAGGAAAGAGATTCCAATGGAAAAAAGACAACCTCTTAACACATGGTGCTGGGAGAACTGGACAGACACATGCAAAAGAATGAAACTAGAACACTTTCTTATACCATGCACAAAAATAAACTCAAAATGGATGAAGGACCTGAATGTGAGACAGGAAACTGTCAAAACCCTAGAGGAGAAAGCAGGAAACAACCTCCTTGACCTCAACCACAGCAATTTCTTGCCGGACACATATCCAAAGAAAAGGGAATCAAGAGCAAAAATGAACTATTGGGACCTCATCAAGATAAAAAAGCTTCTGCACGGCAAAGGAAAAAGTCAACAAAACTAATAGGCAACTGACGGAATGGGAAAAGATAGTTGCAAATGACATATCAGATAAAGGGCTAGTATCCAAAATCTATAAGGAACTCCCCAAACTCCACACCTGAAAAACAAAGAATCAAGTGAAGAAATGGGCAGAAGACATGAACAGACACTTCTTTAAAGAGGACATCCAGATGGCCAACAGACACATGAAGCGATGCTCAGAGTCCCTCATCATCAGGGAAATACAAATCAAAACCACACTGAGATACCACTTCACGCCAGTCAGAGTGGCTAAAATGAACAAATCAGGAGACTATAGATGCTGGAGAGGATGTGGAGAAACGGGCACCCTCCTACACTGTCGGTGGGAATGTAAACTGGTCCAGCCCCTCTGGAGAACGGTGTGGAGGTTTCTCAAAAAATTAGCACTAGAACTCCCCTATGACCCAGCAATAGCACTGCTAGGAATTTACCCAAGGGATACAGGAGTGCTGATGTACATGTACCCCAATGTTCACAGCAGCACTTTCAACAATAGCCAAATCATGGAAAGAGCCTAAACGTCCATCAGCTGATGAAAGGGTCAAGAAAATGTTGTTTATCTATACAATGGAATACTACATGGCAATGAAAAGAATGAAATCTGGCCATCTGTAGCAACGTGAATGGAACTTGAGGGTATTATGCTGAGAGAAATAAGTCAGGCAGAGAAGGACAGATACCATATGTTTTCACTTATAAATGGAACAGAAGAAACTTAACAGAGGACCATGGGGAAGAAGAAGGGGGAAAATAGTTGGGGAGAGGGAGGGAGGCAAACCATGAGAGACTCTTGAATACTGAGAACAAACTGAGGGCTGATGGGGTGGGGAGAGGGGAATGGGGGTGATGGGCACGGAGGAGGGCACTTGTTGGGATGAGCACTGGGTGTTATATGGAAACCAACTTGACAATAAATTATAAAAAAAATCTAAAAAAATTATAGTATTATTACAAATATGTTTTTTCTAACAAAATTCAAAGGAATCTATTTATTAGATATAATATGTTTACGATGCTGATTGTTAAAGTTAACATAGAAGAATCAATTTTAGGGGCGCCTGGGTGGCTTAGTCGGTTGAGCGTCCGACTTTCGCTTGGGTCATGATCTCGCGGTTCCTGGGTTCGAGCCCCGCGTCGGGCTCTGTGCTGACTGCCAGCTCAGAGCCTGGAGCCTGTTTCAGTCTGTGACTCCCTCTCTCTCTGACCCTCCTGCTCACGCTGTCTCTCTCTCTCTCTCCTAGAAATAAATAAAACATTAAAAAAAAAAAAAGAAGAATCAATTTTATTTCCTTTTACTAGTTAAACACACTTAATGAAATTAATCTAAAGATGCCAGTTTAAATAAAGAAGCATATATATCAAATATCTAGGAATTAAACCAATGAATTATGGATAAGACATCTACACAGAACACTATAATGTGTCTTTAGAAAAACTGAAAGATACTTGTGGATAAATATTATCTACACATGAATTGAAATATGCAAATTCATTTATAGATTCAATATCAAGTAAATCCATCAAAATAAAAACTTTTTAAAAATTAACAAATTATATGTAAAATTATGTGAACAGGAAAAAGAAATGTTATCTTGAAGATTAACAAAATGGGAGGAAACAATGATTTATAATAGTGATATACAATTTATTATACATCTGATTTAAAACAGTTTGATATTGGTACAATAATGGGCAATTATGCCTCTGAATGGAATAGAGTTCAAGAACAGAACAACGTACATATATGGAAACTGAATTTTAGATAAAATTTATTGCTGAGCAATGAGTTAATGCTTATCTTTTAAAACAAGCATTATTTAATCAGTTGGAGGGTGGTCATATATTTTATTGTCCAAATTAGGGCAATTTTCAGTGAAAAAATACTATTTGGTAATTCTACCAGAGCCACAGGGAGCTAGGACAATTAGATATCTGGGCTAAAAACAAACATGTTTTTGTGGATGGTGTAAGATGCTTCAATTTTACAGTGAGCATATTATGTGAAGGAGTATGTGTGTGTGTGTGTGTGTGTGTGTGTGTGTGTGTGTGTATGTATACATGTATATATGTATATACATCTATATATACATATATACACATACAAGACAGAATAAAGATGACAATATATTCATTGATTATTTAAAATTATATATAACAAATGGCAATAATGAGAGTATTTTCACTTAGAGAATATACATTAGCCATTAAAATGATGTAGTTGATGATATGTTTACATGGCAATATGTTTTAAATATATTTATAAGTTTAAATTACCACATGATAAAACTGTTGAGACTATAAATAGTTTTGTTAAATAAAAATATAAATTTACCTATTTATTTAAAATAAGTATTAGAATGTCTGGACCAATATACACTAACACATTAAAATAATTATCGTCATGTACTGAGTTCATATTTTTTCTCTGTAAACAAGTCTATACTTTTTAACTGCCACATAACACTAGATGAGGTCCAAGGGTCTCTGCAACATGAACCTACCCTTGGGGTCAGAGCATCCAGGTGTATATATCTAACCCCCATTGGGAAATCTGGAAGCAAGTGATGGAATGTAAGAGTGACTGGATCTGAGTTGCAATCAGTAGCTGTGTGCTCCACAGAATCCCTAGGACAGACTGCTGCTATAATCAAGTCCATCTCACTGTACTTCCTAAGATTAATGGTTATGTTTTATTATTACTTTTTGTTGGGTGAAGTTTTCCAGCAATATTAACTTTTCCCTTCTATGTTAGTCATATATTTTTCTAATATGTGAGTTTCCTGGTAACCTTAACTAACAAGAATACCCAAGCAGTTTTTACCTCTATATTCTATAGATTTTTAAATTATCATTAATATTTTAAATTTAATTTGTAATTAGTTAACATACAGTACAATACTGGTTTCAGGAGTAGAATTCTGGATTCACCACTTACATACAGTACCCAGTGCTCACTAAAAAACGTGCCCTTTCTAATACCCATCACCTATCTAGCCCATCTCCCCCCAGCACCTCCCTCTGTCAACCTTCAGTTTGTTCTCTATTAAGAGTCTCTTGTGGTTTGTTTCCCTCTCTGGGGAATGAAGTGAAAATGAGTGAAATCATATGAGTGAAATCATATGGTATTTGTCTTTCTATGATTGACTAATTTCACTTAGCATAATACATTCTAGCTCCATCCACGTCAATGCAAATGACAGTATTTCACTCTTTTGATGGCTGAATAATATTCCATTATATATATACTGCTTCTTCTTTATCCATTCATCATGTGAGAGACATTTGGACTGTTTACCTAATTTGACTATTTTTAATAATGCTGCTATAAACAATGGAGTGCATGTACCCCTTCAAATCTGTATTTTGTATTGGTTGGGTAAATACATAATAGTGCAATTGCTGTGTTCTAAGGTAGGTCTATTTTTTGTTTTTTGAGGAAAATTAATAATGTTCTCCAAAGGGGGTGCACCAGTTTACATTCCCACCAATAGTGCAAAAGGGTGCCCCTTTTTCTGCAACCTCACCAATACCTGTTGTTTCTTCTGTTATGAATTTTAGCCATTCTGAGAAGAGTGAGGTGATATCTTCTCATGGTTTTAATTCGTATTTTCCTGATGATGAGTATGTTGAGCATCTTTTCATGAGCCTGTTAGCCATCTGGATGTCTCCTTTGGAAAACCGTCTACCCATGTCTTCTCATTTCTTTGCTGGGTTGTTTTTTGGGTGTTGAGTTTGATAAGTTCTTTATAGATTTTGGATACTAACCCTTTATCAGGTATGTCATTTGCAAATATCTTCTCCCATTCTGTCAGTTGCCTTTTAGTTTTGTTATTTCCTTCACTGTGCAGAAGCTTTTTATCTTGATGAGGTCCCAATGGTTCATTTTTGCTTTTGTTACCCTTGCCTTTGATGATGTGTTAAGTAAAATGTTCTTCTGGCCAAGGTCAAAGAAATTGCTTCCTGTGTTCTTCTGTAGGATTTTGATGGTTTCCTGTGTCATATTTAGGTCTTTCATCCATTTTTAATTTATTTTTGTGTATAGTGTAAGAAAGTGGTCCAGTTTCATTCTTCCACATGCTGCCATCCAGTTTTCCAAATGCCGTTTGTTGAAGAGATGATCTTTTTTTCACTGAATATTCTTTCCTGTTTTGTCAAACATAAATTGACCATATAGAGGTGGGTCAATTTCAGGATTCTCTATTCTGTTCCACTGAACTATGTGTCTATTTTTGTGCCAGTACCATTTAATGCAATCCCCATCAAAATACCACCAGCATTCTTTGCAGAGGTGAATCAAACAATCCTAGAATTTATATGGAATCACAAAAGACCCTGAATAGCCAAAGAAATCCTGAAAAAGAAAAACAAAACTGGAGGCATCATAATTCTGGGTTTCAAGCTACATTACAAAGCTATAGAAATGCAACAAATTTATGAATGTTGATTTTGTATATTGTGACTTTTCCCAATTCATGTTCTAGCAGCATTTTGGTGGAGTCCTTGAGGTTTTCTACATAGAGTATCATGTCATCTGCAAATAGTGAAAGTTTGACTTTTTCCTTGTCAATTTGTATTCTCTTTATTTCTTTTTGTTGTCTCTCTATTGAGTCTAAGACTTCCAGTACTATATTAAATAATAGTGAGAGTGGGCATATTTGTCTTGTTCCTGATTATAGGGGAAAGACTCTCAGTTTTTCCCATTGGGGATGATGTTGAGGTATGTTCCACCTATTCTTACTCTTTGAGGGGAGAAAAAAACAAAACAAGACAAAAGAACAAAAGGAAGAAAGACTGGAAAGGACCAAAGAACATTACCAGAAATATCAACTCTACAGACAACACAATGGCATTAAATTCATTATCTTTCAATAATCACTCTGAATGTAAATAGACTAAATGCTCCAGTCAAAAGATGTAGGGTATCAGAGCTAATGAGAAAGACAAAACAAAACAAAACAAGGTCCATCTATATGCTGCTTATAAGAGCTCATTTTAGACCTAAAGACATGTGTAGATTAAAAATGAGGGGATGGAGAAATATCTATCATACTAATGGAAATCAAAAGAAAGCCAGAGTAGCCATAGTTAAATCAGACAAACTATCCTTCAAAACAATGACTGTAACAAGAGATGAAGAAGGGCATTGTATCATAATTAATGGGTCTATCTGTCAAGAAGATTTAACAATTGTAAATATTTATGCCCTCAACTTTAAGACACCGAAATATATAAATCAATTAATAACAAACATAAAGAAACTCATTGATAATAATACATAATAGTAGGGCACTTTAACACTCCACTTATGGCAATAGATGGACCATCTACACAGATAATCAACAAAAAAACAATGACACACTGACTAGATGGACTGAACAGATATTATCAGAATATTTCATCCTAACGCAGCAGAATACACATTCTTCTCACGTGCACATAGAATATTCTCCAGAATAGATCACACACTGGGTCACAAATCAGCTTTCAACAAGTACAAAAAGATGGAGAGCATACCATGCATATTTTTGGATCACAACACTATGAAACTTAAATACAACCACAAGAAAAAAATTTGGAAAGCTCTCAAATACATGTTTTAAGAACATTCTATTAGAGAATGAATGTTTTAACTAGTAATTTAAAGAAGAATTTAAAAAAATACATGGAAGCCAATGAAAATGAAAACACTACAGTCCAAACCGTTTGGGATACAGCAAAGGCAGTCCTAAGAAGGAAATATATTGCAATTCAGGCCCATCTCAAGAAGCAAGAAAGGTCTCAAATACATAACCTAAACTTTATATCTAAAGGAGCTAGAAGAGAAACAGTAAATAAAGCCTAATGCCAGCAGAAGAAGGGAAATTACAAATGTGAGAGAAGAAATAAATAATATACAAACAAACAAACCAACAAAAAACAGTAGAAGAGATCAATGAAACTAGAAGTTGGTTCCACAAACAACAAAGTTGATAACCACCTAGCCAGACTCATCAAAAAGAAAAGAGGAATGACCCAAATAGATAAAAATACAAATGAGAGACATGAAATCACAACCATCACTAAAGAAATACAAACAATTATAAAAGAATACTATGAAAAATAATATGCCAACAAACTGGGCAACCTGGAAGAAATGGACAAATTTCTATAAACTCACAAGCTACCAAAACTGAAACAGGAAGAAACAGAAAATTTAAAAAGATCCATAACCAGCAAAGAAATTGAATCAGTAATTAAAAACCTCCTAAGAAACAAAAGTCCTGGGCCATATGGCTTCCAGGGGAATTCTACCAGACAGTTAAAGAAGAGTAAATACCTATTCTTCTCAAACTGTTCCAAAAAAAAAAAAAATTAGAAATAGAAGGAAAACTTCCAAATTCTTTATAAAGGTAATCAACATTACCTTTATTCCAAAAATAGACTAAGATCCCACTAAAAAGGAGAATTATAAGTCAACATCCCTAATAAAATTGGATGCAGAGATTCTCAACAAGATAGTAGCAAGTCGAGGAATACCTGGGAGGCCTAGTTGTTGAACATCTGACTCTTGATTTCAGCTCAGGTCGTAAGCGCACCTGAGTTTGAGTCCCCACATCAGGCTCTATGCTGAAAATGCAGTGCCTACTTGGGATACTCTCTCTCTCTCCCTCTCTACCAGCCCCTGCTCTGAAAAAGAAATAAACTTTTTAAAAAAAGATACAAATAAGTAGAATTAAATAGTACATTAAAGTAATTTTTCAGCATGATCAAGTGGGTTTTATTCCTGGGCTGCAGGTCTGGTTCAATATTCCCAAATCAATCAACATAAAACACCACATTAATAAAAGAAAGAATAAATACCATATGAGCCTCTCAATAGACAGAGAAAAAGCATTTGGCAAAATGCAGTATCCATTCTTTTTTTTTTTAATATTTTTATTTATTTCTAGGAGAGAGAGAGACAGCATGAGCAGGGGAGGGTCAGAGAGAGAGGGAGACACAGACTCTGAAACAGAGTCAGCACAGAGCCCGACGTGGGGCTCGAACCCATGAACCGCGAGATCATGACCTAAGCGAAAGTTGGACGCTTAACCAACTAAGCCACCCAGGCGCCCCTGCAGTATCCATTCTTGATAAAAACACTTATCATTAAAGTTTTGATCATTTCTCTAATGGTAGCCAGAAACAGAAAACAAAAGCTGTTAAGAAACACTTTGCTATATAGAGAACTGTCAACTCAATGACTCACACTTGATTTCTTTATCAAATTCATGATTCTGGACTCTTTCCTCTGTGAGGACACCTTTATTCCTCAGAAAACTCTTCAGCTTTTGTGTAGTGTGAAATGCCTTCTCCCCAGATATAACCAACACAACTGCTAATAAAACAAAGCTGAGTTTACTGTTTATCACAGTAAGGGAGAATTCTACCTCGAAATGTCACTGAGAGAGAAAGGCAACCAAAAGATTTATGAAGAATTTTTTGCTTAAGGCAAGTATTTGAAAGTGGGAATTTGATTAGGATTAGATAAGGATTATGGAAAATGGTAGGACAAGGGATAAATTCTATTGAAATGTTTTGAGTCTTTTGGGCAATTTCTGGAAAGAGCAATTAAGTTATTTGCATGAAGGCAATGGAAGAGTAAAGACATGTTCATGAGAGTGAAAGGAGTAGAAACGTTGAGTCCTCAGTGTCCAACTCTTAATGAAGGTAAATGTTTTTCTTCTTAATTGGCTCCTAGTGTCTGGAAATAACAGATTTGATAGACATAACATGACAGCCCTAAATTCCTCTTTAGGCTCAGTCTAGGACTCCTACTACCTGTAAAATCGATTTTGATATATATAGAGAAAATTGAAGATAATATTCTAAACAAAAGAACAGTTATGCACAAGGGTGCAGAGTTACAAATTAAACATATTTTGCTGAGGACAATGAGGATCATCTAACCACAATGGAACCTTTATTTAGGAACAAAAACAAAATTGATAAAAATATGAAACAATATAGTAGTCCAGATTTTACTCCTAAATTTCCATGTGAACTTAAATATTTCAGTTCTTGACATTAGGACAAATTTTCCACAACTATAAAAGAAATTCTTTAGACTATTTTTTTCTAGCTGTAGCATGCTCCAGCAGCTTATGAAACCTAATATTCTGATAACGATGAACACTTTCCAGATGGGCAAATGGCCAAACATTATGTTTCTCTCCCTCTCTATCATAAGTACCTTCTTGACTAGTGGAGGTAATGGTATCCCAGCAACAGATAAGCAATGCTTCATTTAATTGCCAAAGATTATATTTTAATGAATTTCAGATAAAAGAAGTCAAGTTGACTATAAGGTTCTTTGATTAATTTGATGAAAATCTATAAACATCTGACCTAGCTCATTAACACCTTAATGAAGACAGAAGAATCTCTTATGCTCAATTTCCAAAGAACAAGTGTTGTGTGTGGCATTTTGATTTTTCTAGTCAAAGAAAAATGAGGTCCATGAAGTAAAATTTGCATATCTATAGGTCAGTGTGAATGTGGCAATCATCAAACAACAACTGGGATACTAGGGGCCTCATGGGTGACATTATCATCCTCTTTTCTATTTCCCTTTCCTCCTTCTCTGTTTTATCACTGACTTAAAGTTACAAAGTATAATAAGTCTACAACTACCTGAAAGACAGGTTCCTCATGGAGGTGGTTGAGAATGCCAAATATATATTGAATAATTACTCTTAGTTAGAGATCACTGGAGTTGAGAGAGACATTGAGAAAAAAACAAAAACAAAAACAAACATAGATGATCTTTGGCCCTGGGAAGCTAGCAGATTTGGTTATGATAATAAAGAATTTGCTAGAAGTATTTTTAGATAGGTGATGGAATTGTTAGGAACAGTATAAAATCAGTATAGAACCAGACCCTGTTATAACAGGCAGGATCACAATCAGATGCTGAAATAAATCACCTTGTGTTTAATGGACTAGGGATTCCACTCTGAAGTGTCTGACTCTGTTACTTCCCAATGTTAAAAAGAGAGCATGTTTCAGGTCCTTTCTGAGCCCCAAGTCAGTCTTGAGCTCTTGAGTCAAAATCTTGCCTATGGATATTTGGTAGGATCTAGTGCACTTGTCCAGGCCACAAATGCCAAGGAATTGGGAAAGCAGATGATTCAGTATTTCTGTCTTTTATAGAGGAGCATATTTTCTCCTACCAAGCCTCATAATGCAGGGGATTCCCCAAACAGAGAAGGCTGTCAGATGCCTCAAAGGAAAACTGTTCACAGCATGTTTACAGCTTACACTCTGCTAAGCAGTAAAGACAAATGCCCAGACATTGTTGCAACCATACAAAAACAGCTATTAGAAGAAAAACAGAAGGACTGGCTCAGACTGAGGTAGTAAAAGAATAACACCTGTGGTAGGGAACAGGTAAAATGAACAAAAAACAAGAAGAGTATTCACTAGATAGAAAGAAAGAAAGAAAGAAAGAAAGAAAGAAAGAAAGAAAGAAAGAAAGAAAGAAAGAAAGAACATGAACAAGTGAAGGATTCACCAAATTTGATTCTCTGAACATGTTACCTCTATTAAAGAAGAAGCAGCCTGATATTAAGATGCACCCTAAACTACAATTGGTATTGTGATAAAAATGGAAATGGCCTGGAAATTCACATGTGGTAAGACCTACAACAAAAAGATATGGCAAACTGAAATTGAACAAAATGATCAGATTTTTCCTTCAAGAAGTTAATATTACCAACACAAGGCAGTAGGGACCACACTTAATTTTACAGGAGAATTCTGTTTCTTGAATTTCATATCTGTTTCTCATCCCTTTTTACTTGCTATAATAAATTATCAGATCTTGCCTTTTGAAGTGTTTATTTTGAGAGGGACACACACACAGAGAGAAATACACACACACACACACACACACACAGAGAAAGAGAGAGAAAGAGGAAATGAGCAAGCAGGGGAGACACAGAGAGAGAGACCAGGAGAGAGAGAATCCCAAAGGCTCTAGACTGTCAGTGCAGAGCCCAATGTGGGGCTTGATCCCATGGCCATGAGATCATTACCAAAGCTGAAATCAAGACTTGGACACTTAACCAACTGAGCCACCCAGGCACCCCTTAGATCTTGTTTTTAAATGTGTTTCTATTTCTTTTTTTTTTTTTTAATTTTTAAAAAATGTTTTATTTATTTCTGAGAAAGAGAGAGAGAGAGAGACAGAGAGAGAGAGAGACAGCGTGAACAGGGGAGGGCCAGAGAGAGAGGGAGACACAGAATCTGAAGGAGGCTCCAGTCTCTGAGCTAGCTGTCAGCACAGAGCCTGACGCGAGGCTCGAAGACGTGAGGCTCAAACCCACGAGCCATGAGATCATGACCTGAGCCGAAGTCGGACGCTTAACCGACTGAGCCACTCAGGTGCCCCAAATGTTTTTCTATTTCTAAAACACTCCCTGACTCTGAATGTCAAATCAATTCTCACCCAGTATTTTTGATATTTCTTCAGTTAGGAGACTTTTGTGGATTCTTCTATGGGTTTCTGGCTGGGAGTGTTATTGGCTTTTTGTTATGTGACCAAGAACATTTCTGAATTTCAATTCTGTTAGATTTTTGTCAAGTGGGGCATGAGAGATGCCAATGTATAAACTGATGATCTGAATTTTGCAAATTTCAGTAATAAATATCTGTGTTACAGCCCTTTGCAGTGAAAACTCTTAAAAACTATACACTTTGAAGTCAATATACTTTTAGGGAAACAACACTGAGAACTGAAGCTTTTTGGCAATGGTGCTTGCCTGCTGACTTTATTTTCTAGGCAAAGTACTTCCTTCATCATTTTAGAAAGGTATAATCACAAATGAGATTGGGTGTTTTATCTTCTCCCTGTTGTCAGCCCAGCAAAAGGAAGAGTGTTTGTAAATTGTCTATCGTTGTTCTCCTTATAAAATGGATGAATCTAGGAAATTTGTATCAAGAAGGCTAAAGAAAAGTATATAAAACACCATCTTAATAGGATGTAAATAATCTCTCTCTCAAGCTATTAGGTTAAATGACATTTGAAATAACATGAAATAGAACTGAATTAGCCAGATATAGACTGTTTGAAAGAATTGCATGCCAGAAGACTATGTAATATGAAACAATCTTCTAAGAGAAGGAGTCAAACTTTTATCATATGAACCTAAAATTATCTGCAAAATACTAGAGTTAAGCCTAGAAGAAAATTAATGAAATTATGTCTCAACCAGTCTAACTATAAATTCTTGAATTGACTTGGTTAGACATGGACCAAAGATAAATAGTATTTAATTCAATATTAATAGAATAAAATAAAGATTGAATAATAGATGCACTCAACAAATATGTACTGTCTGATGTGGCTACAAACCACAAAATTTAAATATGATGAGATAACAGGGTAAATGTATGCATTGGTGCTCTACAATAATTTAAGTGAAAACATCTTGAAATGCTGTTCTATTGCCACAGGAATTTTATGCCAGAATGTAGTCCTCAGTGCTCTTATCCATTTCATACACTTATTTGTTGAGCTCATCCCTTCAAATTTAAATACCATCTGGATGCTTACTGTTCCCAAATTCATGGTTACAGCACAAGCCTTTCTCCTATATGAGACTTGAAAATCCAAATACCCCCCAAAAATATCCAAATACCCACTCAATACCTCTTCTCAGTTATCTAACAGACACTTAAAAACTTAACCGGTCTCATAACTATTCCTGCAAAATTTGTATACCTGCATTAAAGGGTAATTTTCAAAATAAAAGTAAAAGCATAACTTCAGCAGTTATATAAAGTGACCATATGTTAAAGATTGTATTTAGCTCATTATTAATCAAGTAATCAATAGGATGTTGTAAACAATTCTTAGGATAATACAAACAGTGGACATATTTATAGATCAGGACTGTTGAAAGGAATGTGCAAATGGAGGCATAACTGTTTTCTACCAGTGTGGAAGGGAAGTCAACTGAATCTTTACTGGATACAGTTTGGGTGTCTACAGATAAGAGTGATTTTATATTTGTATCAGTTATATACAATTTGCAGAGTTCTAAATTACTTAAAACCATGAAAGGGCTCAAATCCATCCACAGAATCAGAATCAGATAACCTGGGGGGATGTTTTCCACACAGTGCATAGTTAAGAATGAGGGAAAAATAAAAACATGACCAGATACATTGGAAAAACACAACTTATCCTTCTCTTGTCTTCAGTAAATTTACTGAAATATTCACTTCAATAAGAAAAAAAAAAGATTAACTTTGGAATGTTATGGGGCACAAGAAAGAACAAAAGCAAAGAACTAGTAAATCAATTATGTAGAGGTACTCAACTATGAGTGTAAGAAAATTAATTAGTTATGTATTAGAAATTTAAAACAAAAACTACAGATAGCAATAAAAAGATAGAGACAGGTTTTCAATGGGTAGGTGAAACATGCCGGGGCTTCTGGTCCTATTCAAGTGAAGGAATTTAAATTTTTAGAAGCACATAATTAATAATACAGTTGATCCTTGAACAACAGGGGGTTTACGGGTAATGACTCCTACATAGCTGAAAATCTGCGTATAACTTCTGACTTCCCAGAACTTAACTACTGATAGCCTATTGTTGACCAAAGTCTTATTGATAACATAAATAATTGAGTAACACATATTTTGTTTGTGCATTATATACTGTTTTCTTATAATGAAAAGAAAATGTTATTAAGAAAATCATAAGGAAGAGAAAATGCATTGACAGTATATATATTATATATATTTTATACACACACACACACACACACACACACATACATCCGGGCCACCTCAGGGGCTCAGTTGGTTAAGCATTCGACTTAGGCTTGGGTCATGATCTCACAGTTTACGAGTTCAAGTCCTATGTTGGGCTCTGTGTTGATAGCTCGGAGCCTGGAGCCTGCTTTGGATTCTGTGTCTCCCTTTCTCTTTGTTCCTCCTTGACCCACACTGTCTCTCTCACTCTCTCAAAAATCAATAAACATGAAAAAAAACTTTTTAAATAAAATAAAATTTTAAAAAATTCACGTGTAAATTGGCCCACACAGTTTAAACATGTGTTTTTTAAGGGTTCGCTGTATATGTTAAAAATTTTAGTGCTAAATAATTAAGGGAATTTGCCTAACTAAAAACATGATCTATTGTTACTAAATCAAAACAGAATTAAACATAGTAAACAGAATAAAATACAGTAAAAAAATTCATTTGGACATAGGAAGGTAGAAAAAAATAAAAGAAGATAAAGCAAAGGAAAACAATTCAAAATAGAAAACATACCAAACAATAGTAGAAATAAATTAAAATATATTAATAATAACAATGGGTACGTAGAGATTAATTTGTCCCTCCCAAATGATTTATAAGTTCTTCCATATGCTGCATAAATGTCACATATGAAATAAAAACACATAAAAATGTTTAAAATCAAGAAATAGAAAGAGCTAATCTATGAAACACTGACCTAAAAATGTTGATGCAAAAATTTTAATAACATGCAAATGAGAACTTAAAGCAGACTTCCTTAAAATGAATGAATCACATTACATAATAATGAAAGAGAAAATGCACAAAAAATATCATAATGTAAACTAACAAGATAGCATTCAAAAACATAAGGCAAAACTGTCAGGATTATTTTACAATTAATTTAGCAAATCCATTTTCAAATTCAGAGACTTTTTAAATCCATTTTTACTGTAAACTGAGAGTTTTCGCTTATAAACAATTCAGCAAGTAAACAGAAGACTTGATTACCACAGTTAACAACCTTAATCAATATATGTGTACATATGGCCAATTTTCATAAACAGATTACATAATAGATTTCAAAAGAAATCTCAAGCTATTTGAAATAACTGATAGCACATATACCACACTGTCTGATTGTAAATCAGTTAAATTTGAAATCAACAATTAAGTTTTTCCCCCAAACACAAATGTTTGCAAACTTATAAAAACGTTACTAACTAATGTATGGGTTAAAAAGATTATTAAAATGGAAATTACCAAATATTTAGAAATGAATGAAAATGAAAGTACTAAATAAGAATACTTGGGATGTAGCTAAAGTCATTTAAAGGTAAAAGTACAGCTTTAAAAGATGTATGCATTGACTTTGAGAAGTTGGGAAAATAAAGAGGGTAGTTAAACTAAGAAAAATATAATACTAAGGATAGGTGGGAATCTTAAAGACTGATTCAACAGACTTGCAATTTTAGGAATTTATATATAAGATAGATATATATATATATATAATTTCAATGGCATGATTATATACACAAAGAACAGTCATTTTTCCTCACTGGCTGCAAATTTTTCTGGCCATTATTAGTATTTGTTTCATTTCTTGATTATTATCAAAAATAGTTTGGTATACAAGAGGAGCAAGATCTTTAAAATTATTCTCTTTACAACTCAACTACATCTTTTGTGTTGCTGTTAGAAACCAGAATAAAGATGAAAGATGCTCCATTGTAATTCCTCTCCCTGAAATTGTTGTATTTGGACTTCAAATTCCAGTTCTCACACCTTTCAAATGAGTACATGTACATTCATTACATTAGGGAGGAGGCATCTTTTTCTCTAGTGTACAGTTATTAAAGCCCAGTATTCAGACAACAGATGAGCTGAGAAAGAGCGTAAGTTCCTGGTGCTTTTTCAGTTTTTGAATCCACATCTTGTCTGAGACTCTTTCCATGAGAAGAAATTTTTAAAGTAATATATTCCCTCATTTCTTCCTAAGGAGCTGGCTGATGATTTCTATTTCATGGAACCAAATGCCAACAGAGGTACATGAACTCCAAAGCCAAGAGAATTCAGAGAATGGGGACTATAACGTAGAAACAGGGGAGGAAGCTATAAGAGTGGGTTTGTCTGTGGGGGCTGGGGAGAGAGGAAACTGAGATGGAGAAAATGCACTGTGTCTGTCCCCTCGCCCAGATCTCCGTGAGATCTGGTTCGTTTTTACAAGGAAATCTGTAGGAAAAGGAGCCTTTTGCGGTAACAATTTGTAAGCCAGATGACAAAGTGTGATTTGGTCCGGCCACACTGTAGCCTACTCGGGGAGACACTACTGGATATTTGGGATCGTACTTTCACTTTGAGGCATTACTTCTCATTTTTCATTGATTTAATATTTGGCTTTATATCTAGCTGTCTATACATTTACTCACTGGAAAAAACAGGTACGTTGTGTTGTAGCTATATGTAGTACAATCTAAATCTAGGGTAACACATTGTTCCTTTCTCCCATGGTTTATACTTGTTCAAAAGAATCTTACACTATTTCCTAGTAATAATAATGCTTTAAGGTGTGATTAGTAAACAACCAATTTGACTTTCTTCTAAAGCACAGCATGCAAATCCGAAGGCATAAATATTTTTTTCCCAGAACTTACAAAATTGTATTATATCCCTTACTGACAAGGGAACAAAAGATTTCTATTTCTGGGCCTTTAGCTATCCTGTCAGAGAAGAAAATACATTCACTGCACTGGGGTGCTGTCTGTTCTTTGGAAATAATAAAATTAAAAAAAAAACACCTAATAATTGATGAAAGTTACATATTGAAATACATGCTTGAATACACAAGGACCAAGTTCCAAACATGTTGGACTTTTGTCTATATTATTGTTTGTCTCGAGTGTTTTTATATAAATCAGCCATTTTTCTTATTTCACTTGACAATAGAAAAAAATGTATATATCACTTGATCAGTCATGTCAGTAAAAATGTGAATGAAGCCAGCTAGTGTCAGATGGCTATAGGAGTATAAAACCAATATTGGCTCCAAGGTTGCCTCTTGAAAATGTAGGATTTTAATCAAGGTGAAATTTGATAACTTTAGTTGGTCACTTAAATCTGCTGTGTTTTACTGCTCTGCTCTCTTTAGACCCTTAGTCATTTGGTCACTGTTTAATCATTGTCAAGTTAGAGTGGTATGTTACTACCTCATGTAAGTTCCATATTTTAAAAGTATTTTACATCTAATCCCTGATTGCAGAATTAAAAACTTAATTTTTCTTTTGATAGGATTAAAGGAGAGTAGAAGGGAGTTTTGGGGGAGCATTAGTATTCCTGATGCCCTGAACTATCATCTATTCTATTCATGCATGACGTTGGACTTCAGTGAGATGCCTCAGTGATGCTTGTGGTAAGGAACAAGCAGGTGGTTGTTGCTCTCCATGGAAACACACTAAAAGCATAGAATGGAACAGAGAAATGACAGCATGAGGGTGATCTAAAAAGCAGTGGTCTGGGGCACTGAGTGGCTCAATCTGTTAAATGTCTGACTCTTGATTTCAGCTCAGGTCATGAGCTCATGGGTCATGAGACAGAACCCCCACGGGTTCTGTGCTCACAACAGGGGGCCTGCTTGGGATTCTCTCTATTCTCTCTCTGCCCCTTAGCCTGCTCATGTTCTCTCTCTCTCAAAATAAATAAATAATTAAAAATCGGTAGTCAAACAATAAGAGCACTCAGAAAAGAAAGCTATTCACATTTTGGTTTCTTCTAGTGAAAATCTACTCTCTTCTCCAAGCCGCATTGTATGCATTGGGCCTGATGCACAGGAGTCTGCTCACGCTAGATTTTAAGGACATGGTCTCTGCAACTGCAAACCTTTCTTTACGCTTTGGCTTCTGAAAATCATCTCACTTACTTCCCAAATTATAAATTTCATGGTTTATTATAAAAATAAATATTAATCTCCATTTAAGTATTATTACTAATCACTTCTTTAAATGACAGTCAAAGAAAAAGCTAAAAGTTTAAACTAAAAATAACATGATGGAATTTGAGGCGATGGTTTTGAGCCATTTTCTCACTCTCCAACAAATTATCCAAAAAAAAATCCAGAGCTTTTGGTCTCTGATATGATTGGAGCATGAGTATGTTTTGAGGAAGTGATAGAAATGGGTCAGAGGTAATATCCTAGTTTTCTGGGGTTTATGGAGCCATAGAAAGGGGAAGACCGCTGAAATATATGTAGAAGTTTTTGAATAACTTTACAACTTTACAGTTCTGCCAAGAGATGACCTTGTGGAGTCAGTCAGACCTTGTATGATCTGAATTTCTTTTGAACTAAAGACATATCAAGAAAGCAGAGTCACCTAGTTAATTTGCTTCCCACAATGAATGAATGAATGGACTAAGGAACGAATAAGTAAATAAATAATTCCTTGAAGATAACAGAAACCCCCTTTAATTCATTCACTCACACACTTTTCAAAGTATTAGCTGAATATGTTTTGGCAGTCTTAGTGAGTTGACTTGAGCTGAACATACTGGAGCACTAGGCTACCCACATTTTTCAAGGGTATAGTACTGGGTCCATAAGATTATGGGGGAGCTGAAACCCTCAGTTCATGCTCTTCTTGACACCAAAATTGGCCCTGTCTCCTATTCAAAACTGACTTTAGCCTGGAGACGTTTTGGAGAGGATTTGATATTTTCCAACAAGTTGCAGATGACAGGCAACAGTTTGATAGTTTACCACTACCATGTACATCATTATTTTATTGAAATTTACATTAAATACAATGCCTGAAAAAATCTTTTTTGTTTCCAAACAGGAGTATTTTGCTTTTACTTTAAAATTTTTTTAAATGTTTATTTATTTTTGAGAGAGAGAGAGAAAGAGAGAGAGAGAGAGAGAGCACATGTATATGCATGCAATCGTGCATGGGAGTGGGAGAAGGGGCAGAGAGAGGAGAGAGAATCCCATGCAGGTTCAGCATGGAGCCGGATGCAGGGTTCATCCCAGAAACCAGAAATTCATGACCTGAGCCAAGACCAAGAGCCCGAATGCTCAACAGACTGGGCTGCCCAGGTGCCCCAGTATTTTGCTTTTAAATAGATCTTTAAGTCCCAGCTTTCCTTTCCAGATTTCTCCCCAACATGGCTGCATGAGCCCTGAAAGTGGAAGGCCAAAGATGACCTGCCTTACTGAGTAGAAATAGACAAAATTCCTCTGCCTCTAGGCCTCGCACAGCCAGTTTTCCTGTGAGGTAACCAATTGGTTGATTGGGTGCAAGTGGGTCGGAGCAGAAGAGCATTCTAAAATGCAACCCAGTTAAGCCTAGAGTAATGTCATTTTACCTATGGCTGATCAGAAAATGAGTTCTGATTTCTTAATGTTTATGCTGCATGCCACTTGACGCTTACTCTGAAAACATCTCAACTGAGGAGTCAAATCTGAGAAATCATCCCATTTAATCTCTTTTTAAAAACATAACAGCTTTTTGTTATTTCATCATTAAAAATTTTTTTTTAATGTTTTATTTATTTCTGAGAGAGACAGACAGCATGAGCAGGGGAGGGTCAGAGAAGAGGGAGACACAGAATATGAAGCAGGCTCCAGACTCTGAGCTAGCAGTCAGCACAGAGCCCAACATGGGGCTTGAACCCATGAACCATGAGATCATGACCTGAGCTGAAGTTGGACGCTTCACTGACTGAGCCACCCAGGTGCCCCAATGTCATTTCATCTTTGAATTTGATTTATTTCTCACCTCTACAAAAATTTCTGTAATTTGAAATGTCAGCAACAGCTCTCTACAGCATATTCTTTTCTCAGCCTATATTCTCTTCCCAGAGGTTGACAAAGTTAGAAATTCTCCCTTCTGGATATTTTTTCTCTCTTTATTAAAATAAGTATTTATCTCGGGGCGCCTGGGTGGCTTAGTCGGTTAAGCGTCCGACTTTCGCTTAGGTCATGATCTCGCGGTTCGTGGGTTCGAGCCCGCGTCGGGCTCTGTGCTGACTGCCAGCTCGGAGCCTGAAGCCTGTTTCAGTCTGTGACTCCCTCTCTCTCTGACCCTCCCCTGCTCACGCTCTCTCTCTCTCTCTCTCTCCTAGAAATAAATAAAACATTTTTAAAAAAATTAAAAAAAATAAGTATTTATCTCTTTATTAAAAGAATCTTTTGAAACTCATCTAGGTTCTGTTCTTGAATTTAAGTACAAAGTAACCTCTCATTCTGTGATTGCAGGTCTGACCTGTACTGCCTTGTTTCTTACCTCTTAAGTTTCTCCATCGTCTGTTTTCACATGAAATTTCTTTAAATAGTTGAAAACCACTATCATATCTCCCTTGGACTCTCATCTTCTTAAGGCTGGCCTCCCTAATTCCTTTTATTGTTTCTCACATGGCATGTTTTTAAATCTGCCTAACATTTTGGTCACTCTTCATGATCTTGGTGTCCATTACAGAACAGTGCCAGTAACTGAATGTAACTCCCCTATGCAGAGAAGGGCAATATTTCCACACCCTCCCTATTCTAGTCATTTACACACATACTCTAATATAAACCTAATTTCTATTAGCCTTTTTTGGTAGCCACAGTGTAAAGTGGATTAAAATTGAGCTTTCTGTTTATTAACATGATTATGCTTTTACCTATTTCAGTCTTACTTTCAAGAGTGGATCTTTTAAACTCATTTGCTATCCCCACATTTATCCCTGTTAAAGTTTATGCCATGAGATTCAGCTCATTGCTCAGGCTTGCCATGATCTTTTGAGATTTTTATTTTGTCATCTAACATAATCGTCTGTTTTTCAAAATCAGGGCACTGACTGATTTTCTGAGCATGTTATTTCTTTATTGTCATATGAATTATGATAAAAATGTTTGTGTCATGATGTCAAGAAGTATCCTTGAGGTTGACAGCAATATAGTAACAAATACTTTTTAAGGTCAGTTTATTTAGTTATTAATATCCAAGTGTAAAGAGTATCCAGAACCTGTCCTTTTAAATAAAAGCTGTTAAATTGCAAAGTGAAATAATAAATATGAGACTTTTTATGATACATATATGCCTAATAACCTGGTCAAAGTAGAAAATTAAGTGACTGATAAGATGTGCTTTCAGTAAATTTATGCTGGATCCCAACAATCACTGCTTCTTTTCTTACCTGCTTTTGAGGAATCCCTTTGAGCTCATAAATCTATCATTCATGGAATTTCAAACAATTGCCATTCTCCAGATTTCTAGAATCTCTCACATTCTCCATATTTTCACAGAGAGCACTTATGTTGGTTTGGCAGACTAATATATCAATTCTCTCAGTAATTAGATACTATACAAAAAAGGTGATGTCATGATCAGATACCTAGGGTATTTCAGTTCCCAGGCAGAGGTGGATATGGGTATTTAGGAACCCTAATGAGAGGACTACTGAAACCAAGTAATCCAGCCATCTGCTTTTGGACATCCTTCCATCTTTTGTCCACTCTGCAAAGAAAGTAAGTTAACCTGATTTTAAGGATCCCTGGGAAAATGTATTGCAAGGAGTTGGAGAAAACTCAGGTGATGTAAGAACTACAGGATTAGAGTTGACACATTCATGACTTGGATTTTCATTAGCTTCAGTCCATTAAACAAGCATTTACCAGTGTAATACTGTATGCATAAAACAACTGAAATATTCATTAAATGGAAAAACGACTGAGGTTGCAGGCCGATGATTTCTCCTAGAAAGTTTTGCTGCAGGAATACAGCTCACCAGGGTCCACTGGTTTGCCATTTAGTTTAATTTTTTGAATTTAACGTTTTTAAATATCTGTGCCTCATCTGGCAAATATATTTAAATGTTTATGATGGAAACTATTTTTCTTTGGAGCAAACAGTTGAAATATTAGATTTTCAAATATGTTTCATAGGAGGCTGTAGCCTATATAATTCAACTCATCACACAGGGCTAGTCCTCTTATATTTTAAAAAGAGATACTATCTCTGATAAATCAGTCTGATTCAGTGTCCCAAAACATCCTTACACACACACACACACACACACACACAAATTGGTTATTCAATGAGTGAAATCTATCTACCAGCATTGTACTAGACATTCTGAGGAAAAGCAAGATATGTCAATGCCTTCAGACTTAAAATGTAATGGAGAGATTAGATAGAAACAGACATTAGTATAAAACAAGGTAAAATAATTCAATGGAAAGAGAATGATCTGAGTAAAATTAGGGGTTGATTTAAAATTAGAGAAATATTGCATGTTATGATGAAATCATACTGTATTTATTTTTATTTAAATCCAAGTCAGCTAACATAGAGTGTAGTAATGATTTCAGAAGTAGAATTTAGTGATTCATCACTTACATATAACACCCATTGCTCATCCCAACATGGGCCTTCCTTAATGCCCATCACTCATTTAGTCCATTCCCCCACTCAACACCCGTCCAGCAACTCTCAGTTTATTCTCTGTATTTAAGAGTCTCTTATGGTTTGTCTCCCTCTCTGTTTCTATCTTATTTTTCCTTCCCTTATGCTATGTTCATCTGTTTTATTTCTTTAATTCTTGGTTTCAGCTCAGGTCATGATCTCCTGGGTCATGAGATCAAGTTCCAGGTCCGACTCTGAGCTGACAGTGCAGAGCCTGCTTGGAATTCTCTGTCTCCTTCTCTGCTCTTCCCCTGTTAGCACTCTCTGTCTCTCTCTAAATAAATGAATAAATAAACATTTAAAAAATTATCTATTTTAAAGATAAAATGTAATTAGTTTTGAAATTTTTTCCCATAAATCTTCAAGGTTCTCTTCTGCCTCTTGGTAATTAATCATTGTGTTAGAAGCATCAGTAGTTCATTCCTTTTTATTGCTGAGTAATAGTAGCTGTATAGTAATCTTACAGTTGGTTTCCATTCATCAGCTACTAAACATTTGGGTTGTTTACATTTGGGAACTACCATAAATAAAATTGCGTGGAAATTCAAAGACAAGTCTTGGTGGGGATGTATGTTGTCATTTCTTTTGTGAAAATACCTAGGAATGAGATGGCTAGGTCTCATGGAAATTGTATGTTTAAATTTTGGAGAAACTGCCAATTAAATTTTGGAGAAACTGCCAAAATTTTGTCCAAAGTGAATGTTCTATTTTCCACTTCCAAAAGCAATATGTAAGAGCTCTAGCTTCTTTTGTTCCTTGCCAATATCCGATATTGTCAAAAATTTTAATAGGTGTGTAATAGATTCTCAATGTGATTTTAATTTGCATTACTCTAATGATTTATAATTTTACCATCATTTTTATGTTTTTTGCCAAAACTCTCCTTGAGTGAAGTGGCTTTTTTTTAAGGTTTGCTATTTTTTCAAATTTTTATTTGATTAAATTTGGATTATTAAAGCTTTAGATATTTTTATAAACTCTAGATAAAAGTCTTTTTTTTCAAATATGTTTGTCAAATATTTACTCTAGTACTTTTCACTACAGCTTGCTTCTTAGAAAATTTATCCAGGCTCCCAATGTTCTTTCTATACTTAAAAACAAATTGACCATTATGTTCTGCCAGATTCTATTCAGCATAGGCAGAGTGATGCTTCTAGTCTAAACACCCAATTTATCCAGTCACCATGTAACCTGAATAGGCCTCATCCTGTCCTTGATCTCTAATCTTGAGGGTCTTTGTCTAATGTCTGCGTTTTGGCCATTTGCTATAGCTTTAAAACTTGTTGTCATATAAGACTGTATCTAAAAGTTAGGTTGGAAAGGAGAAGGCAGTTTAAGTCAATGGGATGCCCAATCATTCATTCTATGAATAAATGGGAAAATATGAAAGAAGTTAAGGAAAACAAAATTTTCCTCTTCATCTTGAAGACTGCTTATATTTATTAATTGAGTAGTTTTGAATGTTTCTCGGCTAGAAAAGAAGAATAAAGACCAGTAAATTATTGTCAGTATAACTATTTTGTTTTTCTACAAAGGAGGTTAAGGATAAATTGAGAAAGTTTGATAGTTTTAATTAAAAAATAAAGATCGCAATTCCTCGGGGCGCCTGGGTGGCTTAGTCGGTTAAGCGTCCGACTTTCGCTTGGGTCATGATCTCGCGGTTCGTGGGTTCGAGCCCCGCATCGGGCTCTGAGCTGACTGCCAGCTCAGAGCCTGGAGCCTGTTTCAGTCTGTGACTCCCTCTCTCTCTGACCCTCCTCTGCTCACGCTGTCTCTCTCTCTCTCTCCTAGAAATAAAAAAATAAAAAATAAAAAAAAACCATTAAAGATCGCAATTCCAGATAGTGTGAATGATAAAGAATCATTTGTTAGTTTAGGAGATGGAAAAATGAGAATACCTTAGAATGCTATTTAAAACCTTGTTCCTAGGGGCGCATGGGTGGCTTGGTGAGTTAAGTGTCCGACTTCGGCTCAGGTCATGATCTCATGGTTTGTGGGCTGGAGCCCCATGTCGGGCTCTGTGTTGACAGCTAGCTCAGAGCCTGGAGTCTGTTTCTAATTCTGTGTCTCCCTCTCTGTCTGACCCTTCCCTGCTCACGCTGTCTCTATCTCTCTCTCAAAAATAAATAAAGCATTACCCCAATGTTCATAGCAGCACTCTCCACAATAGCTAAAACATGGAAAGAGCCTAAGTGTCCATCAACAGATGAATGGATCAAGAAGATGTGGTTTATCTATACCGTGGAATACTACATGGCAATGAGAAACAATGAAATCTGGCCATGTGTAGCAACATGGATGGACCTTGAGGGTGTTATGCTGAGCGAAATAAGTCAGGCAGAGAAGGACAAATATCATATGTTTGCACGTATAGGAGGATTAGGAGGAACTTGACGAGGAACAAGTGGAAGAAGAAGGAGGGAAATGGTGGGGGAAAGGGAGAGAGGCAAACCATGAGAGACTCTTGAATGTTGACAAAAACTGAGGACTGATGGATGTGGGGGGGAGGAGGGGTGGGCATGGAGGAGGGCACTTGTGGGGATGAGCACTGAGTGTTATGTGGAAACTAATTTGACAATAAACTATTTGTAAAAATAAATAAATAAATAAATAAAGCATTAAGAAAATAAAAAAATAAATAAAACCTTGTTCCTCTGGGCAATGCCAATTGTGTTCCTCCAAAAAGATAGAGGGATTGTTGTGATGATGTCATCAAATTCTAGGATTTTAAATTATTCTCACGACAGAAAGGAGGTTTGGCAGTTCCAAATTAGTATAATTTATTGACTTAAAGTGTTTCTTACAAAAGCTGGGTAAGAATAAGGAACAACAGGCTAAAATATTTTTCAATGTAATTTGTCTTTAAATACTCATTGAATTAGAATCATGAGTTATGAAAGCAGTGTTATGTAAGAAAATGCCTATATCAGAAAGTAACATTTTATAAAATGTTTAAACTAGTCAATGTGGCTCACTTTCTTACATTTTTAATGCAGTAAATTTTCTTAGTTGTTGCTATTTCTCCATATGCAAATATCCTAGTTCTTCACTAAATAATTTGCTAATATTAACAGATTGTAAAATGGGAATAGATTTCCTTCTCTACCACTCCCTTCATCTTCTCCCTCTATTCCTTCTCCCTCTCTCTAATTCCTTTCTCAGGAGTTTTGCTGATGCTATTCCCTAATCAATAACGTTCTCGCCTATTCCTAAGGACATACTAACCATGTTCTATACATTATTCCAATCTTCATCATTCCATAAAATCTTCCTTGTCTGTCATAATCCTTACCATTCCATAAATGGTGATATGCCCTATAAACATCTGTGTTTTACACTCCTTGATATTGACCCACTTCGTATCATTTTTGGACCTAAAATGTATATCTCCCAAAGGTCAGCTGATAGCAGGAGTGGTTGTATGGAGGGATACCCTGTATAGAATGTTGGGAGCAAAAGTCTTGAGTCAATATAAGGCATGATTTATGTAACATCTCCTCTCCATACATTATCACACTTACCTCTGTGAGATAAGTAGCAAAGGATTTATGTAGCCTAGGTTCTACTAAATATCACCTAATTAGAAATACTTAAGCAATACTTAGAAAAACTTAGGCAGCTCTGTTACTACCCATGACTTCAACCTGCTTAGTTTTTTAATGACGGGCTTAAAACAGATGAACAAAAACCTAGGGAAGAGGAGTACAAGTTTTCTGGCCTATAACATCAACTCTAGTCTAGGTGATATCAGCAAGAACAGAGAACCTGGTATTCTATAATCCAATAGACCCTGTTTCACTCCCATTCACCTCTTCAGTGTATGTCAGAGCAGTTTATTACAAATCTCTAGCTCATGACAAGATTATTCCTACTTTTACAACTTTTACTTTTTATTCCTCTCTCAAGGAGAGCCCTCAATTTCTCTCTTCTTTAAAAAATGTATACTTATTCCTCACATTCTACCCCAAGTGCCATCTGTTTACTCAAGCATTTTCTGTCCCTTTACTTAACTGCTTATGATCTTCCTTCCTGTGGGTTCTGGTGGAATCTTGTATCTTCCTTTAGCTGAGTGCATAATTAATGCTTTGTGAGGTTTTTTTTAACTTTTCAAATGTGGTGTCTTATCTCAACTAAATTTCAGTGCACTAAGAACCATGAACATATTTAATATTTTCTTGTATGTGCCAGAACATAGAAAGAATATCTGTGAATTGATAGAATTAAATTGAAATCAATGATTTAAGATCAACATGGCTGACAGTGACTATGTACAGAACACTTTTGCGTGCTAACTGGATTGTTCTTCAATACAACAGTCCTACTAACACCTTAAATCAACAAATATTCTATATTTGCTATTAGAATAAATATTTGATATAAATTATTCTCCTTCTCCCATCTCTGCCCATTGGTAGTGCCTGCCCACAATGAGTCTGGACTGGATTTGCTTCAGCCAACTTGCTTTGACCAGAAAGATTTGCAAAGTACTTATACATCAGTCCTTTATCTGCTTTAAGGAACCTGGAGACTGCAATGTGCAGAACCACAGGCAGGCTTCCCTAAGGATGAGAGATCATGTGGAGCAGAGTCAAGCCAACCCAGTTGAGATTCTGTAGCCCAAACAGCCTACCAACGAACATAGGAGGGAGGCTGTCCTAGACCATTAATTCCAACCAAGATGACTCACTCCTGGGTCACCTAGTCTACCCTCAGGATCACAAAAAGCAAAATGCTTGTGTTAAGCCACTAAGTTTTGGCACCATTTTTAAATAAAACCCGGTTTCTGAAATCACAGTATACAGAGGGAAGAAGAATTCTTTTAAGTTGGTTTTATGGATACCTAGTAGTTTTAGGACAACAATGATAAAATACTATGTTTTAGTCCAAGGTTGAAGTGTTAGCTTTGTCCCCAGGGTTTGAGAAGCAGATGGAAGGATCCTTCTCTTCTGAAATGTGTGTTCTAGCCTAGAGTTGTTCCACTACGGACTACCTGAGAGGAGTGTAATATTACAAATTTACCTCACAGGTTGTCCTGGTGAGTTTATTTAGTCAAGTATCTAATTCTTGAGACATTGGGATATAGAACAGCCTCCTTTTTTATCTTCTGTAAAAGTTCACATAGTACTGAGATTATTTGTTAATTATGAGTTAGCTCTCTCTCTCTACTCTGAGTCTTTATATATAATGTTAATATAGAAAATTTTCATAAATCATTCAATCTTAAATTGTTTTATGATTGATTTATTTAAAATTTCTACTTATACAAAATTTGGTAAGTTATATTTCATAGGAATTTTCTACTTCATTTATGTTTCCAAATTCACAATACTTCTCTACACTTTAAAATAAATAAATAGACATATCATTTATTTCTACATTTTTGTTTCTCGGTCAATTTTGCTATAAATTTGCCCGCTTTAATAGATACTTCAAAGAACACTTGCTTTTAGTTTTGTTGATTCTTTTCTTTCCTTTTAATTCTAATTTTATTTACTACTTTCTTCATTTTAATTCCTCTTAATTAGAGTTGTTCTTTTAGATATCTTGTATATTTAGCTTAATTAAATTCAAAACTCTTTTGGTGTAAAACCTATTTCTAAATTTTTTTAACAATTAGCTATTTTTGAGAGACAGAATGAGACAGAGCATGAGTGGGAGAGGGGTGGGAGGCGGGACAAGAAGCCAAAGCAGGCTTCAGGCTCTGAGCTGTCTGCACAGAGCCCGACACAGGTCTCGAACTCGTGTCACTGTGAGATCATGACCTGAGCCAAAGTCAGGTACTCAACCGACTTTGGTGCCCCAAAACTTCTTTCTAAATAATATTCTGTTTTCACTCCACAAGTTTTGATGTGCTATGATTACATCATACTCATTTTCAAATGTTTTTAGTTTCTATCAACATGTGGTAATCTTTTATGTTTTCCCTTAAGCTTTTAAGCCTCTGTAAGATGTAAGCATCAGTTTATAATCAGTGACGTTTTCTATAAAAACATATTTATTTTTTGTATCTTATCCTGATTGTGCCAATATGATTCAATAAAATTAATGGTAGGAATTTTTGTATGATGTTGCTCACAATATGGAGCTTATTTGGTTTTTATGTAGAATAAAATTGAGACCCACATGAAGACTGGAATCTAAAGAATGTCTTTTTCAGTAAATCACAATAAAGCTTTTGCTGTTTATTTATTTACTTTAGAGAGAGGGGGAGAGAGAGAGAGCACAAATAGAGTGCAGAATCTGAAGCAGGCCCCAGGCTCTGTGCTGTCAGTGTAGAGCCTGAAGCAGGGCTTGAACCCACAAACTCTGATATCATGACCTGAGTGAAAGTTGGATGCATAAAGGACTGAGCACCCAGGCATTCCTGCTATTTGTTTTTTAATATTTAAGGAGTGCATACTGTATGTCAAGGATTATAAAAAAAGTTTCATTTACAGTATCTCATTACCTTTTTTTCTTTTTCATGTTTACCAGTCCATTAAAAGGATATGAAAAATGATACAAATCAACAGGTCCCGAACAAAGGAGTTTCTGTTTTTCAGAGCTTGGAGCCCAGCTTGGCTGAGACATGGAAATGTTCAGAACCATTATATAAACAACAATGTTTTACCTAGGGTTGAAATTCAAGATAAATTACTCCAAAATATTTGCTCTTAACCAAATATTACTTTAATCCTTCTCATAAACTCACTATGTATAAATATGTTATTGTTCATATATGTTTATCTAACTTCCAAGTTTTTGAATTAAATTGAGCAATAAAATAAATTATATCACAGGAAGTAATAATGCCAGTATTCATGTATTGTCCATTTTTTTTAAAGGAAGAGTTTTTTTTTAAAGCTTTAAATGTTTTATTTATTTTTGAGAGACAGAGAAAGACAGCGTGAGCAGGGAGGGTCAGAGAGAAAGGAAGACACAGAATCTGAAGAGGACTCCAGGCTCTGAGTTAGCTGTCAGCACAGAGTCCGACATGGGGCTCGAACTCACAAACCATGAGATCATGACCTGAGCCGAAGTCGGATGCTTAACTGACTAAGTCACCCACGTGCCCCAGTAGAGTCTTTTTTATAATGTTTATTTAATTTTGAGGGAGACAAATAGTAGAAGTGAGGGACAGGCAGAGAGAGAAAGGGACAGAGAGAATCACAAGCAGGTTCTAACCTGTGTGCGCAGAGTCCAAAGCAAGGCTCGATACAGGGCTCAAACTAACAGACCACAAGATCATGACCTGAGCAGGAATCGAGTCAGATGCTTAACCGGCTGAGACACCCAGGAACTCCAATTGTCCATATTTAAGATGCATGTGTGCGTGTGTCTGTGTGATAAAGAGGTGAATAAAAATAACTAAATTACTAAAAGTAAGAAAGAAAGAAAAAGAAACAGAATACTTTAAAAAAACTGGGAAAAGATAAAAAAAAGTAGTTGCACAACTTTGCCATCAATATTATGAGTGGTTAGTGGATGTGGGTAAGTTATTTGAGCTCATGATCCCTCCTTTTTATGAGAAGTGGTGATTAAATTATCTCAGGTTCTTTACAGTTTTGATAATCTCTGAGAAGCTCAGTGTTGCAGCATCCTAGGCAAGATGATGGCGATATTCTGGGGAAGACACATCCTTCCACGCACTTTTCAAACCGTGCATACACTACTAGCCTTTCCAAAAAAATGTAGATATAGAGTTAGCTGTAAAAGGTAGTCATGAAAATGTATAATTTGAAGTCACAGATTATAGGTTTTCAATATAGAACAGTTTTCATTCACAGGACCAAGCATAGTGACTGGCCCCTTACAGGGCTCAATAAATATTTTCTGAATTAAATTAAATGTTATTGGTTTCCATCAATGTCCATCAATTAATAGTAACGTATTATACTTTAGGTGTGGGATCACTGCCCAACAACCTAAGTGCCAACCCTTCAAGGCAGGAGTTGTTCCCTACAGTCCTTTTCTTAACAACTAACAAGAGTGTGAAGAAAGCATTCTCATGGTTTAATTTGATCTAATGGGGAAAATGCATTTCCTTTTTAGATTTGTTGAAAGGACCTCCATTTGAGTAAAATGACACCTGTCAAGTTCCTTGATGGTTTCAGTTTTTCTGAAAAAAATTGCAGGCATAGAAAAGCACACCAGGCTGGTCCTAAGCACTTCAGTGTCATGAATAGTATAGCTATAATTAGTGACTTTTTCCTGGTGTTAACAAATGCCAGAGGGCATCTCAATCTCTGCAGATGAGTTCTCTAGGATTTAATTAGCTCTATCCTTCTATTCTTTGTAGAACTATACTGTTCCTAATATACCTGGTGCTTGCTTCAGGCATGGGTCAAAGTATGCAGCTGTCAATTATTTAATATTCATGACATTTTTTTAACAAATGAAGTGTGCATGAAGCCTGTAGTATTGGAGAATACAGAAGCCGTGCATTTGTGGAACAGATAGCTTACTTCATTGAATAATAATTTGAAAAACTTAGGACACAGGAAATTTTGTTCTTAAATCTCAAAATCTGTCTTTTCTCTTTGCTTGTAATCATCAGGAGAGAAAGAATGAAGTAACCATTTTGGGTTTTACTTCTTATTCTCTGTTATCTCAGTATATCAATTTTATACATCATTGTAGGTTTCAATTTTTCATGTTTAAAATGGAGAATTGAACTAGCTGATTTCTAAGCCTCCTCAGGCTTAAGAGTCTAGGCTTTGAGGATGCTTATGGAAATTTTTTATCAAAATCAGACTCATTCTTCTTTAAAATAGATTGATTACAGGGAGTAAATTAAATTTTTGTTTATTATAATATACATATGCATGGTGAGGATGAAATTGTACAACTTTTTAAACTATAATTTTGGATCCTTGAAAAGTTTGAAAACATTATTATTTGGTTTTAGCTATGCCAGTGACATGGGATACATGAAATCATTTTGGAATGAATCCCTAGCAGTAAGTTATACAGTTCTGAAAGTTATACAGTTTTTCTGGACTTTAGGTTACATTTTGACCTCCTAAAGCAGGAATTTATAGGGCATCCTAATTATTATAGGTCCACAAAGTGCCAAACTAAGTACTTCTGTGCTTCTGGTGAATCTGGCTACTTACACATTTGTTACAGTTCATTTTTAAGCTAAGTCTGAATATTAGTCAAAAGACTCGCCTAATGGTCACTGCTCATTTAAGCTTTAGCTTTAAAAAAGTTAACATCTTTTTTTAACAAAATGAACCCTTGATTTTACTTTCAGTTATCTGAGCAATTACACTGTTAGAATCAGAATGGAAAATTAATTTACATGGTATAAGTGTATGTGGGTATAACAGTGAACTTTCTTTACAGTTTATGCATTGCAGTAAGGCAATTTTTAAAGTAATGATAATGACTCCAACATATGTAGATATACTACAGAGCTAGACATTGCATAGATTATGGCAAGTAACAAGCTCTTATAAATAATGTTTGTTTAATTTCAATTGCTATTGAGAATAAAAATAAATACAGACATAACTTTTAACAGCATGACTGAGATATAATAAACATACAACAAAATTTATACATTTAAAGTGTACAGTTCAAACCGTTTTGGCATATGTATACATCACTGAAAGCATCACCGCAGTTAAGATAATAATAAATGTATCATCACTTCCCAAAGTTCCCTTATGCCTTTTTGTAATTGCTCTGTCTTGCCCATCCTAATCTTCTTCTCCAAACAACCTCTAAGATGCTGTCTGCCACTAGAAGTTTGTTAGTATTTTCTAGACTCTTATATAAATGAAATAATATAGTACATACGTTTATTTGTTGTTTTTTTTTTTCACTCAGCATAATTAATTTAAATTTACCCATGTTGTATGTAGCAATAGCTTCTTCTTATTTGGTGCTGAGTAATATTCCACTATATGAAAATACTGCAATTTGTTCATCCATTCCTCTGCTGGTGAGTATTTGGGTTGTTTCCAGTTTTTGCTATGACAAAAAGAGCTTCTCTGAACATTTGTACACAAGACTTTTACAGATATGTATTTACTTTTCTTTTGAGTAATAATTGTGAATGCTAAAGTCAGGTTTTGGTTCCAGGTCTTTTTTAGTTCCAGATTTTATATATAGATTAAATCATATTGAAATAAAAATAATTTTATTTCTTCCTTTAAAATTTGGAAGTATGTATTTATTTTCACTGCCTGACTATACTGGCTAGAGCTTCCAGTGTACAATGTTGAATAGAACTGGTGAGAGCAGACATTCCCATCTTGTTTCCAGTCTTGAAGTGTAATATTCAGAATTTCACCATTAGGTATGATGCTAGCTGAAGGTGTTCATAGATGTACTTTATCAGGTTGAGGAAGTTCCCTTGAATTACTCGTTTGCTTACAAGTTTTATCAGGATTGGATGCCAATCTTTTGTCAAATGTATTTTCTGCATCAACTGAGATGTTCAAGTCTTTTCTTTTTCAGTTTGCTAGTACTGTGAATTACCTTGATTTTTAAAAAATATTAACCCAACCCTTCATTTCTGGAATAAACCCCACTTGATCATGATATATTATCTTTTTAATATTTTATTGCTTCAATCTAGCAAAATATATTTACTTCTTAGTACTGAATAACTAGGGGTGCCTGAGTGGCTTAGTTGGTTGAGCGCCTGACTTCAGATCAGGTCATTATGTCACGGTTTGTGAGTTCAAGTCCTGTGTCAGGCTCTGTGTTGACAGCTCAGAGCCTAGAGCCTATTTCAAGTTCTGTGTCTTGCTCTCTCTCTTCCCCTCCCCTGCTCATGCTCTGTTTGTCTCTCTCTCAAAAATAAACATTTTATAAAATGAGAATAAGAGGTACTGAATAACTATGTACCTTGGGTATCACCATGAGCATTTATTAAGTGCATAGACTATTTAGCTGGATTACCTGGACTAAAAATCCAGTTTTCATTAAATTACTTAATCTTTCTGTGCCTCAGTTTATTCACCTATAAAATGTCAATAAGAGTAATAGACTAGCTATATCATTGGCCATTAATAGGACAAAATAAGATAATGCAATTGGGAGAGTAATTCAATGCCTAATATGTAACATGCGCTACGACATGCTCAGATAGTATTAATATATTTTGAGTGGATGTGATAAATCCAGAGCAGTAAGGCAGGTGGGAGAAGATGAGGAGAGACAGTTTTGAAATAATTATGAAAAGGAGTTATTGAGCCAGATGGAGGCATTGCTAAGAGCCAGTGAAAAAAGGTAAGAGGTGGAGTTAGGGGGTTGGGGAGGGGAATGCTAGTTTGGAATTGGCAAGGGAGAAAGATTCTGGGCTAATTCTGGAGTGTCCCTAGAGTATATCTGTTTAGAGCATAAAGGGACATTTATGCAGGAGATACCAAGGGTAGGCAGGTAATAAGAGGCAGTTAATAATACCAAGGTCCAATTTAATTCCATCCTTCCATCTAGTCTCTTGGGACCAGACCCATAATGATCTTCATATAGTTTTCTTCCCTGGATCCCTTTGCCAGCCTCGTGAAACTCTAGAGCCCTTCTTAGGATAATATTTATAAATGCATAAATAAAATAAGTAAGCTTAAAAATAATAATTAAAACATCGTGAAATACTCTTCTATACACAGGCTTCCTTGGAGGGTGATGGAGTTATATCTGTAGATCCCAGGTGAACAAACTGGGGAAAATAAGTGGGATGGAGACTGAAATAGATAGAAAAATTAAGAACTATTATATTTCTTAAATTTCTTATTGTCAAGTGAAATTCATGTCTCTTCTTTCAGTTACTTATTTTAAAGTTTATATGTTTATTTTGACAGAGAGTGCACAAGTGAGGAGACAGGCAGAGAGAGATGGAATTCTGACATAGGGTCTATCTCACAAACTAGGGCATCGTGACCTGAGCCAAAATCAAGAGTTGGATGCTTAACCAACTGAGCCACCCAGGCACCCTAATTTTTAAAATGTTTTTAAAAAATCAGCAGAAAAATGTTTCATAATATGGGGAAATATTATCAGATTCAAATTTCAGAGTTCATAGTCAGGTTTTTTTGCAACAGCGCCACACTCATTTTTGTTTATATATTGTCTTAGCTGTTTCCATACCACAAGGGCAAAATTAAATAGTTGTATCATCTGGCACTTTACAGAAAAAGGTTGCTGACCTCTCATATAAAATACTATGTTTTAAAGGCACCTGGTTGGCTAGTTAGTAGAGTATGCAACTCTTGATATCAGGACTGTGAGTTCGAGCCCCATGCTGGGGGAAGAGAGTACTTAAATTTTTTCTTTTTATTTATTTCTGAGAGAGAGAGACACAGCATGAGCAGGGGAGGGTCAGAGAGAGATGGAGTTACAGAATCCAAAGCAGGCTCCAGGCTCTGAGCTAGCTGTTAGCACAGAGCCCGATGCAGCGCTTGAACCCACGAACTGTGAGATCATGACCTGAGCTGAAGTCAAGACACTTAACTGATGGAGCCACCCAGAAACCCCAGAGAGTACTCAAAAATATTATGTTTTAGGGTGTCTGGGGGGCTCTGTCAGTTAAGCGTCCGACATTGACTCAGGTCATGATCTTGCGGTTTGTGGGTTCAAGCCTCGCATCCAGCACTGTGCTGACAGCTCAGAGCCTGGAGTCTGCTTCAGATTCTGTGTCTCCCTCTCTCTGCCCCTCCCCTGCTCATGCTCTCTCTCTCTCTCTCTCTCAAAAATAAACATTTAAAAAAACATTTAAAAATATATGTTTTAGCTTTAGTTTCATACATACTATTTTATTTATTATATTTAATTTATTTTAATTTTTTAATTTTATCATTGAGAGAGATACACAGAGTGCAAGCCGGGGGAGGGGCAGAGAGAGAGAGGGAAACACAGAATCTGAAACAGACTCCAGGCTCTGAGCTGTCAGCATACAGCCCGAGGCAGTGCTCGAACCCACAAACTGCAAGATCATGACTTGAGCTGAAGTCAGACGTTTAACCAACTGAGCTACCCAGATGCCCCTCTATTATATATATATTAAAAAATGTTTTTAAATGTCCATTTATTCTTGAGAGAGAGAGAGAGAGAGACCGAGTGTGAGCAGAAGAGGGGCAGAGAGAAAGGGAGGTACAGAATCTGAAGCAGACTCCAGGCTCTGAGCTGTCAGCACAGAGACCAACACAGGGCTCAAAACCACGACTGGAACTGCGAGGTCATGACCTGAGCCAAAGTCGAATGTGTAACCGACTGAGCCACCCAGGTGCCCCTATTATATTTTTATTGTTCATTTCTCCCTCCTAGAATGTAAATCCTTCAAGAGTAGAAATTTGTCTGTTTTGTTCCCTAGTCTATTCCTGATGCCTAGAAACTGTGTGGCACATAGTAAGTACTTACTAAACATTTGCTGATTGAATATCCGCCACATCAATAACATGATATATGGAGCAATTGAGATAAAGCAAGTACTATCAGACAGGGAAGAGATGTATCAATGTATGGATTTTTGAGAATGCCTTAGTAAAACATCTTGATAAATGAGTATGCCTCTGGTAGGCAGAGAAGAGAGGGAATGCCTCAAAACACCAGGAAATGAGAAGGAGCTTAGTTTGCCAAGGTGAAAACTTGCTTATTCAGGAAGTAATGAGAAAGAAACTTAGAGAATATAGTTAAAGGTTTACATGAAAACGAAAAATACTGTCGGAAACTGTAAAAGTGAGTTGAGATTATGTACAGCCTAAAATATCAGGATGACATATTTGTTTGAGACGAACTTTTCAATATCCTGACTCAGATCTGTTTGTTTACACACCCAGGAAAGAAATGGGGGAGGAAAAGGTTACAACTCAACTGAAAAGATGTCAATTTGCCCTGTAGTTACTTGTGATTTGGAGCAATTCCAAACAAAAGCAGCAAATCGAAAGATCCCATCCCCTTTATTTTCTTCCCTTCACTTTAAGAATGCCAATTACAAGTGATTGAAAGAAAACATTTTCTTGGTATTTCCCCAGACCTGATTGTGTTACACGTCTGGAGACAATCTCCAGGGCTCCAGCCGGGACACATTTACAGGATATTGAGTTTGAATTTTATGCCTTGTTTTTGCCATTATGTGGAGGTTACTTTGATGTTTATTATACTGCTGGATTGATACAAATTATAGTCAGATAAACGCAATCAACATTTTTTACTAGTTGTTCAAATTGTGACTTGCCCTCCGTAGGAGACAACGGTAATTTCTGCTATTTTAGAAATTTGATGCAACTACCTGGCTTGACTCCCAAGACACTGAAGAGAATTTTTTATACTTTAAATCTACTTGAACTTTCAGTATTTGATTTAATATGCACTTGCTGATATCAATTGCTACCAGGTAGAAAAATTTTAATAAAGGACATGAATTGTATAAATTAATAGACTCAATCATATTCATATAAAAGAATTAAAAACATGAAACATTTCTAGTTGGCGATAAAATAGGATTATGTAATTATAAATGGAGCTTGAGAATACAGCATTAAATTCCATCATATATATTTTATAACGCTGAAGCAAGCATGCATTTTCAACAGGAGCATATACGTTCCACGGGTGTGAAATTTATTCCTGAGGAGTGAAAAAAATCTTAGATATCACAGTGGGTTGTGGCCTCCATATTGCCCGAAATATAAAGTACTGCATATCTATGGTATTAAATTTTTATGGTTGGAGAAAAGAAGAAAACATTGTATAAAGACTTCTTAGGAAAGGGGAATAAAAACAACAGCAACAACAACAACAGTAATAAAATAGGCTCAAAAACACTAAAATAAAAAAATGGATGTTTATCTTCGTTTTACCAGTCACCTTGATCTCCTCACAACTGTATTTATAAGCTGTGTTGTATTCATCTTCATCCACAGTATGTGTATGTGTATGCATATGTGCTTACGTGTTCTACCTATATAAAGTACATACTATTCAAGGTTCGGGGCTGAGACTTCCATGTTTTATGACCTTGTAAAAATTTATAATTTAAAGGTATCTTAAAACCACTAGCTAGGGGGTGAGTCTGCGTGGCTCAGCTGGTTAAGTGAGTGACTCTTGATTTCAGCTCAGGTCATGATCTCAAGATCCTGACATTGAGCTCCATGATGGGTGTGGAGCCTGCTTCATGTTACCTCTTATTCTCTTTGTCGACCCTTCCCCTACTTGTTTTCTTTTTCTTTCTCTCCCTCTTAAAAAGAAAGAAAGAAAGAAAGAAAGAAAGAAAGAAAGAAAGAAAGAAAGAAAGAAAGAAGAAAGAAAGCTAGTCTGATTGGTTAAAGATGAATCATAAAGTTTAAGGTTTTATTTAATCCTATATTCTTTAAAAAAAAATTAATGTTTATTTATTTATTCATGACAGAGAGAGAAAGAGCATGAGCAGGGGAAGGGCAGAGAAAGAGAGGAGACACAGAATTTAAAGCAGACTCCAAGCTCTGAGCTATCACTACAGAGCCTGATGAGGGGCTTGAACTCACGAACTGTGAGATCATGGCTTGGGTGAACGCAAGACAGACACTTAACTGACTGAGCCATCCAGTCTCCCATTTAATCCTATATTCTTATTTGACTTTTATATCAATAACTTTATAGATTTTCTACCAATATCTAAAACAAAAGAAATACTAATTAAAATTCATTCCATTACATATACTAGTATCAAGTAAAGAATCTCTTTGAAATATGAATAAAATGCACACTAATTTTTTTCATACTGGCTTATAAACAACAGAAATTAATTTCTTGGGGTGCCTGGGTGGCTCAGTCAGTGGAGCATTTAACTTTGTCTCAGGTCGCAGTCTCATGATTTGTGAATTTCAGACCTGCAAGGCCTGGAACCTGCTTCAGATTCTGTGTCTCCCTCTCTCTGCCTCTCCCCTGCTTGTGCTCTGTCTCCTCTTTCTCTCAAAAATAAACATTTAAAAAGTTAATAAAAAAGAAATTAATTTCTTACATTTCTGGAGAATAAAAGTCCAAATTGCCAGCATAGTCTGGTTCTGGTGAAGGCCCTCTTGTGGGTTACAGAATCTTGACTTTTCACTGTATGCCAACAAGAAAGAGGGCATATTTGTTATTTAAATATGCTAAACCTCCAGTTTTTCATCTGTAAAATGGATATTATAATATTACCAAATGTATAAGGTTGTTGTGAGAATTTGAGATAAGAGAATCAAAACTGTTAATATAGAGTAACACATAATAAAAGCAACATGAATAGTAATGGTGAGAGTGATGATAAGATAGAAAAGGCAGTATAGTAGTTATGACAGTCATAGTAGTGTATTGGATTCATGACCATGTTATGTACATGTTCAAATTTCTGCATAAAATTATTATTTTAGAAACCCAACCTAGTGACAAGAAATTGACAAAATTCTAGGGTATTTTCAGCCTGGGAAGTGATCAGTGTCTTTTAGAAAGTTGGTAGTCATGGGGAGCAAATAAATCCAGAAAGAGGCAGCTCAACTAAGATAAAAGAGGAATAAATAGCAGAAACAGGTCATGATTGGATAAATTATAAACATGATGCATGAGACAAAAAAGAGACAAGGTGAAAATAGAGAAGGCTGTCACTTTAAGGGAACATTCAAAATTCGAAAGGAGAAATGTTTCCAGTTGAAGTAAGATCCAATTATGGCTATACTCGTGGATAGAGCTGAAGATCCTCTTATTGGAAAAATCTTCAGTAACAAGATCCTACTGAAGGAGCTGAAAAATGGTTATGTCAGTTTATCAGGTGGATCATCAACATGTCTATTGATATGAAGGATAAATGTGGCAGTAGATGAGGTGAGAAAGAAAACAACTGGGCTAGTTCTTGAAATCCTCAAGGAAAATATGAGTGTCTCAGAAGGACCAACATATTTTGGTGACAAGGGATTCAAGAGTATGTAACAAGTAAATTTTACTAATCTGAGTTAATGTTTGTGAAGAATTCATAATAGTGCATGGCACATTTGAATGCTAAGTAAGAGATATGTACATACGTATAATGTACCCCTAATGGTGCAGGGACATTGCACATTCTTTGAAAGGATGATCATGGTGGTTATAGTGGAAATAAAACACCAATGATTGTTTATTACATGTTCATGGCAGGATTATACAAGGGTTACTTCCCTGAAATGGACTAGCCAATCTAAGAAACGTTGACGACTCAAATCTCTTCCATTCAGTTGGACTTAGCAGTTAATGTGCTGTGTGACCTCTGGCTTAACTGTTAATGCTTATAATGAAAACTGTTACATGTGCTCAGAAAATAGAAAATTAATTATGAACACCCCATTGAATGCAGGGAGGGTTGGATGTCCACAATTTCTGTTAAAGCATCATTGAAGTAATTCCTCTACCACTGATTGAACATTTCTGTAGAACTTATCTAAATGTGCTCAGTCAATGAATCCCCAGTGAGTTTCTGCCTCATTAACTGTTTACATGGTGACCTCAATAGAAAGGTTTTAGCCTGATGAGATGTCTTTTAGGCTGTCTTAGGCAACAACTGTAGTAGGGCCGTATAACTCTTCATGATACATTGAGAAATGAAAAATATTGCATTAATGATCTTAATCTTGTCACATTAAGTACTGAAACGCAACCTTGAGTTAACCTCTAAATAGTCCCCATAGGGGCGCCTGGGTGGCTTAGTCGGTTAAGTGTCCGACTTTCGCTTAGGTCATGATCTCGCGGTTCGTGGGTTCGAGCCCTGCGTCGGGCTCTGTGCTGACTGCCAGCTCAGAGCCTGGAGCCTGTTTCAGAGTCTGTAACTCCCTCTCTCTCTGACCCTCCCCTGCTCATGCTGTCTCTCTCTCTCTCTCCTAGAAATAAATAAAACATTAAAAAAAAATAGTCCCCATAATGACATATCATAAGCTCTATCCCTGAAGTCCTCTATTTCTCCTTATTTGCAGTGAAAGATATATTTCTGATGTTTCCTGCTCATATTTCAGGACTCTAAAATCCTAGATTTGAAAGTGGGTACTCCACATGTTCCATTCACTTTTTAATGGAACTGTTATTTACATTAAATATATTATATATATTTTATATATATACATACATACATATATCACATGTACAAAGTCAAGGAAGTCTATGTATTCAAATTTCACTGGGCATCTTCTGAGAAAGAATCACTTCTCAGTAAGCAAAATGTTAAAAAAGAAAAGAAAAGAAAAACTATTTACTACATATCACTTGTCTGGTAACAAAATTTCTATTATAATAAAGATTGGATAAATTGAATCATCCAGTGGGTTCATTAGAGAAAGGCATGAAAATGCTTTTGACTTTTGCAAAATACAATGACTTTCAAATATAAATTTTGTAATAAAGCACTGATGAAAGCAGATCAACATAGATTTTAAAACAGGGTTAAACAGAAGAGTCATTGTGCCAGGGTTCTTGTCCCCAAATGATTGGTAAACTCTGCCAAATTGTATAATTGTATCTTTTTAAAAAAATGTTTTATTTATTTCTGAGAGAGAGAGAAAGAGAGAGAGAGAGAGAGAGAAAATGAGAGAGAGACAGTGTAAGCAGGGGAGGGTCGGAGAGAGAGGGAGACACAGAATCTGAAGCAGGCTCCAGGCTCTGCAGTAGCTATCAGCACACAGCCTGATTCAGGGCTCGAACCCATGAACCACCAGATTATGACCTGAGCCAAAGTTGGACGCTTAAGCAAATAAGCCACCCAGATGCCCCAGTTTCTACATTTCTAAAACAAGGGAAATGAGTGACATACTAAGAACTCAACTCTAAATTCTGTCATATGTCATATTGAGTACTATTTCTATGTTTAAAATTATTGAGTTTTAATATCATGAGCTCTGAAGTCTAACTTTGAGGTGCCTGGGTGGCTCAGTCAGTTGAGTGTCTGGTTCAGGTCATGATCCTGTGGTTCATGAGTTTGAGCCCTGTATCAGGTTTGCTGCTGTTAGTAGAGAGCCTGCTTTGGATCCTCTGTCCCCCTCTGTCTGCCCCTCTCCCAAGTACTCTCTCTCAATAGTGAATAAACATTAAAAGAATAATAAAAAAATAAGTCTAACTTGAAAGTTAGTGCTTTAGTGGCTTTTCCTCTTTATTTATTCTATTCACTCCCATTCTTTTACAACACAGATTTAAATTGTTTGCTTCAATCACTCTTGATCACTATTTTATAATTGGTCTTGCTTTTGCTAATCTTTCTTTCCAGCCATATTATACTCAATAATTGGATTCATATTTCTAAAATAATGTTATTCAAAATCAATAAAAATTTCTGGTATTTAAAGTCAAATTATTTCTATCTATGCATACTCTATAATGTATTTAATGTAATATATCATCCTATATTAGTCTATAATAAAATAATAACTTTTTTATTACATAGAAATTTAGTACTCAAGGCAAGGAGAGCATGAAATGTCCTGATTTTTTTTTTTTTTTGTCCTGATGTTCTAAATTGCAAGTAACTGACACAGTCAAGAAGACTCAAGTAGAAAGCTGCTTATTTAAAGACTATACCAGATAATCCTGTGGATAATCAAGTGTTAAAAGGCATCTGGATATGGTAAGGTGTAACAAAAACCATTGCTTCTATCTCTCATTTAAGTACATTTGCACTTATGCTTATTTTTTCAATTCTTTTCTTATAGTCTCTTTGTTTCCAAGACTTGTTTATGGACTTAGTTTACTAGTCCTGGTGCCTAGCTCACCAACTCCACATGATATTTCAGTTCAAAAGCCCATAATTATTTGATTGATCGATTGATTCTTATGGTTTCTATACACTAATTCTTTGGAAAGGGAACATAATAGACCCTTTGTAGGATCTACTTAAGGTGTCATCAATTATGACCCATCACAAGTGGTCAGTTGGGAGAAGGAGGCAGAAATATATTGCCCAGATAGCTATCTCCTCAAGGAGATGTAGTTTCTTCCAAGAGAGATTGTTGGTAATGACTCAAGGATTAGAATATATTCACCATAATAAAAAATTGCTCTTGATATCATTCAAACGAAACCAGCAATGCTGTGTCTTAGTTAAACTGACTCCATGTTCACTCATATATTTAATGAAAACTATCTAAAATAAATTTACAGAAATTCTCTCCATTCTGTGGAATATTAGAAAATGCATCTTTTACTCATAGCAGATGTCCATATACTTCTTCTCTGCTCTTGGTAGTGATAAAGTGAGTCCTTGGCTCTGACTTGTATGGGACCACTTAAGTCTTATCTATCTCTTAAACTACCTTATGTAAGTATAGACTACATGCTCATGTTCTCTAGGTCATAGAACAAAATCCTTCTTTAGGTGAGCTAAAACTGGATATGATGAGATGAAAGAAACTGCAAAATGTTGGGGACAAATAATTTGTATTCACATGTTTTATTTGAGTAATATTATCTTGCCTTTTGTTATACTGAATTTGTACATTTAAAGAGAAATATATTTCATCTTACAACTATATTTGCCTTAATTTTCTTTATAAAGGAGAAGGACTTAAACATTTTTGTTATCTTGGATTTTTTGAGACTATAATAAACTTACAAACCCTCTTCCTATAGAAATGCTTAGATACTTTTTCCATACCATCTCAAGTGTTTCACTGACTCTCTGAAGCTCCTTCATGGGTTCCCTAAGGGTTCAGAGTTCATTCTCAAAATGTCCCGCTGTAATGAGAATGATAACACAAATATTTCCCAATAATTATTTAGAAAACATACTTAAATAGGACATTATTATTACTGAGAGTTTATTCTGTTTTCCAAATTTACCAATTTATGAATTAAAAAAATTTCAAAACCATTTATATGTCCTACTTTGTTATTCTGGAAGTGGGCCAACCAAGATAATCTGCAATCTAATTCTAACAGAGGTCAGGGAAGCTCAGTGGCCTTACTTTGTTTTTAGAGTAAAAAAATTCCTCATTTAAACACAATCCTAAAGGAACCCCAATATGAAAACTGATAAAAGTTAAACTGACTAGTTCAAGTAAAATTTAATAGGGTCATATATGAGTCCTATCTGTATATCTTTTTTCCCACTTTCGAGCCCCTAATAGAGCCTCTTTAGGATCCCCAGAAATCTGTAACACATTAATGAGTCAATGTATCAGATGAAGAAAGCATAAGAGTATTTTAAGTAGAAGCAACAGCACTCACAGAAGCATCAAGAAAAGGAACAGAAGTTACATATTACCTTAAAGAAATGTAATAAAGGTGGGTAGAGAACAGGTGATAGGTTTTTACATGTTGAATACTATTCTGAAAGTATGAGGACTCTGTGGATTTTAAGTAGAGTAATAGTTTAATAAGATGAAAATTTCATAAAGATCACTCTGGAAACTATATATACTATAAATTAGAAGAAGGAACTAACTAGGTACAAAAGGAGATAATTTAAGTAACTCAGGAAAGAAGTTATTTGAACCAGCATTAAGAAAATAACACCATAAATGGAAAAAAGTTTCCCAAAATGTTGTGTAGGTAGAAGAATTGACAAATTTGGACGATTTGGATATGGGTGGTAGGTGAATAAAGTTAGTCACAATTACCACTATCTTGTTCATTTAGGGTGTAGGCAATAATGGGAGAGTCACAGGATGGAGGGGTAATTTCAAATTCATCCTGTTCAGATCTTTCATTCTTTCATGTGCATAAAATGTCATTTTCTGGCTACATGATGATTTCTCCAGCTATGGTATGTGTTTTATGAAGAACTCTTTAATATCAGGGTAAAAAATAGGTTAATTCAAAGTACATTAATCATCAGGAACATCTAGGTTGGAAAGGATGATTATACCATGACTCAGCTGCAAGAAGTTTACTGTGAGTATTTGACAATGTCTGCCATGTTTGTGGAAGAGAGAAATACTTTGTGTATTGGATACACAGTTCTCCACAGTTCTTATATATGTATACATATACATATATATAAAAGTCCCCTTGCCCACATGTAAGATTTGTTACAAAGAGTGTTTATTTATCAATAACAAGGCCATGGAAGACTTAAAAATTTGGTGAGTTAAAATAAGCTGTAAATTATTTTATTAATAAATTTATTTTATTCATCCATAGTTATTGAATGACTATATATATATATATTTCTCTTATCATGGAAGACAGATAAAGGAAAAGACAGTCCTTGTCTTTAAAGAGCTTATGGCTGAAATGTTGAAACTAATGTACAGGAAATTATTACAGCATATTGTGTGGATGTAAAAACTGGTGGTACCAAAAAATGCTAAGGATTAGCATCTTGGTTTTTCATCTGTGTCTCTCTACCTGCAGGACACAGGGTTTATGTGTTGCTTCTGATGATAGAAAGAGTATTCTCGCTGCTTTGATGAGTTCTCTCAGCTATCTTTTCCTTACTTCTTATTATCAGGTATCTCTTATTGACAGGTGCATATCTGATTTCCTGAAATATTTAATGAAGCAATTGTCCTTCTCCATTAAAGGGTCTGAGAACACTCAGACCCTTTATATATATAAATTAAATATATATATATATATATTTATATATTTAAAAATCCTAGTTAAAAATTCCTAGAAGAAAGTGTAATGTGTTTCAGAAAACATAAATGCTGCAACTGAGCGTTGTAAAACTGCAACTTTGAAAAAGATCTCTAGGCACAAGCTCTTTAGAGCCTGTGGACCATATCATATAAACAATGACCTGAGACCATATGTGCATGACAATGAATTACCATGAGGAAACAATGGGGAGTTACCCAGTAGCTTATGTGAAGCCAATATCTTTGGAGAACAGACTGTCATAAATCCTCTGGAATTTATTTTGACACTGATCATTTTTGGATTTTTCTCGCTTCCTCTTTAGATATCTCTAGGAATAATTTGGCCATGTCTTAGCTGGGGTGGAAGTGAAAAAGAAACTTGGATAAACACAATTTACTTCTCTCTCTCTACTGACTGACCAAACAGGTACAAAATAAATATTTTTTTGAGCCAAGTAATAATAACTATATAAGATATTTAATCTATCAGGGTTTCAGTTTTATTAATGTTGTTGCTGTATCTTCTACTTTTTATAGTTTATTTTACTTTTTGAGAGATAGAGAGACAGAGCATGAGGGGGGAGACGTAGAGAGAGAGAGGAAGACACAGAATCTGAAACAGGATCCAGGCTCTGAGCTAGCTGTCAGCACAGAGCCTGACGCGGGGTTTGAACCTACGAACCCTGAGATCTGACCTGAGCTGAAGTCAGACGCTTAACTGACTGAGCCACCCAGGTGCCCCTCTTCTTCTTCTTCTTCTTCTTTTTTTTTTTTTAATAGAAGACAGGCTACTTTCAAATTTTCTCTTTCTGTTTCTCTAGTTATCATGTCTCTCTCCAAATGGACATATACGTTTCCACAAAATATGTGTCTGCTGCTTTTTCTCCAATGCTATATCAAATGTAAATATTTTAGAACACCATGTCCTTTTAATGCACTGCTTCATAGTAGATAGTAATACAGCATTGTTGGCATCATCATCATCATCCTCTTCCTCCTCCTCCTCAAGAATTTTAAGATGCACTTTGAAGCCAATATTAGTTTGCATGTCATTAGCTGCCAACATTCTGTTAGTCTCTTAACTGGGAATCACTTAATTAAACTAACAAGGTCAATGGCAATTCCTTCTTCTTAAGCTCCAGAGCACACTCACTGCCATGGAAATTTTTCCTCCTTCAGATTAAATTACTTCACTTTTAAATAGTAATTAACTGCAGTCCTAACACTCCTTTTCCAAACGCGGTATATATGGGAGCACAAAGGCACACTCACTGAGAGAGCTGCTTGGGGAAGGGCTCCTCCTCTCTGACTCTTGATGTACTGCTACAGTTGAGCAGGCTCAACGATAAATTGTGTAGTTTTGGTTTATTCTTCAATGCAATTTCCCCAAAACATTTTTGACAACCATTTAATTTGAGTGGGATATTTATGTACTAACCCACACTTCAAGCAATTTATTCTTGAAAATGAAGTAGGAACAATAGACACAATAGTATGATTTCAGTAAATAATAAAAATTTACAGCAATTGTTGCCATATTAGGATATAGCTTTCCTGTCTTCAGAAAAAGATAAGATTTTAAGAGAAAAATGCCTTTCAAAATGACAAGCAAGATGTAAAATTGAGATAAACAGCTTAGGAGAGTGAGTATCCAATTGTATATTGTCTTATTGGTGAGCTTGTTACATTGCTTTTCTGAAAGATTATGTACCTTCCTGACTCTGGACTAAAGTATCCTTTAAAAAGGCTGCACGCAAGCAATACATAAATTCTGCCCAATAATTTTGTCTGCTTCTCTTATTCATGAAACACTGAATTAGATTTAGTTTAGCTATGGAAATTGGGAGAGAAAGTTTGCCATTGTGACTTGATGGTAAAACTTCACACTTCGTATTCTATGACACTCAGAACACGCTGACTCACTTATCCTTTAGAAATGCTCTAATGGAATTGAGGACAAACTGGATAATTATTTTTCAGAGACAGGTTTGTTGGCAGAGACTGTAACTTCTGATTACTCTAGTCTGACTATTCCACCAGTTTATTTAACCTACTGTATTTAAATGCTCTTTTAAACCAAACCACTGCACTGTTATAACAACCATGAGAAAAAATCTACCAACAGATATTTTCTGAGCATGATAAATAAGACACCAGGTTAGGCATTGAAAGTTTCACACAACTGTACAACACTGAGATTTCAAAAGAGAACTAAGATGAAAGATAAATAATAGTGTTTTAAGCATATGAACAAAGTGTCATAAATCCAGAACAAGACAGTGCTACAAGAAATAGCTCAGATGAATAAAGTCAGATTATCAAAGAGTAGTTTAGCTAGCTGGAGTAGGAGAGTTATTCCTAGAAAAGAAGGAACTTGTACTGTGCTTTCAAGGAGGAAGGATTTGGAATAAAGAAGAGGAGGAAGAGCAGAACTTCAAAAGTGAAAATGATGGTATGGATGTAAAAAATGGGAAGATTCTTCTTGAAGCTACCAAAGAGAATTTTGTAGGAAAGAAATGTTTGCATTGATGCTGACAGAAATTAACGTGGCTAACTATAAAAGGTCAGTTTGAAGAAATTTAATGTCAGAGAATTCTTTACACTCTATATTATATAGTTTTGAAGTAATTTGTATTACTTCTCTAGTGGGGAATTCACATAATTTTAAATTTAATTTTAAAGGAACAAGAATTCACTCACATATTTGTTTGTATTTTATATTTTATTTCTACATTAAATGTAGGTAATGTTCTAGTTATTGAGGATCAAGCATTGAACAAAACAAAATGAAACAAAGCAAAAGCATGCTCTCATTGAATTTATATTCTGGTAAGAGGGAAAAAAAAACAATAAATAAAACAAATAAGTAAAATATATCACATTATATATGGTTAAGAACAAAGGGAAAAAAAAAACCTTAAGGCAGGGAGAGAAGATATGGATTGTCAGGTACACTGAAATGTTTGTTTGAGGGCCCAGTGAAACCTTCACTGAGAAGGTGACTTCTGAGTAAAGACCTACAGAGAGTGAGGGAGTCATTAATATAGATATCTGGGGTCAGGAAGAAAAGGATAAGTAGGGAAAGAACAAGTACAAGTCACCTTAGTAGCAATAATCAAGGGGGCTAGAATCACTGGAACACTATGAACAAGAGACCAGAGACAGACTATGAAACAGTGCATGGACCAAATTATAGTCCTCCTACGGACATTGATTTTTACCTAAGAAGCCACGGAAGAGCCTTTGAGAAGCTTGATATGTTCTGACTCATAATGGGTTATGGAGTGGGTATTAATATGGCCATTAGATACATTTACAGGCAAAGAAGGTTTTAAAATTAGAACCAATAAATTAGAAAAGTGCACGAGTCCAAAGAAGTATTCAAGTATATGTGTACCTCTAAACGACTAGCATAGATACATATTAATGTCTCTTTTATATTTAGTGGAAACTGATCATTTCAAAAAGTTCTATATAGTGACCATATTTAATCCAACTTGCACAATTTGTTAAAAAAGAGTCTAGGATCATCAGATCTATGGGAATCATATAAGTAAATGAACATATCTTTATGAAAGTACTTTTAGTCATAAGTGACTTAATCTCTGATTCAGTATTTCTCATGTGATCTAGTGAAACAAGTTCAGACCTATGAATGAGCATCCATGGAATTTCAAACCAGATTAGCAACTAACAAGCTCTGTGTCTTAGGTAAATGGATGTTACAGACCTCAGATGACAATATACTTTGCCCATCTCATGTTATTCCTACTGTGGCCATTTTATTTTATTTTTATTTTTATTTATCTTTTTTTATTTCTAGGAGATAGAGAGAGAGACAGGATGAGCAGGGGAGGGTCAGAGAGAGAGGGAGTCACAGACTGAAACAGGCTCCAGGCTCTGAGCCGGCAGTCAGCACAGAGCCCGACGCGGGGCTCGAACCCAAGAACCGCGAGATCATGACCTAAGCGAAAGTCGGATGCTTAACCGACTAAGCCACCCAGGCGCCCCCTATTGTGGCCATTTTAAAATGCAAGCAGGGAACTGTTTCAAGTGGAGTTCTCTAGAACTGAGCCAGATCACAACTCACTCTTATCTTCTGTTTCTCACTCTAATCTCCTGTGATTTACTCACCTCCAGGATTCCATAGTCGTTGTCATGCCCATACTTTAGATAGCTTGCTGTGCACAGTGTTATTTTAGCTCCCTGCCGCCACGCCCATCTTTCTCCTGGACAACATCTCATATTCTTTCTCCTATAATTCAGGACTTCTTCCTTGACATATTCCGCACTTGGCCTACCTGTCAGGAAAGGGATGGATCTATATATGGCCAACACTCACAAATCCACACCTATGGTGAGTTTTCCAAATACATTGCATTGATTATTGCTTCTTGGTTCCTCTACTGGTAACGCTGCTCTTGGCATGTGTGTCCATAGTTAATGATCTTATATGGTCACTGAAATCTATGTGAGTTCCCTGACACAAGACACTTAAATATGTGTTATACAGCCTATTCTGAGTACTTCGTTATTGTCTTCAACATTTGCAATCTGAGCAATTAAATCATAATCTTCACCCTCATCGTACTTAATGTCATCACTATCATGATTATAATTAATGTATACTGAATCTTGCTGTGTACCAGAGTGGGGCTGAGAAGTGTTTATAGGTTATCTCATTAATCTTTGCAAACTATCCTAAGAAGTAATTTTATTAGCTCCATATTTTTCAGTTGATGAAACTGAGGTACAGAAAAGCTGTTACCTGTCCAAAGTCAAATAATATAAGTAGTTAAACCAAAATTTGAATACATAATATCTGACTTTGAAGGCCTTGTTTAAGAAAGTCTCTAGCTATTCATTTTGGCCTCTACAGTGAAATAGGGGTTGAGACTTTTCTACAGTGGCAAAAATATATATATTTTCCTTAACTAGTATAATAAAAATGAATAAGAATGGTAATATTTCTGAAATGTTTATTACTGGCCATAAGAATGTGAAAAGGGAGAATGACAACATGTATGTAAATAAATACATAATACACATATACCAAATTATGACTATAATAAAGCAAATTTTCTCAAACACTTCAGTACCTTTCAAATCCTGCATTAAAAATGGTAGGCAGTGTTATTGATTTGTATCCTTGTAGATTCTGAAACAAACTGTGCTGTATAACACAGACCACATAGTATTTACAGATGAGTGAAGACATCGACCAACTGTCCAAATAGGCAGAGAGCAGAGGAAATGATGTGAGTTTATTTGGAGATGCCTATCATCAAGCTCACATTTCAGGCTATTGTAAAGCTGTGGAATATATTACAAACAGATTCGTTATAATTTAATAGTGTTTTTTCCCTCCTGGAACAAGAGAACATAAATGTGAGCAATAACATTTTAGGATATGTAATAGTTCAGTATGAGCTTTCTTTGGCATTTTGATGAATAAAAGAAAAGATGAGAACAAAATTTTTCATCCAGGAAACAGATCTGGATTATTAGAATATAAAAGTAGATCACACAGCCCCATTAAACACAGTAAGGCAGAACATAACAGTAGGAATACTAATGCTAGGAAAAAGTTTTCATAGAGTACTGGGAAGGAGGCTAAACTGCAATTAGGAAACTCTCCGGCTCTTTCCCTCATGAGCTATAATCCTTAAACTTTCCTAGGTTTCTGTTCCTTCTTCTGTAAAACGAGTAATTTAGGGGGAAATAATCTCTAGGAGCCTTTCTAGTACTAGTATTCTGCTCTTTGGATTTGGATTAGAACAGAGAATTCCTTTAGGGCCAGAATTGATCTATTATGAGAATAACTTCCAGTAATATCTAACATATTGCTTAATGTGAGCTGTAAGATTATTTTACTTTTAATTATTTATTTATTTTAATGTTTTTATTTATTTCTGAGAGAGATATATATGTATATAGAGAGAGGCAGCATGAGCAGGGTAGGGTCAGAGACAGAGGGAGATACAGAATCAGAAACAGGCTCCAGGCTCTGAGCTGTCAGCACAGAGCCCGATGCGGGGCTCAAACCCACAAACCGTGAGATCATGACCTGAGCTGAAGTCGGATGCTTGACTGAGCCACCGGAGCACCCCAAGATTATTTTAATTTTAAAAAGAGTTTGTTGAAGTATAGTGAATGGAATATTGGCTCTGGAGTCCGAGGCTCAGATTTTTAATGCCAACACTTCCGTATATTAGGTATGGATATGCTTCTTAGATCTGTTACATATAAGGCTCAACATACTATTAGATGTTTGAAATAATAAGACCTATTTCACACAGATAAGATAAGCATATAAAGATGACTTTATAACCCATGAATTGATGTAAATAGAAATATACAGGCCTTTATAGAACCTCAGATCTTTATCACAAAAATTTCTTAAAGGATAGGGACAATGTCTGTCATAGTTTGGGCTGCTATAACAAGACACCATGGGCTAAGGGGGGTTAGACTACAGAAATTTATTTCTCATAGTTCTGCAGGCTGGAATGTCTGAGATCAGGGTACTGGCATATTTGGATTCTAGTGAAAGTGCTATTCCTGCATTATAGACAACTATCTTCCTGTTTTGTTCTCACAGTGTAAAGAGACCTAGCCCAGCTTGTTATCTCTTTATAAAGTCCCATCACAGAGGCCCTTTTTCATCCATGCTATGATATCCATCATCAATAACTAGGAAATTGGAATAGATGGAAAATTAAAAGTGTCACTGCCACATCGAAAAATAACAATGAGATTATCACTGTTTATACCCAAATTCTCAAGAAAGAAAGATATGAGAGAGAGAAAAGTTTCCTATTTTATTGCTGGATTTGTGAGAAACTATAATATGCTACCTAAAATAAAAACTTGTTATTCAGAGTGGTGGGAAAGTAACATACACATACCATCTAGAATACATCCCCTAAGAGGTTGCATTAATTTGATTATGAGATGCAACAGTATGAAAAGGTATATCAGATCCACTTATATTACATTTCTTGGCTTTATTGGCTTTTAGATTGATTTAAATATTAGGTTAACAATGATTCGTTTTTGACATGCAAAGAACACAGGAATCCAAAACATGCTGTTCCAACAATTCTGGCTCATGCCGTCCATAATTTTGTCCAGGGGCAGCAAACTTTTTCTGTAAAGTGTCAGTAAGTATTCTAGGCTTTGTGGGACATACTAACTCAAGTATTCAACTTTGCTATTATAGCAAGGTAGCCATAATAAAAAGGGGAACTAATGAATATGGCTGGGTTCCAATGAAGCTTTATAATAGTAGTTGCCATATTTTGCCCAGGGGTCATAGTTTACTACCCATTTATTAGTCCACTGGAGAGATAGCAGTCTCGTAACTATGAAAGTCCTACTTTGTGTCTAGCTCCATACAACACATCTTGTTTGACTGAACTGAATAGGTGTAGACCTAGATGATAGATCATGTTGCTCCATCAATAAAATTATGAGCAAGGGCCTGAAGATCCCCAGTTTGCACCACTGCCCATTCTTAAAAATGGAATTCCTATTCCTACTCATGCCCCTTCTTTCAGCTGCTTAGGCCACTGTGTACTCATCTATTTCTGGTGATAATTTCGTTGAAATTTAGTAAGTATTTTTCCCAGATTCCCTATTGGAAATAAGGTGCCAGTGACTGACAAAAACTTCCAGATTCCTATGTTAAGAGAAATAAAAAAATTAAGTAAATAAATTAATCAATTTAGTTGGAAAACAGATACCAATTAACAGCTGAAATAGATTTCCATCATCAGAGATTTTTCTTAAAATTTTTTGCACAGACAGATGACTTCATGATCTATAGTTGAGTACCAGGTTTGACATTTAATTTTTTAAAGGCACCTAAAACACAACTTAAATTTAATTGTTTTTTAATTATAGAATTATGACAATAAGAATCTTTGGTAGCATATATGATACACATAACAAACACGAGTATATTGATTATTTGAAAACCAATACTTTCAGTTGTTTTCAACTACTCACATTCCAATATGAGTTAGTTTTTCTCCTGTTTTCTCAAGTGGCAGTAAACAGGAATGTAGGGCTCTGATAGGTATAGAACAGTGGTTCCCAAACTGTGATGCCTGGATCAGCACCCATTAAGCTTCACTGAAGAACTTGTTAGGCTTATTAAATCAGAAACTCTGGGATGGAGGTGCAGAAATTGAGCTTTATCAAATTGTGCAAGAAATTCTAATGCTAATACTTGAAGACCAATGACCAATAGACTAAACAGTCAGGATTTTCTGCTGCCCACTATTGTCTTTCAACTTACTCTCTCTTGTAAGCCAATTCTAACAATTCTTTAACCAGACTATTTCTGCCTTCCATTGATTCTTATACTAAGTAAAATTTAATATATGCAAGGCACATAGAAGAATTCCTGTATTATGTTTATTTGTTAACATACTATAATTTTCAGTATATCACACTCTTCTCATGTCCTTCCTTACTTCCTTATCTAGCTTAGACTCCATAGTCAATCCTTAGGAACATTGTTTTGCTATTCTCTCAAGTATTTGTCACATTTTTATTTTATTGTATCACTGAGTCAACACTATAACGATGGTTAAATCCAGTCTATGAGCCTGTAGCTCCATAGCTAAATGGGGGTAGAGAAAGATGGACAACCATGGGGCTGTTCTCACTTAATGTTCATGATCACTCAACTTTAGTGGATATTAATATTGCCCAGTAATCAGATAATTCTCTGGCCCTTTTCCCCTCCATTATTTGGGCTAGATATTTCATACCAACACCTCTCTCAAACCTACAAGGCCTTTTGCTATTGTCAATAAAAACCGGTAACTGTATTTCATTGAATGATAAAGTATCCACTCATCTGGCTAAGACCACCTTTCAATTTGGGCATTAGTTCTCACCATTTCTGAACTACTAGAAGAGATTGCTTCAATACCCTCTCCATATCTTTCAAGTACTAACATTTTTTCTTTCTCTAATGAATCATTACCATCACAAAACAGTCATGCTGTTATTTCTTCCATCTTAAAAAATAAAAACTCACTTGTCCTTACCTCTCTTCCTGGCTACTTCTCCTTGACTCACCTTTTCTTTACATCAAAACCTCCTGAAAGAGTTCTGTATACTGGTTCTCTCTCATTTATCTCCTGGGGTCACTCCAACCAAGTTTCCTCCAACCCAAACCCTACAGAAACTGCTCTTATCAACATTGCCAATTGCCTCCATGTTGTTCAGTCCAATAGTAACTTATTTGGTTTTCATCATACTTTGAATTTCTGGATCATTTGATACTGCTCTCCTCTTTAAAGTATTTTCTTCTCTTGACTCAAAAGACCTTATATGTGCCTATTTTCCTATTACTTTATAGCTCCTTCTTTTCTTTCTCAGATAAGCTGCTCTTTAGCACCTTGCCATTAAGTCCTATAGTGACCCAGTACCCAGTTCTTGTATCTATTTTCCCTATTCATACTCATTCTTGATATGATCTCATCGATGACCATCCTGAACTCCAGATTCAAATATTCCCATGTCTATTTGGTGTCTTTGCTTGGATGTCTAATAGGCATTTAAACATGAATATATTTGGGAAATTCCATGTTGTCATATGGAGTAACAGGGAGCAGATCTATCCTCTTACATGACGAAACTAACAAACAAGAAAAAAAATCTATGAAACAATTTTATTTTAGACATTAGACATCCTATAGCAACTGACAGAGATTTCTGAGAAATGAGAAATAAAGATTATTTGCCCTATTCTACTGTCTAATGACTTCCTGGCTGCAGTACATAAAGGGGGTTTCCAAGTGGAGCATAACAGTTGCCCTGTACTGAGATGTCACACTGAAAAATTAAGATAGGGTAAAGTAGCCTAGGTTTAGAGGGAATTGTCAGACAGAAAAAAGCTGCAGGGAGAGAATTTTGGACATCTACAGAGGTTTCCCTTTAGTTTTCAACTGAGGACTGATCAGTGTGTTTGCATATGAAAACTACTTCATACCCAGGAGGAGATGGGACACTCAAAAGGAACAGAAAAAAATCCCTTGAGTTTTCAGAAAATCAGTAATTGTGGGGTTCTAGGTGGCCCAGTCAGTTAAGCATCTGACTCTTGATTTTGGTTTCAGGTTATGATTTCACAGTTCCTGAGATCAATCCCTGTGATGGGCTCTGTGCTGAGCATGGAGCTTGCCTGAGATTCTCTCTCTCCTTCTCTTTCTTTTCTCGTCCCCCAGCTCATTCTCTCTCTCTCAAAATAAAGATAAATAGTTAGATTTTAGAAAACAGTAATTTCGTTCCCACAAGACAGAGTAGGAAACCTTCATAATTCATGGAATATTGGTATAGTAGTCAAAAAAGTATTGTTTTGGTGGGAAAATATACCAGCCCTAGACGAAACACTGTTCTGGATAAGGCTCACAAAGCACAAAACAAGCCACAAGTGACCAAACTATTTCTATGTAACATAATTACATCCTAAAACAAAGCTCAGGAATATTTATAGGAACAGAAAAATATCCAGAGCCCAACAAGATAAAATCATAATGTCTTGCATCTTGTCAGAAATTCCCAGATATGCAAGAAACAGAAAAATATGACACATGAGGTAAAAAAAATCAGTCATTAAAAATAAGTCCAGAAATAGCATAGGTAGTAAAATCATTAGACAAGGGCATTAAAAATTATTATAACTATATTCCACATACTCAAGAAAGAAAAGATTGAGCATATTAAGTAGAGTCAGGGAAGAGATGAAGATCCAAATTAACTTCTAGAGAGCAAAAACTACATGTGTAAGTTTATATTAAACTGATAAGAACAGATACTATACTTGATCTTAGGAAAAAGGCCGAGAAGCGATTGTCTAAGTTTAAAATTATTTTTAATGTTTTATTTAAAGAGAGAGAGAGACAGCATGAGCAGGGAAGGGTCAGAGAGAGAGGGAGACACAGAATCTGAAACAGGCTTCAGGCTCTGAGCTGGCAGTCAGCACAGAGCCCGACGTGGGGCTCGAACCCACGAACTGTGAGATCATGACCTGAGCTAAAGTCGGACGCTTAGCTGACTGAGCCACCCAGGCATCCTGCAATTGTCTAAGTTTATAAAAATACACTGAATTTCATTAATAAAAGATTAAAGTTTGCAAAAGAAAACAATATTGACCTTGAAGGCATAGCAGTAGAAACTATGCAAAACTGCCACCACCACCAACAGCAATAAAACCCCCAATGTGTCAATAAATAATGGAACAGAATCAGGTGGCCTATATGTGTATACATGGAGTTTCCAAAGGAGAATGGGAAGGGGCGCCCGGGTGGCTTAGTTGGTTAAGCGTCCGACTTTCGCTCGGGTCATGATCTCGCGGTTCGTGGGTTCGAGCCCCGTGTCGGGCTCTGTGCTGACTGCCAGCTCAGAGCCTGGAGCCTGTTTCAGTCTGTGACTCCTTCTTTCTCTGACCTCACGCTGTCTCTGTCTCTCTCTCCTAGAAATAAAAAAAAAAAAACCAAAAACAAAGGAGAATGGGAAAGAACAACAACAGAAAAAATTTTAGGGAAAAGAGGTAAAATGTTTCAAAATTTGATGAAAACTATAAATTTATAGATTCAAGAAGTTCAGTGATCCCCAAGCAGAAGGAAATGGAAAACAACAAGACACATCATAATCAAACTGCTTAAAAGAAGTGAAAAAGAAAAAGAAAGAAAAATAAAAGGAACCTTAAAAGCACCCAGAGAGAAAAATACAACTATGCAGAGAGGTACAAAGTTAGGAATTATAGCACATTTCCCATTAGAAATAATATATACAAAAAGAAGAGTATTATCAATAAAGTACTAGGGGAAAAAAGTGTCTATTTCCAGTATATGTCAAAGTTTCTTATAAAGCTCTGTTAATCCATCCCCTTCCCCAGATAGAATTTGAGACTTTATATTCACTTTCTCTGCATCAAGTTCAGCATATTCCTATCTCCATGGCAACATATACACTTTCAATAATTTTTATTTCATAGATACTTTTCCAAGGTCTGCATAAGCCTTACAGATAAAATTTAGGTACCAATCATCTTGAGTAGTTCTTGGCATAAAGTAAGATTATTACATTAAAATGAAGAAGAGCACACAAATACTTTCAAATTGTAATTAGACTTACTATTTGCATATAAAAATGTATGATTTTGGAAATAAAGTATCTAATTTAATCATCCCACCAATCCTGTGATGGCTATTATTATCTACTATTATTATGCCTTTATTATTACCTAGGAAACAAGGCACTGAGAGAGCACAGACTAAATATTAACCCCACTTTGAGGACAAAGCCATGGTTCTGACTTTGAGTCATAAGACCGGAGTTCAAGGCTACTTTCTTTCCCTTAACAATTCTGTGTAGCTCTGCGACTTTTAGCAAGTAGTTTATATTGCTTAACTTTAGTTTTTTCACTTGCAAGACAGGGATAATATATACAAAGTTCCTTCTAATCATTAAATGAGATTATATTTCCAGAGTGCCTGGCATATGGTAAATAACCAACACATATCTATTATTTCTTTGATAACAGCTACAGAAAACGCTACCATGGGAGGGCCTTCAGCATGCAGCCTAAAGAAAGGGCTTTATAGTGCAGCAGGAGGGTAATAAGTCCTGTCAGCACCAGAACTTACCTATTACATTTTCAATCATACCATGTTTTTTTGATGACCTTGTGTTCTTTAAACAACGGGGAAATAAATTCCCTTTCTTAATGTGTATCTGTTCTATAGGAAAATGGATAGACAGTACCCATTGAGCTTTCTGCTCTGCAATAATGAGGGGTTCTTGAGCTATAGGAAGTCAATGGGTGACTATGGCTAATGGAGCCATAGTACAGAACAAGGACAATACTAGTACTATGACTACTATGACTACTACTATTATTTGCACTAAATTCTCAAGAACAGGAGTGTGTACCTGATGGTGCTGGGTGATGGGAGGCTCTGAGAAGAGGGGAATTTAGTTGAGTCTTAAGTATTTTTATGGGCCACCATTTTGGAATTAGTGTTCCATTGTGCTGACATATTTAGTGTATATTCTTGTCCTAACTTTAAATAAAAGTAGCTGCTTAGAGAAAACTCACCTCAAACACAAATTTGTGGTGCAGTAGCTTTTGAATAAAAACTGAAAAAAACCAAAAAACAAAATAGGAGTTCTGTTTTCACCTATGCAGATAACACCCCAATTAGTTGTATTTGTGGCATGCATTTCTTTGGGCAATTATTCTTACGAACTTTTGCCAGAAGACATATTTCCTCTTTCCCAGCACTTTCTAGCAAAAGCTAAAATACTAGACAGGCACTCTTCTGAGAAATTATATTGAGAAGTTTAATTAGTAGTAAATAAAATATTACACTACTATTAACCATTACGTGGTTAAACTGCATACAGACACTGACAACTACTTGGTTTATATAACTTTTATATAACCAGCAATTGTAGCCCCTTCATTCTACTCCTGATTTGTCAAAAGACTGGATTTGCTTCCATGTTGTCTCATTAAGTTTCTGGAGGTTACTGTGCATTTATTATCTTCTGTTTTGTAACAGGCACATGTGTCTTGATATTCATTGAGATGCAAAGCTGATTTCTTCTTGAATGCTATCAATAGCATCTGATGAACATTAATATTTTACAGCTACAAGGAAATCTTTCTGGATCCGCTCCAGACAAGCACTGTATTTCCTCTTTACCGTAAGTGGCTCAGATCTTGGTTCCTCAATTCACAGACAATGCAGCCCTCTTTCTTTCTACCTTATATTTCAAGTGAAGTATACAATGCTGAAAGACTTTCTGATGTCATCTATAGTAGGAGGTCCTCCCCCACCCACATACATGCAGGTTGATACAAACTTCTCTCTGCATATCTCCAGGACTCTCATAGTCTTTTGTTTTGCTTTATGTCACTAATTTGTGTTCTTTCAGCTTCTTATCAATTTTTTCCCTTGGACCACAAATTCCTTATTTATATAATGCAAATATTTTGGATTTTTAATTACTATTTTGTATGTGTTATGTGCTATCCTCTCATTCACCCAAATGTAAAAAAATAATCTAGAAGTTTGGTATTATGTTGGCGAGAAACATGTTCTCCTGGTTCAAATTTCAATGTATATATAATTTGTGTCACTGAAAAACAACTACTGTATTTTTTCCTTTGTATGATAATATTTTTGGTAGAATAATTTTCATACTAATTATCTCATCAAATTGACAAGCAATCCACATTAACTCATATCAAGTTCTTGCTATTATATCACAAACAGATTTACCAATACATATCTCTTTATCAATAAAACACTAATTGTTAAGGAAGAGTGAAACATGTTTTTCTCCACTAAGACTGACTTTTTAAAATGTTCCATATATATGTTCCAATACATATGTATGTATTATAAAATACATACATAAGATAAAGAAATCATAAAGCGGATAGAATATTGAACTGTTTGCTCAATTATATTGGAAAATAAATAAAAAGTTTAGTTGACTATATAAAAGTTGCATTTTGAAAATAAGTTTATGAAATAAAATTACAGAAAGGAAACAGGAGAGGGAGGGAGTCAAACACTGGTTTTTATTATTTCTTTATGCTCATCATAAATTTGATTTTGGCTACTTTCTGTTCTTCAGCCTGTCTTCCCAACTATCCACTTAGAAAGATAAATTTGGAAATGTCTCTGGGTTTTTTTTTGTTGTTCTAATGAAGAAAATTAAAGAGTGTGTTAAATCTACTACTATATGTGGAAAATTCCTGAACAACAAAAGATTGCCCCACATAAAATGTTAATAGCTCCCTAATGAGTAAACTGTGATAACAATATCTAAGACTGATTCCAACTTCAAAATTCTGCAGTTGTTGTTTTAAATTATATTGAATCCTAATATGGTTCTAGCACTGAATTTAGTGCAGTAGGTAGCAGGGTTAGAGATAGACTACAACAAAAGAACTGCAAGATTATCTCCTCAATGAAATGACTGTAGACAAGTTTTAAAAAAATGAGTCATACACAAAAAAAGAGAAAAAGCATTAAGACACCATTTCATCATAAGCTAAAATTCTAAAGCTATAAGAATTTTAAGTAATAGAAAGTCTTTGTATTTTGAGACAATCATATATACAGTTATAAGATGCTGAGATATACTGATATGAGGTACCTATCCCAAACACCCCTCCTGGTTGGACCTCAGATGAGAGGAAACCTACAGTAATGTAAGCTGAATCACAGAGGCATATCAGGACTAGAAAATGCAAGAAAACAGATTATTCCCTATACCTTCCCTAAAGGAATGCAGCTCTGCTGACAGCCTGAGTTTGGCCCAGAGGGACGTGTGTCTAACTTCTGATGACCAGAACTAGAAGATAATAATTTGTGTGGTGTTAAGCCATTGAGGTTTTGGTAATTTATTATGAAAGCAATAGAAAACTAATATAGATGGGCAAAAATTAATAGTTACTATTTCCCTATTACAGGAGGTAAATATCTTTGTTTAAACCCAATTGGCTATATATTTCCTTATGTAAATTTCTTGTTTGTAACTATCTTTTTTACTCCATTGATTTTGAGTACTCTATATATTCCAAATGTTAATTTGATTATTATATACTCTGCCATTTTTTTCTCACAGAATGTTTTCTTTTTCCTTTTGGTGTGTTTCACTATGCACATTTTTTATAATTAAGTACTTATATATAACTATAACATAATATATTTGAATATAAACATTACATAAATATATAATAATTAAATATATTGGCCTTTAGCTTTATGGCTTCTGGATTTCATGTCTTCTATAGGAAAACCTCCTCACCACAAATTTACTAAAATAATCTTCCATATTTTCATCTAATTTGCTTATGCTCATTATTTTTAGATATGTAGTCCATTTATAATTTATTTGTGTAAAGTATAAGGAAAGAGTGCAAATGTTTATCTTCACATATAAAGACTTAATTATCCCCATGCCATTAAATATATTTTTCCTTTGATACGCAATCACATTTTTACCAAAACCATCACATATGTAATTGTTTTTGACTTTTCATTGTTTTATTGAATCATTTGTTTATTCCTATATCAATTACATATTATTTCTATGGACTTAATTAATAGAGCTTATTTGTATGGTTTTATTAGCTGGAATGGCATGTTGTTGAGTATTTCTTCTATCTCCAAGTTTTCTTGGCTATTATCGCATATTTTTAAATGTGTCATGCTTTTCTCTTGTTAGATTATTATTGAATATTTAATAATTTCTCTTGCTGCAACATTATTATAATTGCATAACCCATTTGGCTATTTCCAGTGCATTGAAAAATGCAGCACAGTTTTTAAGTATATAGATTCTGTGGCCAGCCTGCATGAATTCAACTTGTTCCTCAGCCACTTATGATTTGTATTATGTGGCCAGCATGCCCAGTTTCTTCATCTGTAAAATGGGATAACAATAGAAACAACCCAATAATTTGTTATAAAGAATATATGTTTTAATTGTCTAGAGACTTACAACATGCCTGTACATGTTAAGCACTGTATAAACTTCTGCTATTATTGCTTTATTATTATGTCGATCACTTATCCTGATATTTTTTATTGATATACAATTGTATAGTCCAGAAATATAGTTATTTTGGTTCTTTCCAGTTGGTATGTTGCTTTTTCCCCCTACTTGTTAGACTGTCTTGACTATGATTTCCACATTAAGAATGAATCTTAGCAGTGATGACACTTGTATCTCCTGATTTTAATGCTTATGTTTTAACCAATAATAAAGATGTTTGTTGTAGACTACTAGTAGATGCACTTAAGAGATTCTGAGAGTTTCTTCTAACCTTAATCTTCCAAGTTTTTATCATGAATGGAAATCAAATTTCATGAAATGTTTCTGTACTGCCTTATTGAAATAATCACTCCAGGGGCACCTGGATGGCTCAGTCGGTTGAGCCTCTGACTTTGGTTCAGGTTGTGATCTCATAGTTTGTGAGTTCAAGCCCTGCACTGGGGCTCTGTGCAGACAGCTCAGAGCCTGGAGCCTGCTTCAGACTCTGTGTCTCCCACTCTCTCTGTCCCTGCCATGATCATGCTCTGTCTCTCTGTTTCTCAATGATAAACATTAAAAAAATTACAAAAAAATAATCACTCTAATTTTGTAATAAAGTTAATATATTCTTTAAAACTTGTGATAAATCTCAACAAATAATTTTGATGGGTATGTAGATAAAATAAGGATGTAACATTTTTTCTATATCTGAAGAGGGCTATTCTGATTCTTACTATTATCAAATAATACAGTTTATATGATTTCTTCTCCAGAATTTATTGACTTTCATTTGGATATAATACATCAATAAAATTCTGATTGATTCACATGAAGATAATATGTGTACGGAATGAGTAGATCTTAGCTAAGCAGAATTGACTACATGTTTCTCTCAGGAATGTCCGAAGCCTGGTAATGCCCACTGGTCAAAACTATAGAATGTACTAACTAGATATAAATGGTGTTTGGCAACCCTAGCTTTTTTGGAGGTAGTATTGTTGATGGATTCATGATTTACACGTGCTTTCAGTAAAGCATGAGGTTAAACATACTTACTATTTATAACATGACACTTAAGACAAAGAGGATACATACTGTGATAACTAATTTGTTAATTAAGTATTTAATTACTAAAAGGACTCACAGGACTCAAATACTTGAATGCTCTGGATATTTCAAGAACAGGCAACTATATTCTACCATCACTGGGTCATTCAGGATGTGCTTTTTCTTGAAGTCTTAAACCACCAACAGACACATATGATTTTCTTTCTTTTTTTTTTTTTAAATATTTTTATTTATTTCTGGGAGAGAGAGAGAGAGAGAGGCAGCGTGAGCAGGGGAGGGTCAGAGAGAGATGGAGCCAGAGACTCCGAAACAGGCTCCAGGCTCTGAGCTGGCAGTCAGCACAGAGCCCGACACGGGGCTCGAACCCACGAACCGTGAGATCATGACCTAAGCGAAAGTCGGACGCTTAACCAACTAAGCCACCCAGGCGCCCCAGACACATATGATTTTCATTATGCCTCATACTTCTAAACATAAGATTTATAGCTTGACTTGCCCACCAATATTTTTCTGTAATACTTTATTCCACCTTAGATTCAGTTTTTTCATCTTACGGATTGTATCTTGAAATAACTATTTCGGAGATGTATTTATTTTGCCATAGGATTAAGTGCAAACCTCTTAATTCTTCAGGATGCCCTTCTTGTCTTTTGTCTGTTGCCTCTGTACTCATGATCTGCCCTACAGCACTTTCCTCACTATTAATCTTCTGCATGGTATTGATGAAGTGATATTCTTTCATCTTATTTCTCTCTAGAACTATCACATTCTACACTTGATTTCGGCTCAGGTCATGATCTTACAATCATGGGATAGAGCCTCGTGTCTGGCTCTGTGCTGGGCATGGAGTATGCTTAAGATTCTCTTTCTCTCTCTCTTTGCCACTGTCCCACTCTCTCTCAGGTGCTCTCTCTCTCTCAAAAAATAGAACTTGTTTGTTGTAACTTTTAATAGGATTTTAAATGGGAGATGAAATAGAAACATCAGCTTAGCTGGCCTCCTTAATTCAATTACTCTCATTTAATTTTCACAAGTTTGTGATAAGGCTTTTAGAATTTCCATTGTATAGATGAGAAAAATGAGGTTCAGAGACTTTAAATAATTTGCACACAAATTACTACACATAATTATTAGACACATCTAGTCAATACGGAACTTGGGTATGTAATCAGCTATGTTCTCTCAAAGTTGGCTTTTCTTTTGCTCCAATGCAACGTCCTATGAGATTGACACAGGACCTAGGTGCTGTTGCTACTAAATGTACTAGAGGTATTTATATTTGGCAGAGATAGGAGTTTTTGAAAGTTATTTCTCAGCTCATTCTAGTGATTTTTAAATAAACAAAAGTGATGTTTATTGGAAGTTCTGTATAAGAAACCATTAATTGGTGGAAAGAATATGCATTTTGGATTAGAGCAGATTTATATCTTGGTTTTCAGTTCCAATAACTAACTGTGTGGCCTTATGCATGTAATAATTATTTTTCAACTTCTGAATGTTTTACTGTCTTCTTTTAAAAAGTACATGTAGTAGCATACATTTCAAGGACTTATGTGAAAATTGATTGGGATGCATATTTAAGAGCCCAGAAGGTGAGGCATATATTGGACACTGACCCAAGGGTAGTTTCTTTCTCATTTTACATATCATATTTCACTTTGAGAACAGCCCAAGTGTTGAATATTATCATTATTATCAGTGAAGACTTTTGGGCTCAGAATGGTGAAACATGACTTACACTAAGACATGTAGTTAATAAGTGGTGCAGTCAAATTTAGCATGGAAGGCTGCAGGACACTACACTTTTTGTCTTCTCCAGGGATTTTTCTAATTCCCATTCTGAACTTGGTACCACATGAACATTTCCTTTGATCTAAGCAGTCCTTCCTGTTAGAATTCCCCGAGTTTACTTCTCTTTGGTGTTTCAGGCCAATGGATTTAATTAAAGAGAACTGAGTTTCTCTTTGTTGGAAAACCTTCAGGAAAGGGACCTATTTTTAATGATTTGGAAAATGGAGAATTAAACAAACCTGAGTCTGTAGCTGAAATCATTAGCAAAGAGTTTTGGTGGTAGTTAGGATTAAGGATAGAGAGAAATAAATATCACACAACAGAGCAAAATCATTGCAAGGGGGAAAAAAACCCTTACTCCATTTATGTAAATAAAAATGTCTGGATTTAATAGAAAGTTGTCAAGATGGCTATATTTATCTTAACAGTGTAGAAGGCAGCTTGGATTCATCTATAACAATTGTCAAAACGTTTTGGTATATTGGATTGTGTGTGTGTGTGTGTGTGTGTGAGAGAGAGAGAGAGAGAGAGAGAGAGAGAGAGAGAATTATTACTGATACATTCTAAGCTACACTAATAGATCTTTGTCACTTTTGTTGTAGAAAGACAGGAGGCCCTAGTTTGTACTTTTCTATTCAGTTTCCACCCTGAAGTATAATTAAAGAGGGAATGCTTTAATTCTCTAAATGAAAGAAGTTTCACAAGTTGGCTATTGAGGATATTGAAATGTCATCAAGTATCACTTAAAACTTTTCCTGAGCATATTGATGATGTAGTTTATTGCTCACCAAAATCTTTTAGGTAAGTATGTCAAATGTCACCTGTCCTTTTAATAGAAGAGATCTCTAAGGCACAGAGACACTGAATGACTTACCAATGCTTTAATTGCTACTTAGTGTCAGGGTTTGTGTTATAACACAAGTGTTCAGGTTTCTAGTCTAACCTTCATTTGAATATATGTGAATTAGTTTGGCAAAGATTTTCTTTTTCACTGTGGCATCCTATTAAGAGACAGAAATTGGGGCACCTGGGTGGCTTAGTCGGTTGAGCGTCCGACTTTCGCTTAGGTCATGATCTCGCGGTTCTTGGGTTCGAGCCCCGCGTTGGGCTCTGTGCTGACTGCCAGCTCAGAGCCTGGAGCCTGTTTCAGAGTCTGTGTCTCCCTCTCACTCTGACCCTCCCCTGCTCACACTGTCTCTCTCTCTCTCCTAGAAATAAATAAAAATATTAAAAAAAAGAGAGACAGAATCTTGCTACTAAAAAGAACCCCCTTAGAAGGTACAACATCTGTAAAAAGAAGAAGCTCACTATGCTTCCATGAATAAATGTTTAGTTAAATTTGAAGAGTATATCATGAGCATAGTGCACTTTATGGACACATTTTTTTTCACTTTGTAAATCTAAGGCTTTGAATTTCTTCATAATTGACTGCACATACCCAGTTGATTTAAGGCTGGTCAGTTAGTGAATTTGAGTATGTTCTGGTCATGGGGCTTAGGGGAATTACAGAAGCAACATTAATTATATGAGTGAGGGGACATATTCAACTGTAGATGACATTAGTCTCTGGCAGATACTTATTTCACAAGATCTGATTCATTTTGATAGAAGATCCCAGAAAGCACAATTCTATCAAACACATACTTGGAACGTATATCACAAACTGTTAATTTGTAAAGAGAAACCTATATATTATCTTCTGCAAAGACTTCATCTTACAGATGTGGAAACCGAGGCACAGAGAGCAAAAATACCTTATTCCAAATAACCTAGTTGTTAATGGATAGATGTTGAAGTTCAAGTTCAAATTTCCCCATGTCAACTACCTTGACAGACTTAACAACCCTTTTTATTATTATTTTATGCACGGTTACTGACATGCATAACTCTCAAAGGACCTCTAATTCAACCATTAATTTAAAGATGCTTTCTTCCATATATCTATTAACATATCAAAGACATTGTGTTTCTTCCATATATCTACCAGTATCACAAATATCCTGCTGGTCAAATGGATAAATAAATAAAAACATACATACAAAATAAACAACTTAGCTTGCAACCCCTTTCATGACTTTGCACAAACAAATATTGAAAATTTTAAGGCTTATTTTCAACTGTGAAATAACGGAGTTGAGTTACTGCTTTAAGATCTATGAACATAAATACCAGATGCAGCATATAATGATTAAGTATCCTGAAGACACTACAGAGTGAAGCAATGCCCCCTCTGCAAATCAAATGCAGCAAATGTTTCATTCTGGTTTCTCTTGCCTGGAGGAAATAAATTTTTTTCCTTCCCTGTGTTAACTGTAGTTGATTTTCCTTCACAGACTTTCCTTGATTTTCCTGCAAGTACTGGTCTTTTTATTAATATAGTTCTGTATGGCATGAAAAGTCCAAATCTTCTATCTGTATTTCAGCTTGTGAGTTTTTTTTTTTTAATTGAACTAACCAAGATAAATATGACATATATCAAAAAACCTGAGTCCCACATTGGGACTTTCTGGCCAACATGAGTATGACACACATATAGATGTCACCTACATGTGACCTATCACAGAGGAGTCACCAACTTTAACAGTGTCATCCTCCATATAGTTAGAACAGAATTCTGCTAAAACAAAGTCACAGAAGATTAGCTAGCATACCCACAAAGCAAAACTTACTGAAATCCCCACCTACATTGTGCTATCATTTAGCCAATCAACATGGTTAAATAATAATTATGCTAGAAAAGCAGTACCATCTTGAAAAAATATTGCAATGATTTTGTACTAAAGAATTTTGTACAAGTCAGTGTTTATAGAAAATTAAAAGGTTCTTTCAGATGTTGTTTGTGATAGCTTTTTATAACTTATTTATTTATTTATTTATTTTTACATGTATTAAGCTTGTTCCTGGAGGCTCTCGTTGACAGCAATGGGGCAGAGTTTAAAGCTAACAGCCTGGACTACAGAACATTAGTCACCCAATAAAACCTTAATATAATTTCTTTCTGAAGAGAACTACTTCTTCATTTACTTTTGAAATAAACAACACATTCAACAGATTACTCATTCTTTTGTTAACTTCAGCCCAGTGTTCTTACATGTTCACACTGAAAAGTTCCATGAAGTTTATTTCAAGCAACAGGGGGTTGAGAAAGCTGATTTCATTTATAGTTTGAGGTTTCTTCCCCCTCTTTAAATATTTATACTGCCAATAAACAAACACAGATGTTTAAAAAGAAGGAAAAAAGCTAACTAAAAACCTTGCCCTGTGAAAACAGGCATATGTTAATGGTTTTCAGTATGGTTTGATTTGGAATATACTAGAAATGATGCAATTACCTAATGGTTTTGCATAACAAATACAAAAATTCTTTGGTCTGTGTAAACAATGAAGTTTTTGTTTTTCTTTTTAATGTTTTATTTATTTCTAGGAGAGAGAGAGACAGCATGAACAGGGGAGGGTCAGAGAGAGAAGGAGTCACAGACTGAAACAGGCTCCAGGCTCCGAGCTGGCAGTCAGCACAGAGCCCGACGTGGGGCTCGAACCCACGAACCGCGAGATTATGACCTAAGTGAAAGTCGGACGCTTAACCGACTAAGCCACCCAGGCGTCCCAACAATGAAGTTTTTATAAGTCCTTTAACCTGTGTTACACGTAGATCAGTCATAATGTTCAGATAGATGTAGGAGAGTTATATAAAAGCTAAAAAATATCTGGTATGATCAAATAGACAAGTGCATCAATCAAATACTGGTAACTGGATAAAAATCATAAATGGATGGCCTGCTAAATCATCAGTTAATATATCAACAGGGAAGAACAAGTAGGAAAGTCATCAGTGACATTTTATTTATAAGTTATTATTGAAAGCTAATTGTTCCTGTAATCAATAAAAAAATCCTTCAGTCCCAGAGTTGAACCATTAAAAAAAAAAAAAGAAAAAGAAAAAAAAGCAGACAGACAGATGAGTCTATGTGTTATGTTTTTCTCCTGTAGGTGTTAGCCCCATTGGTATTGACTAGTATTGGGGATATTGTGATATAAATAAAGGTTTTCTTACTAACTTTTACACGCTAAGTTTCCTTAGCAATAAACTGGAATACAAAATACATCCAATTTAGTAGGTGCTACACAAAATGGCAAATCTGTCTTTATATCTCTCTGTGGGGCATTCCGGTGCTGTGATTGCTGCAGTGGGGTAGAAGAAGCAAGCTCTTCCTTAACTTTGAAAGAATGTTCACAGTTAATGCTTCACAGGGACACAAGGAATGGAGGTGGGAACAGATTGCTCTATCTTTCAAAATGACTTTTTGTCTGCTTTTGCTTTTCTTTTATGTCCTGTTGAAAAGCCTGTGATTTTAGAGAAAACAGAAAATGATGGCTCAAATCAGAGACAGAATTGAAAAAAAAAAGGGAAAAATAAGCTGATGAAATCAGAGCAGATTAAAATAATTATTAAAATACCACATTCAGTGGCTGGGAATTTTTGTGGCACCCATGACATATGATGGGAAATGCCTGCAAGAATGAATGTGATATTCTAAACTTCATTCTGGTATTTATAAGAAATGTATTTCCAATAGGCTGCCTGATTTCAATGTCAAAAATAGTAAGATAGAAGAAAAATTATCTTTAAATAAGGACTTTAAACAAAAACCTTAATTGTACATGGGTTATACAGATATGAATAGCATTTATTTCAATAATTCATTCATTCACTGTCAAAGTATATGTGTTGTGTATTCCATGACAGGTACCCTTCAGGTAAGCATAAAGTAAATACAAAAATAAATGAAGCATACCCACTAGGACTGATATAATAAAAAAGATGAACAATCATAAGTGTTGGTAAAGATGAAGAAACTGGAACCTTCATTCATTGCTGATAGGGATGTAAAATGATGCAGTCACTTTAGAAAATAGTTTATTAGTTCCTCAAAAACTAAACAGAGTTACCAAGTAAACTACGAATTCCACTCCTGGTATAAATACAGACGAATATAACCCATAGGCCTCTGTGCCAATGGGTAGGTACATAAATATTCACAACAACATTATTCATAAAGTCCCAAACTGGAAATAACCCAAATGGTCACTGACTGATGAACAGAGGGTCAAAAAGTGATATATCTGTACAAAGGAATATTATTCAACCATATAAAGAAATAAAGTATGAATTCATGTTACAACTCAATGAAACTTGAAAACATTATGCTAAGTGAAAGAAGCCAGACACAAAAGGCTACCTACTGTATGATTCCATTTATATGAAATGTGCAAATCAGGGAAAACCACAGAGAAAGTGGAGTCGTGGTTGCCAAGAGCTAACAGGTGGAGGCAGATGGGAAAATGACTGTTCCATGTATGATTTCCAGGTTTTATAGCTACATTCAGTGGGATAAATGGGGTAAACTATGATTACTCCATCTTAACTGAAACTGTAAACATATTCTCTTTTAAATTAAATAAAGTTTTGGCTTCCCACACTCAATTGAAACTGTTCCTGTTGAAGTCATCAGTATTCATTATGGTGCTAAATCCAGTGTTTAGATGCTCAGCATCCCTCATCATCAGGGAAATACAAATTAAAACCACACTGAGATATCACCTCACACCTGTCAGAGTGGCTAAATGAGCAAATCAGAGGACTCTAGATGCTGGTGAGGATGTGGAGAAACAGGCACCCTCCTACACTGTTGGTGGGAATGTAAACTGGTGCAGCATCTCCGGAAAACAGTGTTCCTCAAAAAATTATCAATAGAACTTCCCTATGACCCAGCTATAGCACTGTTAGGAATTTACCCAAGGGATACAGGAATACTGATGCATAGGGGCACATGTACCCCAGTGTTCATAGCAGCACTCTCAACAATAGCCAAAACATAGACAGAACCTAAGTGTCCATCAACTGATGAATGGATCAAGATGTGGTTTATCTATACACTGGAATACTACATGGCAATGAGAAAGAATGAAATCTGGCCATGTGTAGCAACATGGATGGAACTTGAGGGTGTTACACTGAGTGAAATAAGTCAGGCCGAGGATAGATACCATATGTTTGCACGTATAGGAGGATTAGGAGGAAATTAACGGAGGACCGTGGAGAAGAAGGGAAAAAATAGTGGGGGAGAGGGAGGGAGGCAAACCATGAGAGACTCTTGAATGTCAAAAACAAGATGAGGGCTGATGGGGGTGGGGGGCAGGGGAAGGAGGGTGATGGTCATGGAGGAGGGCACTTGTGGGGATGAGCACTGGGTGTTATATGGAAACCAACTTGACAATAAACTATTTAAAAAATAAAAAATAAAAAAATAAATAAAATCTGAATTTTCTGGAAATAAAAATAAACAAAATAAAAAAACAAAAATAAATCCAGTGTTTAATCTCTGTCTTCATAGTTGTTGACATTTAAGACTGATCAAAGTTCACCTTCTCAGGGAGATCAATTATAACAATTTAATGCCACAAACTTCCCCTACAAACCTCAACTTTTCTTTACTCTGCTCTACACTTCTTATAGTCAGTTGTCTTTGTTTTCTTCACTTTTTTAAAGTTTATTTACTTATTTTGAAGGAGGCAGAGACAGCACAAGTGGGGAGGGGGAGGGAGAGAGGGAGGGAGGGAGGGAGAGAAGGAGGGAGGGAGGGAGGGAGGGAGGGAGGGAGAGAGAGAGAGAGAGAGAAAGAGACTCCCAAGCAGGCTCCACACTGTCAGCGCAGAGCCTGACACCCAGGCACCTCTCTTTTATTCACTTTTGTACTCCAAATGCCTAAAGTACTGTTGAGTTTAAAAAGCCCTAGTAATTTATTGAATAAATTAATGAGCTGTAGGAAATTTTTGTCATTTAGTGGAAAATTTCTTCTCTCCCTTTTCTATATATCCGTTTTTCAGAAAAAGTTAACACAGCAGGCTGCTATCCTTAGAGTGTCCTGTTTACAAGATAAACTGTTGGCGGGCATCTGGGAACTTGGATTTCAGGAGGGCTCCCATTATTCCCAGAATTGATATGAGTGGCATTGCCCACATGCTGTTACAACTCATTCATGGGGGAAATTAAGTACATCCTTTATGATTCCACTGGGAAAATACTCTTTGAAGCTTGTCCCTAGCTTCCTCTGGTCTTTACCCCACAAACTTGGCCCCTTTGCTGATTTTGTTCTGTATCTTTTAGCTGTAATAAATCATAGCCACAAATGCAACTATATGCTGAGTTCTGTGAGTTGTCCTAGTGAATCACTGAAACTGGAAATGGTTTTGGGGAACTATAAAACATGCACACATACCCATATATATTCTTTGATTCTAACTGCTTTTCCCTCCATGTATTGAAATCTTTTATCAGTTTGGCCCCTCTTATATTTTATTATTGTGGATTTATACATTTTAAATATTTTATTACCATTTTAATAGGATGCTGAGATGGAGAGAGGATAGAAACCTGTGTTAAAGTCCAGTTACAAACATTTTATTAACTTTTTAATAAAATGATCTCTAGAAATAATCCCTGAGCAGATTGTTAGGCTGTCCACATGGTGTGATCTGAGCAATCATGACAAGACCCCCTCTTCCTCCAATGTTCTTTTTACTTGCTTGTTCACACATGAAATCCTTGTTTCATCAAACAAATACTTTAATTCTACAGATAGAGACAAAATTGAAAAAAGGCATTTCAAGATCTGTAAAATCTTGTCATCATGCAAACTCCTATGTGAAATATAGATTTCAAATCTTATTTACTGAGAGTAAATTTTGAGTAGGAAAAGGTAAAACATAGTATCAGGACTCTAGACCTAAAAGACAGGAATTTGAACACCTAACTAGATATAAGATACACAGCATGGGATGTTGAGATATAAAAACCAATTCACTTCTGATAAGGCTATATAAAACACAATGTGAGCCAGACTGGGAAACAGGCTTATAAATTTAATCTTAGCATTACCACACAGGATTCAGTGGCTTTTGCTATGCTAGAGAGGATTACACTAATGATACTTAATTCCTCATCAGCTCTAAAATCCTATAATACTTTAGGACTATTTCAACTGGAATAACCATTACACTTGCTGACCTACACTTAGTATTATTATTGACGTTTAAGTATTAGTGTTTTCAATACATGTGAACCTAGATCATTCTTTCATATTTTATTTAGTTGTTCCACAGTTAATGTTTCTTCATTTAAAGGATTCATACAAGAGGACTGAGCCAATCTCTCCAAGGGTTTTTGAGATATTTACTCTAATCAGAACAGTTCCTTCTGATTCCTGTCCTTTCTTTCCTCTACTGAATGTTGTATGCAGGTACTCTTCCAGGTACCATTAGTGGAATAGACACTCTTTGCATGCATGAGACTGCTTTCATTTTGACAGGCTTCTCATCTCTGCTCTCCATTGGTGACAAAGTGTGGAGAGCAGAGGTGCACAGTTTACAATCCCTGCATGATCTCTAAGACTTGCATTTGAGAGCATCATCAACAAAGAAAGTAACAAATTGGGAAAGACTCATTAGAAGTCAGTGTTCATGATGGCTCAATGAATGGTGCAGCATAATGACTAATGGTGTAACCAGCATTAAATGAATGATAAAAGGGAAATGCAGAGGCAAAAGTAACCCAAACAGGTGGCATCGTGACAACAGCATTGCTAACTCTTTATTGCAGTGAAAGACATAAAATTAACTAACAGTTCATTTGACAGTTAAAAACTCAAAAAGATAATTCTTGAATCCGAACAGAAAAAGATGGTTCCTGGAAAGTATGAAGAATCCTCATTTACTAAACAATAAACAAAAATGTGTCTTCTTTTTCCATTTTTTCTAAATTTGCAACAGTAAATCACTGTATCCCTCATGGGCCCATGAATTTTATAATTCTTTTTAAACCAGATTGTTTATATACACAAGAGATTCACACAAAAAATATTTGCTGAGTACCCTACACAACTATGAGTAGAACAGGCTTTGTGAACTAAGGCATATGTTTTATCAGAAGGCTAGTATGAAGGAAGCCATTGAACAATGAAGTTTCCAATGTTTATCATATTTGACAAGTCCATTTCTAGATGAAGGGTTAAACAGGTCAATTAAAAGACAGATAAACAAATATATGGACATGTATTTAAATATTTTTTCTAAATTATATTAACTTATAATTTACAAATATTTGCTAATATGAGATTAAGATAGTTTCTGAAGTTTCTAAAATTCAGTGCAACAAAATCTAGTTTCTTATCTTTACAATGCTATAGAACCAGTTTGAATAACTATTTGTTTAAGTATTATTTCCACAATCTACAGGATAAAATGTAGTTTATTACAGAGCATGAAATACCTATATTTGATATGTTGGTATTGGGTGACTTCAAAAAGTACTTTTATAAAAATATTTTCTTAATGTTTTCTTTATTTATTTCCGAGACAGAGAGAGAGACAGTGTGAGCAGGGGAGGGCCAGAGAGAAAGGGAGATACAGAATCTGAAGCAGGCTCCAGACTCTGAGCTGTCAGCACAGAGCCCAACATGGGGCTCGAACCCACAAACAGGGAGACCATGACCTGAGTCGAAGTCGGACGCTTAACCGACTGAGCCACCCAGGTGCCCCCAAAAAGTATTTTTAAGGTATTACATTTTAAATAGAAAAAAATCAACTTTTAGAAAAAAGTGTAGTTTGAAATAATTTTCATAAAGTTTAAAATTAAAGAAAGCAAGGGAATATTTTGTGTAGAGCTATAAACCTACGTGATGAATGAAAGCAAATGCATAATGATAAATGCCATGTTAAGGATGGAAACTCTGATGGAAAGAGAGAAATGCATGAGACTGGGGAATATTCTACAGGAGGCTTCAATTACATTTTAGTGTTTTATTGATAAGTATGTAGATGTTTGTTTTCATATTCATTTAAACTTTTTTCTAAACTATTTTGTGATAAGTTAAACATCCTTTGTTATTACAATTAGAACTATCATTTTACATTAGCTATATGATTCTACATTTTCTCTTATCTTTATATTTTTTAAAATGTACCCAAGAATTCATGGTGTTAATTAGAGAAAAAATTTATTATTTTCTGTATGTGCAACTATTACCTCTAACATTCTTTATTGAAGAGTCCATTTCATTTTCAATAATTTTTTAAAGTCACCTTTGTCATATATCAGGTTTTTATATTTGGAAGCTTCTCCTTGGAACCTCTATTCTATTCCATTGCTGAATTTTCATATTTTTCCATATTGTTGTGAATTATGTATTATGAACTCTATAGCTCATGCCTCTCCTCCTCTCATCACTAATAACCATACCCTCTTGTTTAACTTTCTCATTTCGAGATCCTATGTTTCTCTTGAATTTTGAAATGCTTTTTCCTTTCTGCTTTACCTGAATAACTCATACCATTCTAAGATTCAGCTGAAGCATCTGTTCCTCAGGATTGCCTTTGCTAACACTTATTGTGGTTAGATCCTTCTATTAACATACACTTATAGTGCACATAGCACCTGTACATTTCTCTGTAACTTATAGTAATTATTAATATATTTGTGTCATTCATAATTTTGTTTAGCCCACTGGACTATGTGGGTTTTTACAACTTTTTTAAAACATTTATTCATTTTTAAGAGATAGAAAGAGACAGAGCAGGAGTGAAGGAGGGCAGAGAGAGGGAGACAGAGAATCTGAAGCAGGCTCCAGGCTCTGAGCTGTCAGCACAGAGCCTGACCTGGGGCTCAAAGCCATGAACAGTGAGATCATGACCTTAGCTGAAGTCAGAAGCTTAAACAACTGAGCCACCCAGATGCCCTTGGACTAGATGTTTTTAATAGTAGTGGATGTATCTGTCTTCTTCTTTTTTTAATATTTTAATGTTTTACTTATTTCTGAGAGAGAGAGAGAGAGAGAGACAGCATGAGCAGGGGATGGTCAGAGAGAGAGGGAGACAAAGAATCTGAAGCAGGCTCCAGGCTCCGAGCTACCTATCAGCACAGAGCCCAATGCGGGGCTCGAACCCACGAACCTGAGATCATGACCAGAGCCGAAGTTGGACGCTTAACCCACTGAGCCACCCAGGTGCCCCTGTATCTTTCTTCTTTTACTTTGTTTCTTTAGAAACTTGCACAGTGCCCGAGGCCCAATAATCACTCAATATTTATTGAGTGAATATGTTGATTTTCTCTCTGATTTGACTATCATCCTCACCATTCTGATCCCTGTGAAAGGTGTGCTAAAAGGAGTCAGAGGGAGGGAGGGGCGGGGGGAAGATTAAGACTTGTTTGTGCCATGGAGAGAACACTGGATGAGAAACCACAGGTTTCAGGAGCTGCTACATCTGCAATGGGTTCTACAGTTGACAAGCCTGTTGCCAGGGTCTAGGGCAGGTGTGAATTCTGGTCTCTAAGTGGTTGGGACTGCATCGAGGACCTTGCTCAGTAGGGCCAGCACTAATTCAAGGGTCTACTTTGAGGTTTGTAGCAATTTGTGACCAAGTGTGCAGATGGCTGTGACTTCCTTTTGGTTCTTAGGGAGGCAGGATTTGCCTCGGACCCGAGCTGAGGAGCTGGCAAGGTCACAGGCCTGCTTCAGGATTAGTAGACCTGATTGTGGTGGCACAGCTGGACTAAAACATCTCCCTCTGGGTCTCTGGGTGAATAGGACTATTCCCGGCATGTGGCAGAAAGGGACTGGAACTGGGTTACAGGACTGTTTCGGGATTAGAATTCGGACACAGGTCACAGGGCCCATCTCAGGGCATGGACAGATGTGTCTCCTCCTTGGTGGGCAGCAGTGTTGTGGCCCAGGCTAGGAAGGTCTTGGGGATGAGTTACAGGCTGTTTCAGGATGTACAGTCAGACTGAGTTCATAGGGCCTGTGTGAGGGGCAGCTTGGCATGTCTCCTGACAGGTTGCCAAATGGGTTATTGATAGTTAAGAGGGCCTGGAATCACATTAGCATCCACAGCCAGGTCAGAGGTCATTCGGTCTATCACCTGAGGCATGGGTGGGTGTGACTTCTGTCCGGTCTGGGATAAATGGTGCTAGCAGCAGGACCAAGGACACATGAAGTGAGAGCTGACTCCACAGGGAGACTGGGCTGTTTTGAAGTCTGTAGCTAGGGCCAGGATTGGGGTTTTGCCACCTAGGCATAGGCCTGCCTTTTCAAAATGGCCCTCCTTAGTCTTGAGCCTCTCCAGGGTTTCAAAATCTCTTGCCTGGATCCCAAACTCTCACAAAGGCACTTTTTTCTATGGACGGCTACCAAAAAATTGCTGCTGAAGGAGGGATATGGACAGTGGATTTCCTATTCTACCATCTTATTAATCTATTTAAATCTCTAATTTCTCTCAGCAATGTATTATAGTTAATAGTGTATAGGTCATGTACATCTTTCTTTTATTTCCTATATTTATTTTTTTCCAAAATTTTAATTTGCAATTGTTTGTTGCTAGTATATAGTATTATGATTTTTTTAAGCACTTATTTTGAGAAAGAGAGCACAAGCGTGAGCAAGCGAGGGGCAGAGAGAGACAATCCCAAGCAGGCTCTCCTCAGCCAATGCAGAGCCTGAGGCAGTGCTCAAATTCACTAGCCAAATTGGTGAGATCATGACCTAAGCTGAAATCAGGAGTCAGTTGCCCCTTTAGTATCATAATTTTTTATATCTATCTAGTACTCAACAATCTTTCTAAAACACATTATTTCTAGTAGCTTTCTTACAGATTTCATTAGCTCTCTATATAGGCAATCAAGTCGTCTGCCAATAAAGACAGTTGCACTTATTCCTTCACAATCAGGATGGTTTTTATTTCTTTATTTTGGCTTATTGCCTACCTAAAACCTCCAGTACATCTTCCAGAACGATGCATTTTAGGGGAAAGGCATTTGGTTTTTAACTATTAAATACCATACTGGATACAGTTTTCATATATCAAGTAAAGAAGCTCCTTTTCATTCCTAATTTGCTGAGAGTTTTTGTAATAAAGTTTCCTTCTGGAATACAGGACAGTCATATATACCATCTATTATAAGAGATTATGGTTCCCTAAACTCAGTGCTCATTTTGGTAAGAAACCCACTGTGCATGCAAGGTATCATTTAGCCTTCTTTCTGGCATCCTGTGAGAATCAGGCCTTGGCAAAATGACTCAGAAATGAGTGATTTTGACTCAATTATTGTTATGAGTAATAAATAAATTGTCCTTCCCTCTGGCCCAGATGTCTTATGTTTTTTACAAACTATCATGATACTGTGGCAGACTAATTTGCTAGCTTTAAAGCTAGGTAAAATCTAAGACTCTTCAAGGTACTTGATAGTATCAAGCTCTATTTTCCTTGGGTCTATGAGAGATGTCTCAGAAAAAGACACAGTTCTGTGATCAGCATTACCAATGGGAATACATGGTTCATTATGATCATAACGTCTAATGCTTCTATGAATGTAGAAATTTCTTCCAAGTGTGCGAGGCAAGTCTATAGCCCAATTCCAAGGCAGGTCTGAGAGTTTCAAAGGTATTCCTTTTGAATGTTATAGTGAAATATAGTAAATATGAATGGCTTTAGTTGTTTTTTTTTTTTTAAATCAAATACTAGGTGCTAAATTCTGTGCAAGTGTTAGCTAATTTGCTTCTCATGATAACCCTATGAGTGTTATCTGTTAGCATTTTCACAGCATTGCACTTAAATTATCCTGCAACCTTTTTCTGGGATTTTAAGGTCTTCCTGAAAATGATGCAGTGAGAAGAAATAGATATCTGTTTTTGCTTGCTTGTTTCTTTTGTTGTTTTTTTAAAATCTGGCACTCTTAAGCTTCAATATGGCTTCCAGAAAATGGTACTCCTGTTTTATCAATAATTAGTATTCTAAAGAAAGGTACCCAACCTCTTCTGTACAGGAGCCACATGCCAAGTAGTATGCTATACAAACATCACAGCTACACAGGCATATGCGGATTATATACACAAAGTCGAATCACTCACATGCCCACACACACAAACACATGCACCCAGATTTCTTGGCAGTTTCTCTGGATTGTATTTCTACATAACAGGTCTCTCATTTCCAAGAGAGAGGAGATAAGAATGTTATGCTGAACAGGATCTATTTTCCATTCATTACACTACAAAGATATAGGCATAAACTATTAGAAATGTAGGAAAGTACCTGCTCAAACACACTGATAACACAGCTCTAATTACTATAGTGTCTCTAAGTATTAACGGTAGAACCACCACAGATTCCAGTGTTTTGAACTACTGAAACAGCTATGGTTTTATGGACAGCTGAAGTCCGTAAACCTTCACTGATAAGTACTTTAGCAAATTATGCCTAACTTGACACTTCTGTTCTCCTTATTTGGTAAAACTGTCCTCACTAAACATCTTAACAAAGCAAGTTAAGTGAACCAACATAAGCTTTTTCTATTTTTTTTGAGCTCAGTGAACATATTTGACATGTGAGGATGGTGTGAAGACCACAGTCATTAAGTCTAACAAACAGCTTTGAATTATATCATCTCCTCCTCTTCTCATTAGTTTGTTGAACAGACACAATACGGTATTTACAATGCTACAGCATTCCTGAGATATAATAATTATTTCTTATACTCATCTTTTTTCTTAGTACTCCCATCACTTAAATTTGACAACAAACACAAGTAAATGAACAAAACACTTGATAAAGGGAAAAAAGAGATAGTCACAATCTACCAATTTGTTGATCAATGAATAACTGTATCTAAATCTTCTCCAGAAATTTATTCATACTATTGTCTTTTATATTTAAAGATAATGCACCTTCATCTTAATTTTGGTTTATGTAGCTGTAGGACCTAACACTTTTCTCAGTAAATTACATGTTTATATTCCATTATTTTTTTGCTTTTTTAAAAAACTGATTTGTTTGGGATAGGAAATGGGGTCCATCTAAGGAGTACACATTTCCTTCCAGCAATGAATGACTAAGTGATAGGGCAATAACTATAAAGATGAGAATAAAAAAAGTGGGCTGGAGCCTTCTCTTTATAAGTTATTCTTTTCTTGATTCAGGCAACTTTTTTCTTTCTTCCCTCTTTCTCCCTTTTCTTAAGAATAAAAACATGGTATTTTGCTTACCATGAATATTACATACAACAATGATATTGTGATGTTAATGGACATAGTTACACCCTAAGCATGGCATATGGTAAAGCAGAATGATAGAAAAAGACTGAATCCCTTGGCATCATTGAGATGCACAATAGTTAATACTCTATACATTAACCTCTTGTGTGAGACAAACTCCTTTTGCTGATTAGTCAGATACTCTGTATTTTCAGTCAAAATATCCTTAAGTAATACATTTCCAAACGCTGTACATATCACCATGTCTTTTGCCCAAGAAACAAATTTAAAACATCAAAATTTCTAAAATCAGACTCTTAGTGACACTAAGCACAGTAACATCAACAAAATCCTTAAAACTTGGCCCCCCCAAAAATCTATTTTTACATAGAGTTATACTTGAGGTAAAGAAGATGAAAAAAAGTGTGAAAGATTCCAAGTAGTAGTGTCCTTTCCATAAAATGGTTTGCAAGAAATCCATTCTGCTGGATATCTGAGGTCTTTACAGAACTTTAGATCTGACACAAAATATTTAGCATCAACAAAGAAGTGATGAGATGTAGCCAAAGTGGCTTTGCCTTCTTGTTGTGAACCAAGTTCTCCAGAGATGTATTCATATAAACCTGACCTTGTGACCCCTTTATTTCTTAAATGGGTCTGTTTTGCAATGTATACATCTTTATTCCTTAATTCAATAAATATTTCCTTATTGGAATAACACATTTGCTTCACTCTTATGGTTTCACTTGATGGTTTTCAAAAAGGCATATTCAAAATGTGTGTTGTTCTAGCTCTACAGCTTTATAGTATCTTCATGTATGGATGTCATATCCTAGATTATTTTACTAAATCAATTTTTATCCCTACTTCAATAATTTCAGGGACTTACAGATTGACATTCAGCCTAATTTTGCCATCTTTAATAATTTGAAGTCATGTTTTATTGTCTTAACAGCTTATTTACGGTTTTATTGCAAATGCATTTAATATTTTGTATTTAGGATTTCTGGCATATTTTACATTTTTGGCTCTAAACTTCCATCATGCCATATCTCATCCTTTTAAAAGATCATATAGTATGTTAGAGTTTTAAGAAAACTTAGTGATCATGGGTTGCAATTTTTCTCATTTAGAACTAATAATAATTTTTTAAAATGCTGAAAGGATAAAATGGAATCAACTCTGTAGGGACAGAAGTTAAGCTATATATAATTGATAGACAAATGATTCTTGTCTTCAATAATGCAAATTAATTTTGTTAGGTAGAGGTAAAACTACTTTGTATCCTAAAGAAAAGACTATTCCAAATATAACATTTTATTGCCGCATGGGATATTAATTAGTTCATTTCTGTTAGTAAATTCATTTACATTAATGATTGTATTTATACGTGTCTATTCTTCAGATTCACCTTTAACATTTACTGATTTCCTCATTAAATTATTTAGTTAAATAAAATTATTAACATCTGATATTATATTTGCATGAGTCATGTTTTTTTTTTTAATGTTTTTTATTTTATTTCTAGGAGAGAGAGAGAGACAGCATGAGAAGGGGAGGGTCAGAGAGAGAGGGAGTCACAGACTGAAACAGGCTCCAGGCTCTGAGCTGGCAGTCAGCACAGAGCCCGACGCGGGGACCAAACCCAAGAACCGTGAGATCATGACCTAAGCGAAAGTCGGACGCTTAACCGACTAAGCCACCCAGGCACCCCGACATGAGTCATGTTTTTAACTTTTTGAAAAATTACACTTCAGTGGCACTATTACTTAATCCCATTTTATGTGATGCACTATGATTCTGAACGTTAAAATATTTGTCCAATTTGATTACCTGACTAGTAGTAAATCACAGACTAAAGTCTAGTTCTTTCCTCTTTTCCACTAATGCATAATTAGTGATATATCCTAAAATTTCAGCTTATATCCAGACTTTTCTCTCCCCACAATTCTGTTTTTGTATTTAATTACTTACATATTCATTTGTCTTACACACATTAATACACACACACACACATACACACACAAATGAACAAGAAAAGAAGTAATATGAAGTGCATGGAACATGACAAAATATTCTAGTTCATTACATTTCTTTATTATTTTTATTTTCACCAATAATAAAATGAGAAACTACTAAACAAACAGGGAAGGCCACATGTTAATTTTGTTTTGCTTCTAGTTACTCAATTGCTATCACCCAGAGTAAACAGTGGCCATTTAAGTTTAGTGAAAGGAAGCTTTATTTTATATTTTGTTTTATTGTGATACCTATGTGTACATGGTTACCATATTTGCAACCTGCTGACCACTTGTTTTTCTTGCAAGTGTTTATATATAATGTTTCCCTTCTGGAGCAGAAGATGTTTCCATTTAAAACAATGGTGGTGGTGTCAAAGAAACAAGGAATTTGTTTCTAAAATTCCATGTTTTCTATTTTTAAAAAGAAGGGAAAATTAAGGGAGAAAGAGATTTTTGCTTAAGAATAGCACATGGACAGAAGATGTGTCTAATTAGATCTATTATTTCTTTGTCAAAGACTGAGAACTCTGCAGAAAAATAAACAATGCATTTCACTCCCTGGGCAGAAACAGTCTATCAAGTTTATTTTCCTCTTAGAATAGCATAGTGAGTAGGGGAGAAGGAGAGAGAGAACCATAGTTTTAAAGGGATTTCAGAATTATTCTTTCAGCAATTTTTTTGAAAGAAGAACATATGCATTAAATAGCCCGTCAGCTCTTGCACAGCAGTGCTCCAAACCAATCTGATATCTTCTTATGTTCCCTTTGTCAACCATCCTCAGCTAATGAGGATCTTAGTTCAAACCAGTATCTCCCAAACTATGCTATGGGAAATCTTCTTCACCAGGGGCTAGCACCTCTAGGTTGGAAGGAGAGGCAAGTAGATGGGTTGTTTACAATTAAATATACTTGTGAAACCCTGTACTAATTAAAGTTAAATTGGTTTCTTTTCTTGTTTTTTTTTTTAGTTTTTTTTTTGCAGAATATTTAATAGACTTTGTTATCTCAACGTACTATTTTATTTATATTAGTTTAGCTTATTGAGATTATGTTTTATGGAGCGTTGATAGGCACCTCTTAGCCTTGCAGTCTGGAAAAGGTGGATCTGAAACAAGATCACCCTTGACACAAAACTAGAAGTTTTGTGATGGAAACACCACATCCCTTTGTTCCTTGCCTATCCCCATTGTCAAGGACAGAAGACATTCAATAAGTATTTTATGAATACAATGCCACCTCAGTTTTAACCAACTCTATTAATCATGAGCCTTCTACCTTAAATAAGCCATTTAATATCCTTTCTGTCTAGTAGACAGTTGTTTTGAGGATCAAATTGCATCATGGAAAGGAAACATCTTTAATAACCATAAACACTATTCAAATATAGAATAATGGGATGCTACAACTGGTCATTGAGGATTATCTGGATCAAATAACTTCAATTTTCTTGACTGGCACATGAAGTTACTTGAACAAGGTCACACAGCTCATCGTTGTCAAACTACAACTGGAAGCCAGGTCTCATAATTTCTAGCTCGATGCACTTGACATCATGATTATTATTCCTACATGGTATGAGTTTTAGCACATTTATTAGGTAATAAATTTAGGGGGAAGAATAAATCACATTTACTAGCAGGGTATTTGAGACCAAATGGGAGAAAATAACTTAATAATTGTCAGATACAATAGTGTGTGTATATTAAAGCTGTGCCTAGTAATAAAAACTAACAGACAGATAAAAATACAAAAGACAGATAACCCTTAAAAGGGTCCCTGAGCACAGATATTTTTATAGTTTTGAACTCACTGTCCTGTGTCCTGAGCCCAGGACATTTATGAAGAATTATGTAAAAGAGTAGATTAACTTGGCTTAAATGCAAAGAGATGAAGATTTGGACTGACAGTGTTTATGATGTCCATAGCTTTCACTCTTGCTCTCTTTCCCTTAACATAATTGACTTTGACTGGGCAAATCATGTTGTTTTCATTGTAATGTCATTGCAATTTATGATTCCATAAGGCGCATGAATAGATTTTTTATTTCATTTGCTTTGCATTTCATTTTAATGCCACCCAAGAAAATTACCTACACAACTATGCATGCTACCTTTTATTAGCTTCACTGTGTTTCCATTTTTATATTTTTGATCACCATCAAATTTTGTTTTAGCTGTATTATAAAATTAACTCTGCTTTCACAATTAGATCATTTGCTTTTAGACCCTTTTCATGTAAATTTTCTCTGTAGCATGATATTAAGTGCAAGCATATACCCAGTAAAACAAAATAGTAACAATCATCTGCTTAATATTATATAACATTTATGAGACTATTTTATTTTATTTCTAAACAAGAATTTTGCTTTATACTCGATCTTAGTCATTATTTTAATAATCTTTAAGAAGCAGGCAAAGATATAAAACCCTAACATAAAGATTTTTTTCTTTTTGGTTGACAAATTATTTGTATCAACCTCTTATTATATGTAAATGCACAGTTTCTATTCATAAGACTAAACATGAACACAATCAGATTATGCTATTTTCATACACTTTACGGCAAATGAAGATTCAGTGATGGGACTGGCAAGTATTTGAAAATTAACGTGGCCCTGTGAATTATGTTCCATAAAGATAAACAATTTCCTTTGTGTATTTTTTCTCAGAATTGGAAGTAATTATTTTCCCTCTACATTCTGTTATATAGTTGCAAGCTTACATTTGTCCATTTGTGTTTGGCACTAGCTTGCATTTGAAATCAGATTTTTTTCCTTTTAGTTTTAGCTACAAATTGATGTATTTCACAAGATCCTTAGGGTTCAACTTTCTCTTTTACATGCAGTGGAAGAATATGCAGGCACCAGAGAAACTACCAAAGAGAATTAAATATAATGAAAACTGGACACATTCTTACAAATGTCAAACCAGACATTTCAGCCAAAGTGAAATCTTAGCAGAGTAAAGAGAATAGTAAGCACTGTTAAAAAAAAAATAAAAGACTCTGTATTCGAAATCATCACGTCTGTTATTCTTTTAGTGACCAACTCTCATTTCCTATAACCTATGGGTCGCTTTTAATGAATTTGTTTCTTAAGTTACCAAAGATTTCAAAATGCAGACTGCTGAGGCAGTCAGGTGACAGGGCTTGGGGGAAAATAACATCCATTTTATTTATTTATTTTTTTTTTCATTTATTTATTATTGAGAGACGGAGAGAGAGAAAGCGAGCATGAGCGGGGGAGGGGCAGAGAGAGAGGGAGACATAGAATCCGAAGCAGTCTCCAGGCTCTGAGCTGTCAGCACAGAGCCCGACTTGGGGCTCAAACTCACGAACTGTGAGATCCTGACCTGAGCTGAAGTTGGATGCTTAACAACTAAGCCACCCAGGTGCCCCAATAGTATCCATTTTAATATTAACCAAATCTATTAAATACCACATAATTAATGAGAATCTGCCATTAATTCAGCATCATATTAGCACTAAGAAAACAGAGTAGGGCTCCTTCTACACTTAAGATTTGAGATTGAGAAAATAAAACAAGATAAGTTTAACCTGCATAAAATGACTAGAAATGAATGATATGAAGTAGAAGGAGTTTCTCACTAAAGAGATTCATTAGATGATATATGTCCCACAGTCACCTGGCCTGCTGCATTAAACATTATTAGCTCAGTTTAGACAATATCAATTTCTTTTAATATAGAGCCATGAGTTTTTCCTTTGAAGACCTCCTTTTGAAATAATTTTTGAAGACTTCATTGTTTTTATTCAACAAATATTTAGTGCTCACTAGGTACTAGGAACTCTCCAAAGGGCAATGGATACAGAAGTAAATAGAACTATGATATAGAACAAGACAAAGTACACCAACATATAAATGCACCTATTGTCACAGATTTTAAACTCTAGAAGGAAGAGAGGAAAAATTTAGGTTTTATTACATATATATACACACATACACATACACACATATACATGTATATATAAATATATAGATGTGCACATGTATACACACACACACACACACACACACACACAGCATGTCAAATGGTTATGCTGATAATAAAAGGCACAACTGAGAAAAACCAAGGAGTCCAGATGACAAGTTTGAGAGTTTGCAATTTTAGTTGGGGGGTTTCCGACAGATGTCACTGAAAACATGTTCTTGGCACAAAGGCCTTATAGAGTGAGGGAGAGAGCCAGGAAACATGTGAGGGAAAACAAGTACCAACACACTAGAGGGATTTGTCTTATATATTCAAAGAAGAGCAGATAGAGCATGATGAGATTTGGTGAACAAGATGGAAAGAAGCAGAAGATGAGATAACAGCAGGGTCATCAGATTAGGCAGAGCCTTTGTGGCTACTGTAATACCTTTGGTATGTGTTACTCACAGAAAATATTACTTCAGAACACTACTTTGATTTGACTTGAGTTCTGAAAGGATCACATTTGTTACTGTCTTGGTAATAGGTCATAAGGAAGTGGGAGATTTGGTGGGAGCCTATTCCAATAATCAGATAAAATCTGATTTTAGCTTGATAGGATAGCTGATTTTAAGGTGATAGGGGTGAAATAAGTGATAAGCAGCAGGATTTTTATATATCTTTAAGACAAGGTTAACAATTTAGTGACAGATTAGACATAAAGTGTGAGAAAAGAGGGTTCAAGACAAATCCTGGAGTAGTACAGGAGGAACTTCAAGGGTAAGAGATCATTTTAAAAAAATGGAATAAATTTATTGCAGAGGAAACAATGATAATGAAGAAAAGAGACTGGAGATTTGGAGCAAGGGACAAACTAGGAGAAAAGATGGGATCTCCTGGGGAGGTGAACGGATAAGTCTCAGGAGCATGAGAGGCTTATGGATAGTAGCAGGTAGGAAGGCAGAATGAGTGGGTGCAGATGTGGGCAGCAGGAGTGCTAGAGTGATGGCAGTGAAGGCAAATCCCATATATTCGTGTTGTTGTGTACTCATCTCTTTCTGCCATTATCCATATCTGTAACTTTGTATTCCTCCAGTCATGTGTCACATTCCTTTAGTCTGCTATTTAATCTTAAAAAATGTTTTATTAGGGAGAGGAAAAGAGGTAAAGAGGAAAGAGAAAGAGAATAAGGCAGCAAAATAATGTAGGGAGAATAAAAAGAAGAGGGAGAGAAGAAAGCAAGAGTGACAGAGAGAGAGAAAGAGAGAGAAGAAAGAGTAGAGATTCAATGATTAGAGCTCCATTTTTAGCAACCAAGGTGAGGAGAAACAAAGATTTAATTAGAATTGATAAATTAGAAGCTTGATAGTGACAGGAATTAAATTTTTAAGGCTAACAGTGAGATTTGCATAGCTGTCCCTCAAAAATATCAGCATAATTAATTAAGTGCTCAAAGTGGCAGAGAGTTTTAAAGAAGGAGAGTGTTAATCTGTATTCATGTATTTAGAATTTAATCTAGAGACAAAGCAACCTAAAGCTGTACAAAGGCTTAATTCCAAAAACAGCCTTATATACATGGAGGGTAAATCTTTCTTTTTTTAAAATAGGAGTAGATTTTATAACAGAGATGTTTATACTTCTCTGCTATATATTTATTCTTAGATACTCAATTTGCTCTCTGAAATGCTATCATCTAAAATTTACATTAAAATTATTTTAAAATTTATAGGAGAGAATATCCCAGGTAATAAGACCTTGAATCCCTCATGTGTATACACCTTGATCAAGCAGTTTTAGTTGTATTTAGGGGAAATAACTGAGGTAAGGGCAATATTCCTCTCCTTAGCATTGAAAATAAATTTGTTCTCAGGAAACTGATGAGATACTATGTACATTATATTTTATTATCTATCTCTGAGGGTAAATACTGAGACTATAAATTTGTGACTACATAGTTTGGGTAAATGTACAACTCTAATTTAGAGAAAGTAGGAGCAAAATGTGATTTAATAAGTAGATTTTCAGACTTCAGAAAATTCACTTTCTTTGTTTTCTTTTTTTAATTAAAAAATATTTTAGGGGCACTCAGGTGGTTCAGTCAGTTAAGTATCAGACTTCGGTTCAGGTCATGATCTCACAGTCCTTGAGATAGAGCCCTGTGACAGGCTCTGTGTTGGCAGCTCAGGGCCTGGAGTCTGCTTCAGATTCTGTGTCTCCCTCTCTCTCTGCCACTCCCCTGATCACGTTGTCTCTATCTCTCTCTCAAAAATAAAACATTTTAAAAAATGAGCTGTCAGCACAGAGCCCAATGCGGGGCTTGAACCCACAAACTGTGAGATCATGACCTGAGCCGAAGTTGGATGCTTAACTGACTGAGCCACCCAGTCAATAAACAAACATTTAAATGTTTATTTATTTGAGAGAGAGAGAGAGAGAGAGAGAGAGAGAGAGAGAAGCAGAGTGGGGTAGAGGTGGAGAGAGAGAGAATCTTAAGTAGGCCCCACATTCAGTGTGTAGCTGGGCATTGGGCTCAATCCCATGACCCTGGGATCATGACCTGACCCAAAATCAAGAGTCTGATAGTCAACTGACTGAGCCACCCAGGTGCCCCCAAAAATTCACTTTATGATTTTTTTTATCATGTTGTGTGAGCATAGATGATGACCAGATACCTTTGAGAAGGGGTCTATTTTTGATGCACATACAAAATCAATAATCTGCACGTAAAACATTAAGAAAGTAGTTTGTATTACCACAGTTTTGATTATGGTGACCTTATTTACTAAAAGCGAGAATCTTTTGGAGATTGCTTTATATATTTTAATTTAAATAACAGAATAAATAAGTGTAACACAAATTCTGAATGGTTTCTTTTGCTTCCTTATACATTGAGCAGGGTCTAGAAAAACAAGAAACTGCTTGTCTTTATATATATATACACACACATATATATAATTAACTGTGTGAGTTTAATTGCATACCTTGGTTATGGGTCACTTGGCAGACATTATTAAAAAATGATTTAACTTTAAGTAACTCCAGCTTCACTTTATTTTAGAGGGAGTGATAGAAGGAATTGAAATAGTCTCAAAAGCTAGAATTCAGGGCATTAGTACATGAGATTAGTATCTGTGAGTAAAATTTAACACTCTTACAATGTTTTCCTATAGTCTGTAAACCTTTATATTTACATTTTCCCCCCGGGTTTTGTTTTGTTAAAAAAAATTAAAGAGAAAATAGATAATATTTTATAATCCACAATTCCCACTCCAAGTGATCAGAAATGAGGAAGAATTCAATATTTATTAAGACAAACCTTATGCTACACAATATGCCTCATAATTTTATAGATATTATCATACTCATGTCTCACAATAGCCCTATGGATTAGCTATTACTATCTCCATTTGGTAGAAGATGGAATGGAGACACAGAAAGGGAAACGTCTTGCTAAATAACTTCTAAATGACAGAACAAAAACTAGAACCCCAAAATGATTACCTTCCAAATTTATCACCTCCTGCCTCTCCCTTCCCATAGATATGGTGAGGATAAAAAACCTCAAATTGCCAAGACTGTGAAGATTTTCAAAATCTTCAGTCTATTCTACTTACAGATTTTTTTTTATCACAAACCTATATTTGTACTTTGATTTCACTTTAAAGGACTTAAAACATAACTGGAGAAAGATGAAAAACGTTAAAGAATGTTAATTCAATTCAAAATACATTTATTGAGCATTAGCTATGTGTATGGTATCTTCTTAAAATTCCTCTTGGGGGAAAAGAAAAAAAAAAAGGAAAATATTCCATTTACATCACCCTTAGCATGCTGCAAGAGAGCTTTAAGTATTTAACTGCTTTCATACAATGTTATTACATAACATAATGTACTTTTAATAATACTAATATCAACATGAGCAAAGGAGACTGAAGATAATATAACTATCAAATTCCTTCTAATTATCAGACAGAATCATTGAGACTCCTAATCTTGACATTTTCCCTGTTTGTTTAAACACCAATCAATTTTGTTCTGAGTCTGACTGAATGCCTTAATTCTTTACACAGTTGATGTAATTGAAGCTCAAGGATGCACCATAATGACAAAATCCACAGAGTCAAAGGTCCTTAGGGCTAAAGTTCTTATACAAGTCTATTTAATCAGAGGGAACCTCAATAGAAGGAAGTTAATGTTGATGCTGTTCTCAAACAAATTAAACCTGCAATGCTTCTCTGTAGCTGGTAAAAGCTTCCATCTTGATTAAGGAATCTTTTGAAACTTTTTGGACAGCAAAGAAACCACAGAAAATGTCTTGGTGGACCAAGTAGACATAAATCAGAAATAAGGAGATTCTATTTCCTTGACGTACAGACTGTTTTCCATGGAAAAGAGAGGATCCCTCTCTTCAATTTGAACAATGTCTGTACCTTCCACATGCAAGTGACATTTGGAAAGTTTCAAACAAGCTTAACAAACTTAAGATAGGCTGGAGGGAGACCAAAGTATATATGAAATCTGAAAGAAGATAGTTCACATGGGGCAACATGTCTAAAGTTTCATTTTTTTCAGTCTAAGATTCTTAAGTGCAAACTATTGTCCATTTCTTTTGAGAAGGTGATTAAGTTCATGGACAAATCTTAGCATTATATTCTTCCTTCCTACAAATGACAAAATTAATCATTTACATTAATATTGAAATTATAATTAAACATTTCTTGACAAATGACATCATAGACTTTGTAGGAAAATTAATAAATCAAACAAATATATATGCAATAATGTTCATAACAGCACTAATCACAATAGCTAAAAGTTGAAACCAATCCAAGTTCCCACCAATGGATGAATGCATAAACAAAGTGGGATAAAGCCATGTAATGGACATTCTTCAGTCATAAAAAAGAAACTAAGTACTGATACATGTTGAAAAGTGGATGAACCTCAAAAACACCATACTCAGTGAAACAAACCAAACAAAAAATGTTTGCAATGGATAGTGGTGATAGTTTTATAACATTGTGAAGGTGCCACAAACCACTGAATTGTACATTGTAGTTTATTTAATGTTATGTGGATTTCAATTCAATATTTTAAAATGAAGATGTGATTCATAATTACTCTGGAATAGCAGATATAAACTAAAACTATTCCTGGAAACCCAGGACATACGGCCTCCCTATTTATAAGGTGTTCATCTCAAACCACAAAATCTGATTCTGTGGGAATGAAGTATCTTGAGAATTTGTTTTCAAAAACTTAAATTTTGTTCAGTGCTCTTCTTTCCTGTTTGGAGGAATTCATTTTAGGTCATTATTAGTGCTTTCTATATTTTTCTCCAAATTGGGGAAGTTATGTACAACATGTTTAATAATGACTAAAATATGATATTAAATTACTTTTTATTGCATTATATCACAATATATTTGTTTTTATTTTCTTTCCCATTTTCAAGGATAGTTGTTTAAAAAAAGTCTATCTCATCATGATTTATCTTTCCATAAACTTCTCTCTTGTGATTGTGTATAAAAGGGACAAGTTCTCCATGATTCAAAAGGCTATGTTACTTTGAGGTTCTGCAGTTAGTGGAAACTATATCCTCTTGATGTAGCAGATCTCAGAGCGGAATGGCAACATAAAGCTTTATGAAGGCAGTTTTGTGGATGTCAGTGCTCTATATGAATATCCATATCTCATGGACAGACATAGTATTAGAGCTTTCAATGTCCAGGCCCTCAAAGTCTCACAAGGACTGGAGTAGGAGTGATGGTCACTGTGACCTGAAAATGAAGATGTGTTGACCACCCTGAAATCCAAACTATTAGTTTACTCTTTAATGGCAAGGGCCTTTCTTCTATATCAACCAGCCATTGCACGTGGGCCTCCTCAATGACTTTTGTTAAAGTCACTTTCCTCAATCAAGGGCAGTCATGAAGAGAGACTAAGGTGAGAACTATCAGCTGTCATCGCCTCCAGCAGCAGCGAAAGGATTACAACAGCATGGAGAACCAGGATCTAGGCTGTGTGTATGTATCGGCAGTATCTATAGTTATCAAAATGAAAGCCCAATGATCAGGTATAAATGCCTGGGGCACCTGGGTGGCTCAGTCGGTTAAGTGTCTGACTTCAGCTCAGGTCATGGTCTCATGGTTTATGGGTGTAAGCCCCATGTCACGCTCTGTGCTGACAGCCAGGTCCTGGAGCCTATTTCAGATTCTCCATCTCCCTCTCTCTCTGACCCTCCCCTTCTCATACTATCTCTCTCTGAAATAAATAAAAAACAAAACAAAACAAAAAAACATTAAATGCCTAGCATGTTCTAGTTAAAGGAATCACTCAGTTAATATTGGTCTTCTGAATAAATGTAGGAACAGGAATTTGAAGGAAGGAAGATTTGAACTTTCAGAGGAAAGAGCATGTACAATGACTCATTGATGAAGGGCTGGTAGAGAAGGAATACACCTAATTATAGGAAAAGAAAGATTTTTAGAAATAGTTGGACATAAGACAGGACAGTTGGTGCTACACTGTGTTTGCATTTAAGCCATAGAGAAATAAAGTCATGGGTGTTAGAAAAGTCATCTTCTCTTTCACGTGAAAGTACAGAGGAAGGGCAAGGGCATTTGAAGATATTTATTTATAAAAGGAATGATATGTGGGATGATTATGGCCTGAAGGGTCAGTTACCAAGGCGGCTGGAAGTAATCTCATCACATGTTGAATAGATGCTAGTGATGGAGACAACAAGGGGACACAGAGAAATTGACAGGTTTAAGTCATACACTGACCACTGAATATCAGAGATAACAGGGAAATGCACATCAGAGACCACCTACCTTCATAGACTGAAGACTGTAGAATGGTATAGTTGATGGCAACTAGAAGCAATAACATTTGGGTTGGAGGAAGATAATACTTTCTATTTTAGATATAGTAAGATTGAAGTAACATAGGTTCCTCTTATTAGAACCTTAGATATGTCAGCACAAAGTGAAGAGCCCCAAGGGGTTCTCATGCTGGGATTTGCCACTTCCACTATAAACCTGTATGTCCTCTTCCCTACCTAATAAGGTTGTTAAATCTAAAGGGAAAATTGTTTCTTTTTTGTTTCCATCCCATCATCTGTACCTGCAACGAACACCAATTATAGTGCCTTTAACAGGACCAGTTCCAAGTTTTTATTGAGTCAGCCCACACACCTCGCTGAAGAAGCTATAGTCCTCACAGACTAGATGGCTGCACTTCACTGAAGGACAAAGTGATTAATGGATGGCCTTTACTTTGCCAAGCTTTGGAGGATCAGACAAGAATAAGAACCATTTATGTATTAAATAAATGATAAAGATACTATTTTTTTGCCAGACATTAAATCCCTAAATAGAAATGCATTAAGTTTGACTGTGACTTCCAAATTGTTTTCTCCAGGGGTGGAGAGATTCTGGGAAATAGTTATCATGGTTCAGATATGCTTGGAAATAGACATCCTAGGGGCACATCAGCTGAATGGGCAGAATTTCTGTTATTGGTTAGGCTGAGTGGTCACCACAATCTTAATGAAGTCAAGGTCAGGGGTTGGGTCTCTTTCTGGGTCAGTTAATTCTGTTTCTTCCTTGAAAGTGGACTCATAAGTCAACTATCTCACAAAATGGGAAATCTCACAGTGAGAGAGTATATGGCTGCTTCAGCAAAGCATATCATTGCCAATGAGAAAACAAGAAAAATTATATATCTTGTTAATGGTGGTTGGAAGTGCAGCCATGGAGTCTAAGTGTATATGGTATATAAAATATGTGGTTTCTCAGAGATTATTCTAGGGTTTCCATTTTGTTTTGCCCATTTGACAATCACTAAGCATCATCTGTACATCTGGCCCATAAAACACATTTGAGAGATATTTATTGACTGTATGAATACATACATTAAGGTATCAATATCTATATGGTATGTGCTAGCTGAATTACTTTTTTTTCTAAATTTTTTTAAATGTTTTATTTATTTCTAAGAGAGAGAGAGAGAGAGTGAGAGAGAGAGAGACAGTGTGAGCAGGGGAGGGTCAGAGGAGTCACAGACTGAAACAGGCTTCAGGCTCTGAGCTGGCAGTCAGCACAGAGCCCAGCGCGGGGCTTGAACCCACGAACCGCGAGATCATGACCTAAGCGAAAGTCGGATGCTTAACCGACTAAGCCACTCAGGCGCCCCGTGGTAGCTGAATTATTTAAACATAAGTTAACTTACACACAAAAAGGAGGTGAGTCTTGCCCAAAGTCACACAGTTGGAGTGTGCAAGAACCAAGATTCAGGCCAGATTTTCTGAATCCAAAGCCAGTATGAACACTGTTTCATTTTCTAGTAAAAGCAGAAAATTAATAATAGTAATTAAGAATAATATGAATACAATATAATTAAAATTCACTCTAGGAGTATTTAAACTTACAGAAAAGAGATGCCAAGAGTTTAACCTGAGCAAAGACTCAAAAATGGGAATGAATATGAGGAGAGGATTAGCTGCACGCATGAAGGGGAACAACAAAGTTACAGAATAATAAATTATAGAGAACAGAAAATCATAATTAAAAACGTAAAATATAGAATTTTGAATTTTGTTGGTAATAAAGTGAAATAGATTAAAGTAACAGTGAGCTTGCTTTTTTTTTTATTAAACCAATATTCATGAAAGCCTTATATGTGCCAACTATATGAAAAAAAGATGTACATACAGATTCCTAATTTTGGTAAGGGTATGGTGTAATGATCAGCTTCATATTCAATTACTGGAGATATAAAATGTAAATACTTTGAAGGAAGTGATTCAGCAATGTGTTTCAATAGTCATTTAAGATGTTCACACTATTTCACCAAGGAATCCTTCCTCGGCCCATTCTATGGCTCTATCCTTTCTCTTTTTCTTTTTTTGAAATGAGGAACAAGGACCTAGCTGCCTCTGTTGATGTGGGATTTGCTGTTGTTGACAAAACTGTGGATAGAAGAGCTGCTTTTAGAGATTATCCATTGGACTCTATCCTTAATAAAAGAATCAATACCTAGGAAAATATTTATATACAGGGCATTTATAGAAACATTTATTCTGGCAAAACATACATATATATAATCTGGGGAATAGGGCAGTCAATTAATACATCATAATATGCCTATGTGATTGTATATAATTCAGTTATTAAAATGCTATTTTGATGACACATGTAATTACAAGGTAGAAATGATCATAATATAGTGATATGTGAAAAGGTGGTATATAATGAAGAATATACAGTATGTCTTCAATTTTGAAAATTGCATGAATAAAGCAGAGTTAATTTATTCACACTATAATATGCAAATGAATGAAGTTTCATTACTTCCCATACTCAATATAATATCCTTCACCAGGCCCACCACACTGGAAAGAAAATAATTTACTTTAAACTTGACAGATATTAGTATCTCATTTGTGGAGCATGAATGCTCTTCCACCCCCACACATGTTCTTGTCCAAGATGGTACTAGATATATAGAGAAATAGGAGGATAAAGGGCTTCAGGTCCTTAAAGAATCTTTTTAAAAAAAATGTTTATTAATTTAGTGTTGAGAGATCAGGGGGAAGGGCAGAGAGAGAGGGAGAAAAAGAATCTCAAGCAGGCTCCATGCTATCAGTGCAGAGCCTGACATAGGGCTCAATGTTGCAAACAGAGAGATCATAACCTGAACCAATCAAGACATTTAACCAACTTAGTCACACAGGCACCTCATCCTTAAAGAATCTTCTTCTGACCTTCAGTGATCCATGCTCTGCAATGACTGGTTTCCTAGAAGGGTGCCACTGGAGGTACAGTTTGTTCTTTTTTTGTTGCTTGGGACAACCTGCTGGTCATACCACTGATGTCTATTGTCTCATTTACTGCACCAGCATCGCAACTTCTGTTCTTATTCTAGGTGGGTGCCTATCTATCCCCTGTATTTCAGTGTTTTTTATGTATCCTCAAAGGGAAAGATTAAATTTATTGATCCCTTAAATACCAGGTAAAGCCAAGGATGATGGGATATGTTTCAGTCTCATACCTAAATGCCTCCTACCACTTCATATTCCATGCTATGTTAGACGCAACTCAAAGCCAAAATCCTAGTTTGTGTTTAGCTTTCCTATATAATCCATGTTAAGTATACTACAGTAGTGTTTCTTATACAGAGGGGATATGTTCCAAGAACTCCCTCCCAGTGGATGCCTGAAACCCTATATATATAATGTTTTCTTCTTATACATGGATACCTGTAATTAAGTTTAATTTAAAAATTAGGCACAGTAGGAGAATAACAATAGTAATTAATAATAGAACAATTATAATATGCTATAATAAAAGTTATATAAATGTATTCTCTCCCTCTGTTTGAAATATCTTATTAAACTAAACTCACTTTTCTTCATGTGATTATGTAAAATGATAAGATGCTACATGATGAGATGAAGTGAGGGAAATGACATAGACATTGTGATGTAGCATTAGGCTACTCTTGATCTTTTGACCATAATTCAGAAGAAGCATCACCTACTTTCAGACTGTGGTTGATTCATGGATAACTGAAACTATAGAAGGGGCGGGGTACTTTCCTTACACTAATATTCTGTGGTTCCTTCATACCTCTTAGATATTTTATAATTCACCTATCTGGTCCTGAGGTGGGGATGAGAAAGGACTAAGAACATTCATTTTAAAACTTCTAGCTCTATCTCCTCCCCATGGCCAGAGGACCCAGGAGAGCTAATATGCTCATGACTGTAATTCAGATCTTGAGTTTTCCTGGAATATATTAGAATACTGTGATCTAAACCACCAGACTTAGATCATGAGAAGCTAATTAGTAGCTGCAGAAATTTGGAAAATCTGTTCTTTTCCTTATGGATCCTTCCTTCCTTCCTTCCTTTTATTAAACCTTATTTATTTTGAGAAAGAGACAGGCAGAGAGAAAGAGAGAGAGAATCTCAAGCTCTGATGTGAGGCTCAACCTCACAAACTGTGAGACCATGATCTGAGCTGAAATCAAGAGTCAGATGTTCAACTGACTGAATCAACCAGGCACCCCTGGATTCTTACTTTCTAGATGCCATGGCAAGTTCAAACCAAAAGCCATGTTTTTATAATGACTTTTTAAATGGATTCCAAAAATCTTACATTGAAAGTAGATACACTTTTTCTTCCACAGCAAAATCAAATTTTGCTTTCCCTAGGACACTGAAACTCATGACTCAGCCTGGAGGTAGAAGTCTACAAGGAAATACAATTCCCTTGATTTTGATGAACCCCTTCAAAACAAAACAAAACAAAACAAAACAAACCGTGTTCTATTTAAGCATACAAACTGAGGAAAAGAAAGCATATAAAAATGGCAATAAAAATTCTGGCTATTAAGATTAGGAGCAAATTTTATTTTCATCTTCATAGCTTTCCAGTTTTCAAATACAGTCATGCCTCATTTTACTGCACTTTGCTATACTGTACTTCATAGACATTACCTTCTGTACAAATTGAAGTTTTGTGGCAGAGCTGCATTGAACAAGGTTGTCAGCACCATTTTTCCAACAGCATTTGCTCAATTCAGGTCTCTGTCTCCATTTTGGTAATTCTTGCAATATTTCAAACTATATCATTATTATTATGTTTGTTATGGTGACCTGTGATCAGTGATTATGACTCAGTGAAATCTCAAATTATGGTTAAGGATTTTTTAGCAATACTGTATTTTTATTTTTTTAAATATTTTTTAACATTTATTTATTTTTGTGAGAGACAGAGACAGAATGCGATCTGGGGAGGGGCAGAGAGAGAGGGAGACACAGAATCCAAAGCAGACTACAGGTGCTGAGCTATCAGCACAAGGCCCGATATGGGACTGAAACTCACAAACTGAGAGATCGTGGCCTGAGCCAAAGTTGGCTTCTTAAATGACTGACCCACCCAGGTCCCCCACGTATTGATTTTTTAAAATAATGCTATTTCACAGTTAATAGACTATAACATAGTGTAAATATAAGTTTTATATGCATTAGGAAATCTAAAAATTTATTTGACTTGCTTTATTGCAATATTCACTTTACTGTGGTGGTCTGGAACCAAATCCACAATATCTCTGAAGTATGCTTGTAATCTAAAACAATTATGTATAATTTTCATAATGATTAAAAAATGCTAAAATAATCTGTATTGATGTAATCTTTTTTCTTTAACATTCTTCTCTCTCAGAAAACAAAATAAAACAAAACAAAACAACTTATTTTATAATGTTTTGGCTGCTGTAGCCTACCATTTTTAAAACACTGTGGGGAAAATCCCTCTGCTTCTGTGAAATTAAGAATCTTTAAAAATATACTTATTTTTTAAATTTTTTATTTGATTTTTTTCAAAGTAGAAATTTTTCTAGGAGACAAGCTGGTCTGACTCAGAGTAGAGTTCTTCATCACTTTATGGTGGGTCTTGCATTACACAACATCTGGTTATACCTCATTTTGCCAGTAACATTTTATCCAGGACATTTTGTTCTCATTAATTATGATACATAGAGGGGATCACTGTGTTATTTTTATGTTTCCAAGTCTCATGTAAGGCAGGCGATGGGGTTTTTGTGGAGTGGGGTATAGGGACTAGGGAGAGCCATATCCCAATGGAATGACAGGTGAGTAACCAAGATGATGCTGCATTACCGCAAGCAGAAGTCAAGTTACCAGACAACTGTTCATGATCTACAATGTTTGGTCTGTGGATGTTTTATTAATGGTGACTCTAGCAAATGCAATTTGAAGTTGTGTACTTCAAAAAATCAATCGTCTCATTCAGTCATTCCATAAAAATTTGTTAAATATGTACAATTAAGCATATCAAATGTAATCAAGGATGCAATGACAAAAACTAAGAAAAAGATAACAACACAAATGATCCCTGATCTTAAAGGTTTTATAATACACTGAGGAAGACAATGTGTAAATAGCTAAATATACACTAGAGAACAGAAACAAAAAGAGCCCAAGCTTTATATTGTGTTTAGTTACATGATTAACTCTGTTGATGAATTTGGAAGACAATTCAGATGTACAGAATTGGAGATAGCTTTATATAAAGACCAAATCAGCTTTATATAAGCAAGGAAGTACAGGAGGTTGTTTTAAGCTGAGGGAATGGATGATACAGGATACCATTATCATTATTGCAGGCTATGGTCACCAGGACCCAATTTCACTTTTCAAATTTCTTAATTATATCTGCTCTTCTCCATTCTTATTTCTATTGCCATCATTGTTTTTCACTTAATCTACTGTAACATTTTCATACGAACTTATTCTTAAATATAATGTGAATATTGTGTTTCACCACATGCTAGTCATGTTACTGAGCACCTTTTGTGTGATCTCACCTAATTCTGATATATGTTGTTTTCTATAATTCGCTTTATTTTGTAAAAGAGGATTCTAAGGCTTACAGGCGTTATTGGAAGAACTGGGACTTGAATCCAAGTAGCCTGACTCTTAAAAATGTATTCTCAAGGGCCTAAGCTCCTCAGACTTTCAACCTGCTCTGAAGTAGGGGTCACTTTACTATGCCTCCAGGCCAAATCCAGTCACTGCCTGCTTTTGTAAATAAAATTCATTGTAACACAGTCATACCCAGGCATGTACAGGCTGTCTATAGGTTCTTTGAGTTACAATGGCAGAATTAGTGCAAAGTTAGTGTGACAGATACCATCTGGTCTGCAAAGCCTAAAATATCTACTATCTGGATCTTTAGGAAAAAAAATTTTTTCACCCCCTTGAAGCCTACTGATATTCTGTGATTTTAGAATTCTGTAGTACTGCTATTGCAAACAATTAATTCACTTAAAAAATATTGTTTATTTATCAGCTGCCGGGTACTATTTTAGCTCCTGGGGCAAAATCAGTGAACAAAACAGATCTAGTTCCTGCTTTGTAAAGCTTATACCTTAGAATATAGAGGAGAGGGGAGGAGATACAATGAAGAATATAATCTAACATATAAATGTATAAGATATTATTAAAAATTAATAAATGCCATGAAGTCAGTAAGATCAAATAATGGGGCTAGTGTGTGTGGGTGATCTTTTGTGTTGTCATGAATGGCCTTACAGAAGAGGTGCTTCATGAACTGGGAAGCATTAGCCACATGTAGATCAAAGTTCGTGTTCCATACAAAAAGCAAGTGTCAAGCCTTAAGGCAGGAATGAGCTTGGGACCTTGTAGGAATGGAAAGAAAATTAGTGAAGCTTACAAGGCAAGCTGTGAGGAGATGGCTTGAGCCCCAAACAGACATGCAAGCTGATTCAAGATATATGGGTATCTGCCCTGGAGACTCACTTGGATCTGCATCAAATTTTATGTTGAGGAAGAGAAAGACCTATTTCATCTAATTGATGATAAACCACCAATATATTGGGGATGTTCTTTTTTGTCTCCTGACTATTACACATACTTATAATCCTTGATTTTATACTACTTGAATTTCAATACCCAACTCAAATATCACCTGCAATAAGCATTTATTATGTAATAGGTGTCAACTACTATGCCAGCTGTTATATGGCTACAAGGGTAAATAGTTTTCTTTTTAAGTTTATTTTTTCCTCTGCCTCTCAGGAATTCAAAGACTACAGAAATAGCATGCATGAGTAAGCATAATGCAGTGTTGTAGGTGTTAATATCAGGCATATGACCAGTATGTCAGGGACTTTAAGAAAATAATCCAAAAAGAGGTGGGAGCATGATACTTAATCTGGCCCTCCCTTATCCTCTTTGCATTGTTCATTTCACTTTATAAATAATCATACAGTGTGAAAAATGAAAGTGTCATTACCTCCATTTTACAGATGGAAACAATGCAGCTCGGAGGTTATAAAAGATTATATGTGATGACTTAGCAGCAATTACTGGAATAGAAAATCGAGCCCTGACTTGTGTTTGAAACCAAAATTTAATCTGTACTTTGCCTGACATAAGAACAGATAAAGTGACCCCAGTACCCCTCAGTGAATCATAAAAGAAGCTTGAAAAGTACAACTCAGTTTTACACTAAACTTTTCCATTTAATCACCTCTTTGATTCAGATTGAACCACTTTAGAATCTCTGACAGTTTACTCAGAAATTTACCTTAGTTACTATTTTATTAAGAAATAACACTGATTTGGTAAAGAAGCTCACAGGAACGATGTTTAAAATAATGATGAGAATAATCTGTTTTCAAATTCTATCCAACCTTTCAGTTTCTGGCTCACATGTAAGGATCTTGGAGTCAACACTCTGTCCTAACAAGTTAAAAGATGAATAAACTAGTAAAAATCAACAATGTTTCTTGGATTTGTAAGAGAAGAAAAGAGGGGCGCCTGGGTGGCTTAGTCGGTTAAGCGTCCGACTTTCGCTTAGGTCATGATCTCGTGGTTCGTGGGTTCGAGCCCCGCGTCGGGCTCTGTGCTGACTGCCAGCTCAGAGCCTGGAGCCTGTTTCGGAGTCTGTGACTCTCTCTCTCTGACCCTCCCCTGCTCACACTGTCTCTCTCTCTCTCACTCTCTCTCTCTCTCCTAGAAATAAATAAAACATTAAAAAAAAAAAAAGAGAGAAGAAAAGAAACAAGGCTAACTACAGCTACAAAGATTGGAGAGACAGATAAGGAACACGGGAGTCCAGGCTTCCCAGAACAGAGTCTCTCCAGCAAAAGCCGGGGTAGGAAAACCTGAACTCTAATTGATCAGTTGCTGAGATTCAATGAGGACAACGGAGTTAAAAACTCCAGGGGGACCCAGTCATAAGTGAAACCCACATTATTAGGAGCCTGACCAGGCTATTCCTTTATGGTTTCTGGCAGGGGTAGGGGAAATAAATCATTTTGAAATATTCTAGAGCTCTCTCTTCTTAACAAGGCCTCCTCTCTGGACAAGTTATGGTTGATCCTTGAACAACACATTTTGAATTGCATGGATCCACTTATATGTGGATTTTTTTCCCAATAAATACTGAGCAGAACTGTGAATATATTGTCTAGCCCTTATGATTTTCTGAACATTTTTTTCTCTATTTTACTTTATTGTAAGAATGCAGTATATAATATATGTAACATACAAAACACATGTTAATCTACTGTTTGTGTTATTGGTAAGGGTTCTAGTCAATAGTAGGCTATTAGTAGTTAAGTTTTGGGGGAGAAAAAGTTATATTTTCAACTATGTGGGAGGTCATCAAACCCGACCTTTGTATTGTTCAAGGCTCAATTGTAGATAATCAGAGCATACCTGTCCTGAGGGAAGGGAAACACTGAACTTCAGATCAATTTAGTCAACCTTTCCCACCTAAGGGGAGACAGGGAACAAAGCTGAGAACTTGTCAACTTCACAGCTGGGAGGTAAAGGTTCACCAAAGACTGAGACATAATTATAGGACTGCAGAATGCTTCTCTCCTTCTACACCTTCTGTACCCCTGTCACCACAATACTAAATTACCAGCTATTTACAGCAGTTCCTTTTCCTCAGTTCATTATGACCACTATCAAGAAAAAATTAAAAATACTATACAATCATGTAAAAGGACATGTTTATATATAAATGACCAATGATTCCAACAAGAGCATAATATTTTGGACGTGGAAAGGATCCTTAGATATTATTTAATTAAAATATCTTTCCTCAAAACAGAAGCAATTAATATGCAGGTTAAAAAAGAAACAACACTGAACAGTTCATTGCAAGCCTAGCTATAGCTTCTGCAGGAACTTGAAAGCAGCAAGCAGTAAGCAGTTAGTTACCTTTCCACCTCACTAATAGTCAGGACTCATGTCTATATGGGCACCAGTGGCTTGTCAGAAGATGACCTTGACACTAGATAGAGCTGCAGGGCTAGGATCAGGACATCAAGTTAGGGAAGATATTACCCTAAGATACAGATGACTCCAGTTGTCTGAATAGTCATCTCCAAGCATATCTAAAATAAGAAACAGGAGGCTTCCACAAGTGAAGACATAGATGATAAGCCTGCATAGATCATAAGGATGCAATCAGTCAAAATTTAGTTGAGCAGGCAGCAAGGACAAAAGTTGACGAGACTCCCATGTCTACTGGTGGTGAGAGTGAAGCAGCTTACAGAGCCTGACTCTTGCCGGCCTCCATATGGCCTTCTATTTCCATAACCTGCCTATGTTCTCCATTCTTGGGCCCTTCTACGTCCCTCACATTAGACATTTAGCACATATTTGTTATTTTATTCAATATTTTATGCATATATGAATTCTTGACCCAAAATTAATTGTAGCATCCCAGAGAAACTATATTTAGTCTACCAAGCTTTTTGAGTAGCTCATAGTCACTAATACTTGCTTAATTTATTATATTCAACTCCTTTATTACTCCTTACCCATTCTAATGGAGAGGTAAGGATAGCTCAGGCAATGACTTGGCTGTAGCCATTTTATCCTGTGTTAGCCTCTGTATTTGGGACCAGCAGATGGGTAATCTGTGATATTCTCCAGCCCAAAGTTGGCTTCTTGGAAGAGCAAGAGGCAGCTGTTTGTCCCTTCCCCCATCTGGGTTGTACTAATGTGTTACTTTTGACATCTGGAGGCAAAAACAAAACATTTTCTGGGAAGAAACTCAGACTTCATCATATTCTATTTTCATCCCCAAATCAGCAGTTTCTGTGTTTAATTAAGAAGCAAATAGAGACACTGCACAAATGAGTAAAGACTGAGCTGACATATCCTAGTATATTAAGAAACATTCATGGAACCTTGCTCCAAAATGACAAAACGGCTCCTAGAATGTGAAATGAAATAAGCTGACTAATTCTTCATTAGAGATATGAAATACTAATTGGTAACACATTAAAGCCCAACTGAATCCAGTTAAATCTCAATATTGTAAGATTTGAACATAGTAGTTCAAATTATGTACTTTATATGTATTCCACATGCCTTAATATGTGCTACTACAGTTGCATGTGCACACGTTTTCATGAATACAATGACATCTGAAAAACCTTACATTTAAAGTCAGGAGTCCTGGAAAATAGTTCAGGACATTCTACTTAACTAGTGCATGACTCCCTATGTATCATTTAACTTCTTTCAGCTGTAAAACTTTATTCTAAGGGAAGAGGTGTTGGACTGGATGAGTCCTAAAACTCCCCAAGCTGTATTATTCAATGCTATTGATGTCAGAGTAGCATCCTGAAATAGAAATTTCCTCCTCTCCCTTCCCTGAAATAAAAGATTCTCTACAACAAGCATTCTGTTCTGATCTTAGTCCCTTGCCTTCCTATCACCCAAGCTCAACCTCTTTCTGAAAAGTTACCAGCTTGATAAATGAAAATAAAAAGCAAAGCCATTTATCCTGGAAATACCCAGCTGGTGTGAGATTTTGGCCTACAGTAATACTAATTAAACAGAGAAACATTTGAGATAAAAAAAAAAAAAACTTAATTTACTAATTAAATGACAAGTACTCTTCTCAAATTTTCCCTTTGGCTTAGTGTGCATTTTGAGAATTAATTAACAATACAATCAGGCTACAGTTGTGAAATGCCAATATGGATGTGATTTGAAGATGCAGCTTCTGTTTTCCAACATGACATCGAGGGTTGTTGTTGTTGCTGCTTTTAAATGGGAGATGAACCCTAATGAAGACACTGGGTCTTTCAATTTGCTTGTGTAAAATTAAAACGGGTTTGTGGAGTCTTGCAAGCTCTGCACACAACTCAATGGTACATTTAATGGTGCATTGCCTAGCCCCTGACACAGGCATGTGTCTTGATTAGATTTCTTTAATCGTTTACTAGAAATGAGGAACGTAAAGTCAGTTTGGGTTTTGATGATGTCCATATGTTGAACACTTTTAAACTGGGTGATAATAATGCCTCTTGGGTGTGAAACCAGAGCAACTGATAGACAAGAGTTCAAAGTAGGTTAATACCCTGAAGTGATGAGAAAAAAAACAAAAACAAAAACAACTGAAATGTGCCTTCTTTTTTGTGCCTTGAAATTTAAGGTGGCCAAAAGAACAGCATTAAAAAAAATTGTAAATTCTGTTACATTTGGATTTGGTAACTTGTTTTTCCTTCATTCTTTCTTCATCTGCCATGCCCTCAACTCACCACTTCATCCTGTCCTGAAAACCCCAAACAGCTGGCTTGCCAAGCCATAGCTTTGTCTTGAGGGGTGACTAGTGCTGCCAGATGGACCCCATAGACAACAGAAAGGTGGTAGAGTTTAGGAGTAAGAAGAGGAAGAGCTGATGGCAAGATCCTCCCACTGTGTATGCTTTCATTCAATAGTGAAGCTCAGGCATTGAAGAGGGAAGCTTTTGGTCCTAAGAGAGCACCTGGCAAGTGTGCAGGGCTCTCTCCCTTATTTATCAAAATTTGTTTTGAGAAATGTTTTTAAAATAAGCCATTTACTCCTCATTGTGATTTTTAATCTGTAAGTTATTTTTCCACATATTTGTACGTTTAGCTGAATAACTGATATACAACAAATGAATTTTGGGAAAGAAATCTGACTTCAGCTAAGTTGACCCTTTGGAGAAGTAGTAGAAAAACATTCCTCCTGGAATCTAATTATCCTTTTGAAATATGTTTTTTTTATTTCATCATGAAAATCAGCCTCTGGCCATCAAGTAATATACATGATCCCTTCTATATATCAGATGTCTTGTCCTCACGATGGCTATAGACATCACTACTTTGACATCAACACCTTGGTTTTCTGGTCATTGCAGGAAAGATAATCAGTAAACATAAATGTCTTTCAAAAAATGTTAGTGAGGGGCGCCTGGGTGGCTTAGTTGGTTAAGCGTCCGACTTTCGCTTAGGTCATGATCTCACGGTTCGTGGGTTCGGGCCCCGCGTCGGGCTCTGTGCTGACTGCCAGCTCAGAGCCTGGAGCCTGTTTCAGTCTGTGACTCCATCTCTCTCTGACCCTCCCCTGCTCATGCTGTCTCTCTCTCTCTCTCTCTCCCCCCTAGAAATAAATAAAATATTTTTAAAAAAATGTTAGTGATTAAATTTCTATAGCTTTATGAACAGGCATAATCTAAATTGTAAGGTACAGTGAATATTGAAAGAAATTATACTCTCTCACTTTCACTTATCCTCATGGTTTTTATAATATGCCTTGTTTATCTTATTCACTTTTGGTGATTTTTCTGAACGATTTCATTTTATCTTGATACTTAGGGGGAAAAAACCCTATGAGAATGAGGCATGAAATGTATTACAGAGTCTGTCCCCATTATTATTCCTGCTTCAGATTCTATCATGTCCTACTTTACATTTGTTTATTCATTCATCCATCTATTCAAAAACATTTACCACAATAATGATAATAACAGTTATAACAGGTACAATTTCTGAGTACCTAAATTTACCACTGTGTTTGAAATTAAAGACACAAAGATGAATGATTCATAGTTTCTATCCTTATAAAACTTGAAGTATAAGGGAGGGGACACCTGCATAGCACTAAAATGTATTTATGAAAGAGAGATAACTAAGAAATTTAAGAACACTGACAGAGGTATCTAGTGCAGCTCCAGGATCCTGCAAGTTTTTCTGGGGTGAGTGACACTATTTAGTACTTCTATAGTACCAGATTCAAGATTTTGATATTGAATCTGGTACTAACCAGTGATTAAAAAACAGAACTGATTCTCATGGAACATGCAACTATTTGGGGAAAACAATTTGTAAGCAGGCAACCTCAGTTTTTTTATAACCTCAGTTTGTTCAAATGTGTTCTATGTCTAGCTCATTAGATCATACATCAAGCCCAAGTGTAAAATGGAAGGTCAAAATTGACTTGTTAAAGAAAAGACATCTAAGCTCTGGCCCCAGGAATCAGCAGGTTGAGCTGGGAGCGAAGAACAGGAATGATAAAAGTTCATTCCAATTCTCAGGAAGCAAATGTCAGGAGAGAAGATGGCATTTTCAGGGAACTACAAAGTCATGTTAGAAATCTTCATGGCTGAAATCTGAAATATAAGGCAAATAATGCATTGGTAAACTCAAATGATTGTTAGGCAGACTCCAAAATGACTTCTCCATTATTTCATATTGTTTAGACTGTATTGTGAGGGCAAAGATAAAAACTACAAAAGGCTTTTTTAAGAGATGAGTAATGCAATCAGTATTTACGAAAGTACTTTGCCTGTTACAATTTAACATGAGCTAGAATCTAGACCCTTGTTGCCCCCTAGTTCATACTTTGGGCTCACTGCCACAGCTTGACTTTTCAGTTATGGATTCTTTGTGCCACTTCCACAGAAGGCCTTCTTTGAGGAAAAGATATTATTATGAAGGGTGTTCTCTCCTCTCCAGCTTTTAAAGATATTCCTATTCATCTAAGATGAAAACTGTAGCTCCATTTTGAAATTATGTTCAGATAATTACTCTTTCCAGTTATCAGATGTGCTGGTAGGCAAATGCCTTTTAAAAGGGGCTATTAGATAGAGGCATCTGGGTGGTTCAGTCAGTAAAGGATTCGACTTTTGATGTTGGCTCAGGTCATGATCTCACAGTTCGTGAATTTGAGCCCTGCCATCAGGCTCTGCACTGACATTGTGGAGCCTGCTTTGGATTCTCTCTCACCCTCTCTCTGCCCATTACCTGTTCTCTCTCTCTCTCTGTCTTTCTCTCTCTCTCTCTCTCTCAAAATAAATAAAACTTTTAAAAAGTTTCAAAAGAATAGGTATTAGATAGCTGGAGAAGCCCTATGAAGACATAGGTTTAAGTAACATAATTACCATGTCCCCAAACACACAAACAAGTTCAACAATCTGGGAGATTATTGTAGGATGGATACAGCAACTATGCCTTGTATTAACCATGTTTCTAACTTCTGTAAACTTGATACTTAAACATCTGCCCTGCATGCTTGTGCTGGACACAACTTGTTCTGTACAACATAATAGTATGTCTGAACTTGCTTTGGCTTCTTGCTTCCCTCGCCATCTCCACTTCCCAGGGGGAGTCCTCTTGAAGTACACGTTTAAATACAAATCATCCAATGCACAATCTATACCCCCAACTGCTCTTCTTACAGGGTTCTGACATTTTGGAGTACTATAGACTTGTCCTAATTACCCAAGTCCAGAGGGCAAACAACTAGGGAAAAACCCATGCCCTAATGCCTGCTAAAATTATTCAAAGTAGCCAATCCAGATTGGCTATACTGAGCCCAGTCCTTTTCATGGAAACCACAATAAAAGAGCTTGCCCACAATTCACCTCTTTCCCTCTGCTTCATGACCAACTCCAGTGACTCGTCTTGTGCCCCCCCCAACTTCTAGTGTGAAATGTACCCTCTTTCAGATATGTGAGTATAATCAACTATTTTTTCAACAGCAGTTGTATCCTGGTCTATACCTAGATAATAATAAAACCAATTAAAACATGCCCTCATGATAAAACTGTTCAACGTGTTCAGGGATGTTTGTCAAAGTAATGTGGAATCTCCTTTGATCATGTCTTTAATCCTCTGAGTGACGTGGTTCAGCTGTGACTCCTCCTCATTTTGCAGAGGAAGAAATGCACAAAACCATTAATTTGTCCAGAGTCACGTGGCTATTTGGTGACAGAGCCAGAACTGGAAACCAGATGCCTTGATCTCACACAAGGCTCTGGGTATTGTGCCAGGCTTGGCTGTCTCCTGAGGAGAAAAACAAACAGGAATTTTTGTACTATCAGCCCTTGAAAATGGGAGCAAATTGGAGTGTGGGCAGTCTGAAATACTGGCATGTCTAATTAATCAAAATATCATCTATATGTAATAAACCAAATTAATCAGATAACAGATGTTTCCAAGTAAATGTTGTTTTTCAAGACTCCATTAGTATTCACATGAAAATGATTCGTGTGTAATTAATATCATGAAAGCATATAAATTTATGATAAATTCCTTTTAAAATGCTTGTTCTCTGAAACAGTTCAATTCTTTCAATGCAATCCTATTAATTTCATTTATTCCATGAGTAAAAATCTTCATTGTTATGCAATATGAAGGTTTCAAAATCATAGGGATGAATTTGTCACACATTCTAAATTGATGAAGAACTGGACAGGACTTAAGATTTGAGCAAATATAATGTCCTCTTACTTTTTCATAAAAAGGGAGGCCCAACTTTACTGAAATCCCACACTACAGTTGGTAATATATTTAAACCTATAAGGTGTGGTAGTTTGAATCTTTGTCATATGTCTTCATGGTCTCTTTTTGTTAGAATTACATGTCTATGTTCTCATCCATGATACTGCATGATGCAACCTACTGGAGGAAGCAAAGTGTATTCCCTTGCTTCATCCATGTTAAGCTTGACCATGTCAAACTGAAGTGTCAGATTGACTATTCTGGGCCAAAATGCCTATAGGAATCACATTTTTCCCTTCCCCCTCTTATACTTCTGTCATTTTCCAAGACTATTACCAGCAGTAGCCACTGGCCCAAGGAAAATGACAATAAGGTCTGAGAAGAGAGCTGAAACCAACCTTTAGCCTGGAGACAAGACAAGCAAGGCTCCAAGCAACCACAGACTTGAGAATGAGAAAAAATACATACTTGCTGCAAGCCACTGAGTTTGGGGTACTTTATTCTAAGCCATTATTGCAATATTAGCCGACTTATACACTAGCCCATCACTTTTCTGTCTTCCACTGCAAGGTTCTTTTCCTTGCACATATGGTTGTGTTTATGAATTTGGCTTAAGCATGTTAGTTTTCCAAAGAGGTATAAAGTCCTTCTGAAACATGTGATCTTGTTTACTTTACTTCAGGGTTCTTGATATACTATCTAGGCAAATAAAACCTTCCAAGTCTAAAGTATACTGAACCTAACCCTGATTCCTCTACTGAGCTAAAAATGAATACTTTTGGTATTCATTTAGTCAAGAGCAGCCTGTTTATAGGCTGATTAGATCACTTACCTAGTTTGAATTACTTGAGGTCCAAGTTGGCACCAAACCTCCCCTAAATGTTCTTCAAATACCTTTTTTTCCCTTTATTTTGGTAACCCAGTTACAGCCCTCACCTTTAGTATACTTGAGGAGTCAGTACCATTAGAAAGAGATAGAACTTATTAAAACATCCCTGCTAAATGTACAAAATATTCTAATGTACACATTTTGACAGATTTGTAAAGTACCTTATGCACCACATTATTAGAGTTATAAACTTCACAAACTGATTCCACATCTATTATCTCAGTGGAGTTCATCAGGATAGATGAAGACAAAACTGAGACCTGGATTAATTTAATCAGATCATGCAGCTAATTCAAAACTCATGTTCTCAAATACTTCATCAAAGTTGAGATATTAAGAAAAGAAGCCATGTGGGATGGATATGGGACAGAACAAGTGGTGACAAATCTCAGTGGTGTTAGGGTATACTGTGATTATGTAAAGAAGGCAGTCTCAAATTGTCCAGTGCAAGCTGACTTCTTTGCATTCTGGCATTTGGCATTCTTTTCTCTGTGTCAATCAGGGTCAAATAAGGACAAAAAAATCTACACAAGGTAGTTAAATATAGGAAATTAATATGGCAGATTAGCTATAAGAATATTACAATAGCTGAAAGAATAAGTAGGAGATGACAGGGGGACCCAGAGATTCCCAAGAGGAAGATACTACTACTACCAACAGGTCTAATGGGGCAATGAAAGGAGGAAGGTAACCAGACCCTAGAAGCTGGAGCCACCTGTGAGACGTAGATGCTATAAGGCATTGCCATGAGAGTTGGAGTCACAAAGGAGATACAGCAACTCCCTGAGAGGCCACCAGTAGTCAAAAAGAGAGAAGAAACACCTTTGTTTCCCCTTTTTCCTACCCTACAATCCCCCACTGGTGTTACCTAGCACCAAAGCAACCTGAAGCAAGTTGGCAAGGGTGGCTAGGAAATGGAATTTGCAAGCAGGGACTGCGGAGTGTGAGAAATTTAGAAATCCAAGATTTGAGAGCATGTCAGCAAATGGCAGGTAAAGGCCTCTTCACGATTGCAAAAATGTCAGAGAAACAAGTTTTCCTGGTATTTCTTAAGTAAGCGATGTCTCATTTTAATGGGAGTCTCAGGTTAGGTAGCCTGACAAAGTGGCAGAAGTGACTGCTAAAGATGGGCAGTGGAGTGAGGAAGACACTGAAACCACAATGTACAGCTTTTTCCAAGACAGACTTTGAGTCCTAGGCATTTGCTGCTGCTATTATTTAATTTGGCAAGTCCTGTACTTAGAACATGTAATTGATTCAAGAATGTTTATCTCTTGAAAATCTTAATAACCTCTCTCTCTATCCTACCTGCCCCCCTTACAAAAAGCAGTCAAATAAGGTGTTGCATGTGTGTGTGTGTGTGTGTGTGTGTGTGTGTGCATGTACTTATACACTCATTAGAATCAGTGGCCCATGCAGTCATGGCAGGGGCTTGGCCCACATCCCTCCTCGGCTCTGTCTGATCAGTGAAGGAGACATAAGGCCCCTGCACTGATCCTGCGTGTTTGGCAGCTTCTCCCAAGCTGGAATCTAGTGTACAAAGAACATACTAGCCAGGGGCACAGGGATGGAATGGAAAAGTACTCCTGAAAATGTGTCTAATTTCTTTCAGATGTTTCCCATCAACTTGGTTGTTGGCATGCTTTCCTATTTTCCATTTAGTACCTTCTATAGTCACATCTCCAAATATGAGATGAGTGAAAATAAAGTTTTTTAAAGTGAATGTCACCCATCCATATTCATATATATGTACAGAGAATACAACTTAAAATAAAATTCATAAAATTCAATAGTACACATATATGCTTTAAAGAAAAAAAAAACTAATTACTTTTTCTTAATCAACTTTGATTTTTCTATCTGATCTGTTGGTGCCTATAGAAGAAAACAATGATAAATCATTTATAAAAATGGCCTAATCCTTTCTACTGGGAAATACAGTCAGACAGGCTTTCTCATAAATTGTTTAGAATAATGTGAATCTCCAGTGATTTTTCTCTGATATGTGTGTTTAAAAGAAGACTATAGCAACCACAAGCTTTGAGAGATTATTTTATTGGGTGGTGGTGGATAGGAATTGCTAAGGGAGAGGAAGGGGTATGCTGGAGAAATCTGTGCATTTTTATGAATAACGATGTAAGTTACTTCCTCATATCCTTACTAAAGAACACAGACACTGTCACTTGAAAAGCAAAACAAAACCTAGATCAGAGGCTAGAAAACACAAACAGAAATATTGATGGCTGTAAGTAAGTAGGAAAGAAAGTAAATAAACAAATCCTGTTCTCTCTCCCTGGGCTTTTCCTAAGCGTTTCTCTTGTGGGGGACTCACGTCCTATTAATCCTGGATCTCCAAACCAAATATTCTGAAATACTTCCTTGCTCATCAGCTGAAAAAGAAACAACTTTCCAGCCCTGGCCTGGTGATGAGCCTCCTCTTGGAAAAGATTTACCCAGAATTCATTATTTAAACATGAGTTGTTTTTTCCTTCTAACTAAATCAATTGTTCAAATTAAAAATGCAAGGGCAATGCTTAACTTACCTAACAGAAACAACCATCCTAAAGGATATAAAATATGCTTTTAAAAAAGTACAGAGGACATGACAGTTCAGTGCCATATGTTTCAATTAGGAGCCTAAGGGTCTTTTTGGTACCTTACTTTTATTATCACACCAGACCATTTGCAGACATTTTCATCATTACATTAAAGTTGTTCCTTACGCATTTTTTGTTGGATAATGAGATTTAGCCCATTATATGGTATCATCCACATTTTTAAAAAAAATTCATGAAAAACATTACATGTCATTAAATAGTCTTCTACAAACTCATTCTGAAAACTGAATTATTCTGTTACAGTAATATATCTCATTTGATTTAACCAATAACCTAAGGTTGAACATTTAAATTATCATCACTTTTTCTTCATTAAAAACAATGCTGTGATGATATAAACATCCAAGTAAGAAAAATCTCAAATATTATCATGATTAGTTTCTTCAGAAATATTCCTATAAGTACAATTACTGGGTCAAAGTATGCATATACATCTTTTAATACACATTTACAGCTAACATTTAGAAAAGTTGCATGAATTTTCATTCCTATTAATGGTAGGAAAAGTGCTCATTTATTTACTGTATCTTTGTCAATGGTGAGCACTTTCACTTAGAATCTTAAGGTTTTTTTTTTTAATTTATTTATTTTTATTTCTGAGAGAGAGAGAGGAGACAGCATGAGTAGGGGAGGGTCAGAGAGAGAGGGAGATACAGAATCTGAAACAGGCTCCAGGCTCTGAGCTGGCTGTCAGCACAGAGCCCGACGTGGGGCTTGAACCCATGGACCACGAGGTCATGATCTGAGCCGAAGTCGGACGCTTAACCGACTGAGCCACCCAGGCGTCCCTCTTAAGTATATTTTTAACATGTATTTTGATTTCTACTGACATATAAGTTTTCATTTATTTAATCATCAGCCTTATGTACTGATTGGTGAGTTCTTATCCATGGTCTTCAACAGTAACACCAACATGTATTAATTAATATATGCATCAGACCCTGTGCTAAGCATTTAGGATGTACAGGTGGACAAGATATGCAAGACCCACAAGGCCCACAATAAGCATATGGTTTAGTGGGGATGGAGTCCACAATTACAGTGTGTTAGAAGGTGTGATCGTCTAGAATGCTACACAGAATTTATCCAGGGAACAGAGAAGGGCCTATTGATAAAGAAGAGTGATTTATTTATACTTTTGTTTCATTGTTACTTTTGATTAAGTCCTATTTATCTACTAAGAATATTTTTATTTCCTTAGGGACATACATAGAAAATACTCTTAATTTGCTATTATTTGTCTTTTAATTTTGCTTATAATTTTTCTCTTGCCAGATTTAGCAATGAATTTCTTCATAATTTTGCTGTTGGTCACACTCAGAAAGGTCTTTACAACAAAAAAGCAGAAATCCTTACCAACATTTTCTCCAATCATGTTTATGGTTTTCATATTTAAGTCTTTTTATATAGATTGTATCTTATGATATTTTAATATAATATTATAATGTTTTCTAGAAGGAATTTTTGCTTTAGAGTTTATTTTTAACCACAAATGCTGACAGTTGACCCAATATTAATTTTGAATGATCCATTATTTTTCTTAATGAGCAAGGGAAATTTATGTTATCCTAAATTATTACTGTGCTTTCTGTACTTTTAAAATATTCTTTTTCATTTATATGTGCCAGTGCCCATCAGTTTTAATTATCATAGCTTTGTATTTTCTTATAAATACACTAAAATACAGTTCATAAGACGATTTCCTCCTCAATGCACTTATGTTTCAAAAACTGCTTTCATGTTCTCATTGTAGATTATTTTGATTAGAATTGCTTAAGTGATCTCTATCAACAGGGGGAAAATGGACATATTCCCAATATGTTCCACCACAGTTAGACATTCTGGTGTCTCAACTCCTTTGCCAGCTCAGGATTATTATATTCGCCTTTTTCATCATTCCACTTCCAATTCTTGTTCATATTATCTGGGGTTTAAGAGCTAAAAATAAAAATATTAAACTATTATATAGCAGGCATTTGAATTCTGGAATTTTGGCATATTCACTGAATTCAGGGCTACTATTTACCATTAACTCTGTATTTGATAGATAATGATCATCCTTTCATGAGTTCTTTGTTTTTCTTCATTGTAGAGAGTGCTAAAGTGTACCTTCTCCTGACTCTCATGATTCTTTCCAGTAGGAAAGCATGTATATGATCTTTTGTAATTTTTAATGCTTAAGAACATCTCTTTTCTCATACTTGAACAACACTGCTGACTATGGAGTGTTTTTATCATAATCACTTCCCTTCAAAACCTGTGACCATACATTACTTATCTTTTGATAGTCAGTGTACAAGAAAATATCTGAATCCAGCCTTTCCTAATGATCATTATTGATGGTGGTGATGATGATGATGATAATGGTTTGCTTTAAGAATTTCACCACTAATGGTTTTTTATAATTTTCTTTTCATTTTAAAATTAAAAATAATTAAGCTTGCATTATAGTATTTCTCTCTTATTTAATATTTCTTGGTACATAGTGATTTGCAGACTCAGCAGAGGCATTTCTTTTACCTGTAATGTCTTCTTGTTCAAGTCTTTCATCATTGATTCAACTTTGTTTAGATATGCCATTCTGAGGTTCTTCTAACTTACAGGAGATCCTGCATCTACTCTTCATGTATCTCATTTCCTCTCTAATCATACTTATGGGTTTCTTATGACAGAACTGTAAGTTGTTCTTCATTAGCTCCCCTTTATTGCTTCTCAATCTGGAAAATCGGATTTTATTTCTTTGTAGTCTTTCGAGATCTCAGATTATCCCTCCTTTATGACTGTTCTCTCAGTTACTTTACTGTCTTGACAATTTTATAAACATATAAAATATTCTATAATTTTATTCTGCTTTCTTTAGAAAATACTTGTCAGAGTGACTATTTTCCAAATGTTTATAGGAGTTTTTCCTTAGATTATATTTTTTTATAGGATTTTTATTTTTCTCTATTTTTCTCAGAGGATTGATTATTCCAACAAAGTTCGGCCACTATACCAGCCAACTTTTCTGTGCACCCATATGCTCGATGGAGTGGATTCCTAAGAGATATGCATTCCAGCCCTAGATTCTTAGCTAATGAAGACATCAGCTCATGGCAGAAGGGGCCTTGCCTTGCTGATCTGGTTTTCTGTCATCCGTTTGATGATTATTCCCTCCAAAAAAAAAGTGCTTCCCCAAAGGTAAAACTTTCTGTTCATTGCAAGCATCATTTCAAAGGAAGTCTAGTTTCCTAGCTAGTTTTTGGATTGGGAGAATCCTTTGCCCACTGCCCCAAGCACTTTACTGGCATCATTTCACTTAATTCCAAATTAGGGTGCCAGTGAGGTTTTGACATGCTTTCCTCTAATTACTTCCTAAGTACACTGTTCTCTAATAGAGGAGAAATAGGAGTTTCTTTGGCAATTTATTCGGCAGAAATTCCTTAACAATTTTTGCACCTATATGGCATTACTTTCCAGTGCTTATATGCTATCCCATGCCATTTTCCTCATATGTCTGGTTCATTCCATTAAAATTATTAAAACAATGATTTAGTTGCCTTTGTTAATGTTACTTGGATATACAGAAGTCTATAATCTATTAAGAGTTAGAAAACTGCATTCTCTTTTTAAATGTTTTATAAATATGTATTTATTTTTGAGAGAGAGACTCAGAGTGTGAGTGGGGGAGGGGCAGAGAGAGAAGGAGACACAGAATCCAAAGCAGCCTCCAACACGGGGCTCCCACTCATGAACTGTGAGATCATGACCTGAGCTAAAGTTGGATGCTTAACCAACTGAGCCACCCAGGTACCCCAGAAAATTGCATTTCTTAGAAAGGAAACAAACATCAAACTTTTCAATGATTCCAATCGGAAAATGCCGTGGCATATCCTCAATTTATGAGAATTGACAAAAATATTTTTAATTCATTATTCTAAGCAATGCCAATAAAGAGTAATCATTGTATAGATGAAAAAATAACATATTAAATCAGTCCATATTTATTAAATAGGTATGATGTACCTTACTCATGGCAAGTTGTTAAAAGGAATCCAAGTATATATAACACAAAGTTGTAAGCCTTGCCTGAAATTCATTAATTATCTAGCTACAGGAAAGAAATATCTTAAAAAATAATTTATGGGTAACATTATATTGCCAGATGTTAAAATTATGTAGATTCATAGAATGTGTAAGTTAGAGTATGAATATAATAAGTAGTGAAATAATTGGGGAAAGTGGGACTAAGCAATACATTGAAGGACTAGTAAGACACAGATAAGTTAAAATGGAAGGAAAATCCCACTTGGTGGAAAGTATAATTATAATAATGATTAATGTAACCACAACCAGCACAACTTACTATTTCCCAAGCACTGTACTGGCATCATTTCATTTAATCTTCTTAACCTTCCTTTGAGCTAACAATAGCTCCAATGCACAGCAAAGGAAATGAGGCTTAGTGAATGATGTAGTATGGCTTTGAATGCAGACTGGCTAGCTTCCAAAGAGTAAAATTTTAACAGCTAAGTCTTACTCCACAGGACCAAAGAGTCATTGTTGAGAGTGACTATAGTATGTGCCAGGAATAGTGATGGACTCAGTATAAAGATGAAAACAGTAGGTACCCATGGGAGGATCTTTCAGAACACTACTGCATCAACAACATATGGACTTAAGAAAATCTGAATGTCATTCACATCCATAGGAGGCAGTCTGAGTGGGTAGTTTACGAAGTCGTTTTAATTATTAATAAACCATTTCCCTTTATATCTTCCCTCTTAAAAGATTTTCATTGCCTTTCTTGTATGGGGCAAACACAGGAGAGACCTGAAAAACATAAAGAAGCTGCCCTCAATGTTGTTTTCCTCTGTAGTGACATTGTGATGAAAAAGTGTCCTGAGTGACCTTCAGGGATACAGCATCGGCTTAGATTTGGGGAACTGGAAAGAATGAGCCGTGATTGAGAAAATCCTTCATAAATTTGAGTTGAACTTTTTTAGCATTTAGTTTCTTACAGGAGACCAAAGGGAATTGGGAAGGATTTATTTTTACGGCTATTACTCTTAGTGGTTTAGAATTAGTTTAACATTTTTAATTGAGTTTTGTAATGCTACATGAAAGGACTGAGCCATACATCTCTTCTCAAGAAGGGACTAGATTCCACCAATTCTACATAGGTGTATTGGTATATCACGAGTAACCTATAATTCCCTTAAGAAATGGCACAAGTTAAAATATTTTTTTAAATAGGTCTGATGACTCTTGCATGATCTTTCTGCACCTTCTCTCCTCCATTCTTAGCTTTAATCTAACTGGTTTTAATTTTTCCCTGAATTATCCCACTATATGTTTACAGCTTATCAATCCACTACTGCAACCTCAGTGTGTCCACTTGTGAGCTTATCTTGAAGAGGGATAAATCTCCATAATTTTGAAAGAAGTTTTTGTGAGAGTTGTTCCTTCCTGAAAGCATATATATATATATATGTTCTTTTAATACATAAAGATAGAACATCTGCTGTTGCTATAAACATTAAATAATATCTACTAAAACAGCAATGTTGTTTTTTTTTTCTCCAGTCCGTTTCTCTGTTCCCTTTCTTAAATATCCCCATATAAGTTTCCCAAGTTTAGTATTCATTCAACTTGTCTATATAGAATACTAGGCTAAGGTACTGAGATGATGACCAAGATATGTTTCACAAGAGATCAATGTAAGAATGGTAGAATTCTCAGTTCCTTCCAGAGTGTATTTAAGACTGTTTCTGATATTGACATCTCAGATGAATTTCTCTGTGCTTTGATTGCTTGTTAATTCTTTTCTATGGTTACCCTAATATTTGTTTTACTTTGGTTCCTTAATTTAGGAATTAAAAGGCACATTTCTCCCTCCCTTTAGTTCTTTACTATGCTGTACTGACCTCCAGTTCTTTTCCATGCTGGATGTCTGTCTGAGTACTGAAAACTGTCTTCTTTGCTCTTATTCATTTTTTTCCACTTGGCATTCACCTGAAGCACATATCCTGTTATGAAGGCTGACTGGTGAAAAGTTAGCTTCAAAAATCTCTGCTTAGTTTTGTTGAAGGTCATGTGGCTTTCAGAGAAGGTGATATTTTCCTGGCACCTTACCCATATCCTATCATTCCTCTCCGGGATTCAAGAGTAGATGATGTTCTCTTTCCATTTTCAAAGATCTGATCCCATTGAGTCACTAACACTCAAATGCTTGTTTCCAGTCTTAAGATTGATCCTGGCTTTCAGTTGTTATCAGAACAGAGGTAACTATGCTATGACCAACCTTTCTTGGGAAGATTCATCATGATGCCTAATAGTCACATTCTCTCTTGCAACTTATTTGAGTACTGGATTTTATGATACTGATTTTCCCAAAATCCTAACACTACAGGTCAAGAATAGAAAAATAATATAAATCTAAAATAACAAGAAACACTTTCAGCTAATAGAAGAGCATGGCTGTTCTCTTAAGCTTTCCTAAAAGTTCATCAATGTCATTTTTATCAAATACACTTTCCTACTTACCTAGTTTATTTCACTTTTTTATAAGTCCTTACAACACTTGTTTTACCACTTTTAAATATTTTTTGTATATTCTTTATATTATATTACCTTTACTTGTGTCACAGTTGTTTTTTTTTTTTTTTCTTCTAGAGCAAAACCTTGAGGGCCTAGGCTGTATCTTACACTCTTCCATCCTCTCAAGCTGTTTATATCTCCTTTCCCTAGGCTGAAACTCAAATACTTTGAAAACACTCAGGGGGTTCCTCAAATCTTTCCCCATTTGGGTCAACTCAATTGTTATTTTTCTATCATATGAGAGAATTTCCTAGAACCTCCAGAGAAAATCACTTACCCATTCTGATAGACTTGCTATTTTATTAATATGTTTCAATATCATGGAGTCCTTCATAAATGCTATGCAAAACACTGACTCACAACTAAACTCACAGCCTTTTATTTGTAAGTAGTTCCAAGCCTTTCCACTCCTTTCTAGATTCCTCTGTTAATAAATCTCTCATTTTCAGTCACTTGGACTTCAATTTCCCAGGAAATAGAAGCTATTATTAGGAGTAAGTCAATTACATTTCCTGCAGTATCTCCAACCCATATTTTAATAAATTTTTCCTGTCTAAATCAAGAAGGTTTCTCTGCTATTTTGTTTTTCATAAAGAATATCTCTACTTGTGCCTTTGATCTTCTTTTTAAAATTTTCTTTGGGATATTTTCTATCAAATACCTCATTTTACACAGTAATTTCTCCTCCTCCACGGATGTCACTTCTTTTGCTTGACAGTGCATTTAAGACATCTACATTCTTTTTTAAAAAGTATTTTAAAAATTGTTCTTTCATGTTTATTTATTTGGGCAGGGGTGAGGGGCAAAGAGAGAGGGAGACAGAAAACTTGAAACAGGTTCCAGGCTCTGAGCTATCAGAATTTTTCCTGACACAGGGCTCAAACTCAGGAGCCATGAGATTATGACCTGAGCCAGAGTCATAGGCTTAACTGACTGAGCCACCCAGGTGCCCAGAAGACATCTACATTCTAACAAAACTATCTCCTCCATCCCACTCTCTACTTAACCTAGAGTTCATTTACCTCATTGCTTACCTTCAAGACTATAAACTTCTATCCTAAGTATGCAGATGTAACTATTCTAGCCAAGGCTAACCAAAGAAATCAAATCCTGCGTCTTTCTTTTCAGGGCTCTTCCTTCTGGACTTTTGTATTGGAACGTGATCCTTTCACATTTTGGAACTCTTCTTTCTATGAGGCTTTATGAAATTACTCACCCATCGGCTCTTTCTAACTTCACAAACTTCCGCTCTTTTGTTCTTTTATTAATTATTGTGTGAATGTTAATTCTCTCTAGGGTTCCACAGTTAGTTTTCTTCGACATTAACAATAATAGGAATTTTTGAGTTCTATTCTGTACTAGTGCCTGTGCTATGGTTTATGGGTTATCTCACAGGTAGTCAGGATTATTCCATCAAAGAACTGGATAATTCTCTCATGGTCATTTATAAAAGTGAAGCCTGAAGGTGAAATTTAGTGAAATTTATAAGGTATGTAACTTGTAGCAGTAGTAGTGTCTAAGCATGCTGATTCTCCAGGATGGTCAAAAGTTTTTCAAGGGTGTTTTTATCCATACCAATGATGCTAAGTATTGTCATTATGTTTCTGATTCTAAGATCCATTATTTCCAATCCTGACCTTATCTATACTCCTGACCTGTGTTTCTACATGCATTTTAAATCTTGAGTCCCACTAAACTTTCTTATCTTTCTGTGGCCACACAGGGCTCTTCCCAAATCATGATGGTAATCTGATGATCATGACTCCATGACTTGCTTCTGCCTTAATCTCTGCCACAGAAAGCCCTAATCTGTGTATATTCCCCACAAGGTATATTCTTAAATGATTCCTCATCCTTTAAGATCTAACTCAAATATGTTCTCTTATTTCTAGCTTTCCCTGACTTTCACATACAAAATTCATTTCTCCCACATCTGCATGCTATAAAAAAATTTACTGAAAATATCTTCATTGTATTACTTAACACTTAGCATTGTAGTTCATTTGGCATATACATATATGTATTTCCAAATAAATAGATGGTAAAATATATTAATTTATGAATTCCTTATTCTGTAGGGTAAAAATCAATATGCCTTGGTAATCATTCCTTGAATGTGCAAAATAAATGGTCTCCAAAATTACATTTTAAAAGTAACAATTTTAGAAATGACATGTGATCCTTATTCATTTCTTATTATATCTATAGCTAATCAAGGCCTTTAGGATATTTTACTATGATCTCTGAACTCTGCCCCACATAATTTCTGCCATTTCAGAAATAATTTGATGGAGATAAGCACAAACATTATCTAAACAGCAAGGTAGATATTAAATAAATGGATGGCATAAATTATTGTCAATAAATATTTCTTCTTAAATCACTTCTCTTCTGTTTCTGCATATCCAGCTTTTTAAAAAAATTCAGTTCAAAGATCACCCCTTCCATAAATCTTTCCAAGAACATGCAGTTACAAGAAATCTTTATATTTTTTCTCTGAACTACTTTAGCTGGGTGTCTGTATCCCTTCCATAATGTATTTCTTTATATCTTGCATCTGTTTACTCCCATTTATCTGTAAGATGCTTGAAACAAGGGTTCTCTTTCTTACTCCTCTTTGGTATCTCTTGTACCTGGCAGTTTTTCTCACAGTAGGCACACAGCGAGAAGAATAATCCACATACGGCTAGTAATAAATTCTTCTTAAATAATTAATCTCAAAAAATATAATTGAATAGCTAAGGCTCATTAAGTCAAGCCAATAAATATTAACTAACTGTTAACACTATGCCCAGCCACATTCAGAGGTTCTGTGAGTTTTAAGGAAGAAAAACACTTGATTGCTACCCTTGTAGCTTTTATAAAGTAGTTGGAGAGACAGGCTTTTATAAATGAAACTGGAGAACTCTGTGTAATCAGATGAGTGATTTTTTCCAATTACATCATCACCATTTATATGATGGAAGAAGATTCTTTCTCTACTTCTTAATTGTGGCCAATGACTCTGAACTTTAACAGCTGGAAGTGAACAGATTGACTGACAATAGTCAGTGGAAATTCATGCCTGGGAATGAGTTCAAAGCACTGTGATTACCAAGAGTGGGATTGTCAAAATCAAGTTCAGTCCATGGGGAGAAAGCTCTCATTATGAAGACTATCTAGACAGAGGATGGAGATGAATCAATGCAATTGGAGATTCAAGCTGTGAAACTGGAGGCTATTTGGGTGAGGTTTGATGCTGAGGTCACTACTGCATTTAATGGCTTTGTATTATGGACAGTAACCACCAGGCAAGAGTTGGGAACAATTTGTCCCACTCTAGGAAGAATGCCAGTCGAAACTGTGTATGTGTCCAGAATCTATCCTCTGACCTCCTCCCTGATGTTTATAGCATTTAGCTCTTGACCCTGGCAATTTTCTTAAGTGAGCTTTGTTTAAATCAAAAATACAAAAAGAACTTATTGAACTTTGAGATACTGGTTAGATAATTTATTTATTTTAAAAATAAAATTGTATGAGTATGCAACCATTCATTTAAAATGACATCTGGTAGAGCCCTGTATAACTTATTTAAATTATCTAGGAAAATATAGAAAAACTGAAACTCAAAAATGAGTAAAGGTTTTCCTTAAACACTGAACACAGATATTTACCAAATCTGGAAAAAATTAACCATTATAAACCCAATAGATATGAATTATCAGAAACAAGTAATGCTTCCCTCTGTGAAAAGAGTGTCATCCCTTCCAGGAAGAAGAATGTTGTTTCATATCTGGCTCTCAGACTACCCTCTGGCTTAGAGATATGGTCTGTGCAAACCAGAAAACTGAATAAGAACTCTTCCTCTACCTCTATAAGTAGAGTGCTGTCTTTTAAACATTACAGGGAACCTCACTTATACCAAATAAGAATGTCTTCAATGTTTAGTTATCTTAGCATCTCAAGAGTTCAGCTGATTTAAGAAAATGTATATATGTTACTACTGGCCTACAGATACATTTGTTCACATATGAAAAAGGTGTTATCCTTCAAGACACTTTATTTCCATGTTTTGAAAAGCTTGTAATAACCTAATTTCACTAGGGCAGAGCATTTTACTGTCAATTATCATAAAATTTTCTTTACAATAAACAATGCTATGATGTCTATGTCGCATGAATGCTGTCTAGATGTTCGCAAAGCAGTCTATACAACTTTTCTTGACAGAAATGCCTGATGTTTGCAACTCAAGGTGCTTAAGTAGTTTTAACTCATTAAAACATAAAAATAGCCAAAGGTGTCTTAATTTGTGAGTGCCTGGCAAGCTTATTATATCACTGAAGTTATCTATGATTATCTCCTCCCTCCCCCTTCTTTCTCTGATGTGGGTTGCTATGATGTTACTAGGAGCATCAAATTTTTTAATGCAATGTAGCAACTAATTTTCCTATGAAAATTACATCTTATAAGCCAGAAACTATTGAATATCAACAATTTCATATGCTTCAATCTAATACAATGCTCATATATTTCTAAATAGGTGGCTATTGAAAATATTTTTAGAATTTTGCTTTGTTTGAATGCTTGCAGATCTTTCAGTGGATGATACATTTAAAATTATACATGTGGGTGAACAAAGTTTTCAGGGAAGATGGAGTAGATGTGTTTTTCCCATGAAAATAAACATAAGAGGACTCTGAAAGGTGGAAAGAGAAAGACTAGACAGTGACCTTGGGATATAAGGATTCACATGATGGTGAATTCCCCTGGTTTCTTTCTCCTTCATGTATTCCCGACTTGGAACTGAACCAGGCAACAACCTGGAAACAGCAAAACATAAGCAGATTAAGGCAATCAAGCAAACAAACAAACTACCAACTCTGGTAAATGTCTGCTCACTCTAGGCTAGGGATCAGCAAAGAGGCAGATAAAATATTTAGACAACAATCACTCTATTCCAATCAAACACCACAGAGAAAACCAGTGGTCCTCACCCATACTCACTCATATAAAAGCCACATGGGAAACCTGGACCTGAACACTCATCAAGCTGTAAGGAGGCACCCCAACCTCCACCTTACTGGGTGGTAGGTATCAGAGAAGGCCAATAGGGGGTTAGGGTGGCCTAGACATTCTTTCCCCATCAGGTGGTTATAACCCCCTTCCTCTGCCCTGGTGGTGCTAAGACCATGGAGAGGAAAGTAACAAAGTACTCTTTCTCTTCTAAGCCAGGGAAGAATCAGGAAGAGCTACTGGGGACTCTCACCTCCCAGTAACTAGAAGGCCCTCTCTCCTCACTGTCACCTGGGAATAGTGAAGCAACACTTCCCTACTCTTTTCCCCACTAGATCAATTTCAGAGAAAGTTTGCTCAAACAGAAGTTTAAATAGGATCCAGAGTCTCATAACACAGTACTCACATGTACAGGTTTCCATTGAAAATCACTTGTCATTCTGAGAACCAGGAAAATCTCAACATGAATGAAAAAAAGAATCAATAGACAACACACCAAGATGACAGAGATTTTAGAATTATCTGACAAAGACTAAAAAACCCACACATTAAAATTAAAAATATAAAAACATTTAATACATAGAAAGTCTCATGAAATAAAAAATATAAAGAACATAATAAAACGTTAAGAATGCAAAAGTACAATGACTGAAATAGAAAATTCATTATATAGATTCAATAATAGAGTAGATATGACAAAGGAAAGAATGCAGGAACTTGAAGATAAAACACTAGAAATTAACCATTCTGAACAACAGAGAAAATAGAATAAAAGAAAAAAAAACTGAACACAGATTGGTAGGACTATAACAAAATTCCACATTTCGAGTCTTTGGAGTGTTAGAAGAAGAGGAAAGGAGTGCAGGGCTAAAAAATTACTTGAAGAAATAAAAACAGAAAGTTTCCTAAATTTAGCAAAAACTGTAAACAGATTCAAGAAGTTGAGTGATCTCAAACAAGATAAGCTCAAAGAAACCCATGTCAAGACACAGTATACATAAGCTTCTGAAAACTAAAGACAAATTTAAAAAGCAGAGAGAGAGTGACAGAGACAAAGAGACATGCAATGAGAGACAGAAAGGCAGAGACAGGGAGACAAAAGGGATAGAGAAATAATACCTTCTATTTAGAGGGAAAGCAAGTGGAAGGACAGAGGGTTTCTTCTCAGAAACCAAAGAGGCCAGGGGAACCTGGGTGTCTCGGTCGGTTAAGTGTCCGACTTCAGCTCAGTTCATGATCTCACGGTTTGTGGGTTCAAGCCTCGCTTCGGGCTCTGTGCTGACAGCCAGCTCAGAGCCTGGAGCCTGTTTCTGATTCTGCATCTCCCTCTCTCTCTTACCCTCCCCTGCTCATGCTGTCTCTCTCTCAGAAATAAATAAAACATTAAAAAAAAAAACTTAAAAAAATAAAAAAAAAGAAACCAAAGAGGCCAGAAGGAAGTGGCACACATTTTTCAATGCTAAAACACATCCAACACCTGCCAAACCTGAATTCCTAATCCAATGAAACAATCCTTGAATAATAGAGCAGAAATAAAGAAGGAAAAGAAAATCTCTCATCAGCAGGCCTATTATAAATAAATGGCTAAAGACAGTTCTTTAACCAGAAAGGAAATGATAAGAGAACAAATCTTAAAATGCCAGTAAGGAAAAATAAAAAACAGAAATAAAAATGTAAGTAAATCCATGACATTATCCTTCTTATCTGCTACGGGCAGATGGAACCACCTAGTAGTACTGTTTGTGGACCAGTGGCTTGGAGGCTTGGAAAGTCTGGGGCTTTGCTGCTACTGCTGCCCTTGCCACTGCCACCAGTAGATCAGTTGGCCAAGCAGGCCAAGTGTGGAGCTGCAGCTGTATGGCTGGGACTGTGCAGCTGCCAATGCGTTAGAACGCCTGCATGGCCTCATTGGCAGAGCAGGAACCCAGTTCTTTGGCTAGAGAGAGCAGGTTTTCCTTTGACATGTTTGTTGTTATCAAAGGAGTGTTGATGCATAGGGGCACATGTACCCCAATGTTCCTAGCAGCACTCTCCACAATAGCTAAAACATGAAAAGAGCCTAAGTGTCCATCAACTGACGAATGGATCAAGAAGATGTGGTTTATCTATAGATGGAATACTACATGGCAATGAGAAAGAATGAAATCTGGCCATGTGTAGCAACATGGATGGACCTTGAGGGTGTTATGCTGAGTGAAATAAGTCAGGCAGAGAAAGACAGATACCATATGTTTTCACTTATAAGTGGATCAGGAGAAACTTAACAGAGGACCATGGGGGAAGAGAAGGCGCAAAATAATTGGGGAGAGGGAGGCAAACCGTGAGAGACTCTTGAATGCTGAGAATAAACTGAGGACTGATGGGGATCGAGGGGAAGGGGTGATGGGCATGGAGGAGGGCACTTGTTGGGATGAGCACTGGGTGTTATATGGAAACCAACTTGACAATAAACTATGAAAGAAAAAAATTAAATTAATTAATTAAAAAATAAAGAATCCTATTGTCAGTCACTGGGCTGCAGGTCTCATTGGCACTGGGTCAACGGTATATAGAAAGCAAAGAAAAAAACTCAGGGACTCCATCATGTTGTGTCTCAAGTCTTCTTTCCAGCTTTCCCTCCTTTTGTCTATTGATAATTTCTAGGGTAATAGTTACACTTAAAACAGAAAAGCAGGGGAAAGTGAGTCTGTACTATCTTGTCCCAGAAGTCCTCACTAATTGTGCTGAATTTATATTCTTTTCATGTTTTCTCTATAGGGTTCATTTTAGAAATCTCTTATTCAAGGAGCCTTTCTGACTCCCCACATTTGGTTTGGTTCCCTCCTATGAGCTCCCATTGAATATTATACTTAAATAATAGCCCATCTTCTACTGGAGTGCCAAGGAAAGGAAATAAGATATTGTGAGAATATAGTTCTATGATAGAAGGGATCATGTTTGGTTCAGTATATAAACCTTGGCTGGCATACCTCATAGTGGGGGTTTTAGCAAATGAATGAATGTTTGAATGAATGAGTGAATGAATGAATATTGTTAAACTTAAGTGTAAGCAATTTGAGAGATTATTTTTCATTCATCTTTTTATTTATCACAACTACCAGGAAGATTATTTTTACTTAATAGTTTCTTAAATAGACACTGTTAGCAGAGCATGACTGTACTTTCAAAAAGAGCATAATCTATCTTGCAATTAATTAACTAGGTCTCTTCCAGCACAAATAGTACATTTACACAAAAAATAGTTTTAATTTTATGTAATTAAGTTATCACATAAAATTATTTATGCCATACATGTGTATTATATGTATACTAATTATGTAATACATAACTTAATTACTAATGCAAAATTAATTTTATGTAATTTTAATTTTATGTAATTAAATTTTTTGTAATTAAAATTTTAGTTTTGGGCGCCTGGATCCTTTGTGACAGAAAATTTATTTCTCAATTCAGATCATCTGTGGTCTTTTAGTCTGCAACCTAAAGTTTCAGATTTCCAATACCTCATTACCTAGATGTTTATAGAAAAAAATTTATGAAATAATTCGAGTTGGCCACATAAATGAAAAAATAAAAATAAATTTTGAGAAATATTGGATATTTATGACTTAGGAAATGACTTTCCTATCTATTCCATTTGTTCCTCTTGTCTTTTTCTTCTCTTTTTCCTTCTCCTCTGTCTCCTCCTATCTCTACCCTCCTGTTCTGTCAATATTTTGCACTGTTCTATTCCAATCTAAATCTTTTGCTTAGCAAATATATTTTAGACACTTAAAACCAACATGAAGGGTTCAGTTTCTGTCATTATCTAGAACTGACTGATTCTGAACTATTCTCTCAATATCTCACTATTAACTATCCCACGGGCTATACTCATCTGATTTGACCTTACTGTCTATTCAGTCAGTTCTGGGTCTCAAATGTGAACAGCATTACATAATCTGCGTATTCAGATAAGACATTATGGAAGATACTATGTCTTTGTATAAATACAGCTTCTCTGATATGACTTGATACAGAGTGGATATTCCAGTCTTAAGGGATGAACCTAAAATATGGAACTATTTCACTAGAAGGTATTGGGCTAGTTTAACCAAAGGGAAAAGTAGAAAGTGGGTAGCACAGAAAAAACAAACAAACAAACAAACAAACAAAAATTTAAATAAGTGGTTCAGATTCTTGATCTGCTTCCTAAATTCTCATTTAGGAGACTTCCTAGATTGCAGAACTTCTCTCTCCCTCCTACCTCTTCCCAACTCTCTGGCAGTCAGTTATATTCTGTTCTGTAGCTCCATTCAATTCATTCCCTTCTCATAAGCAGCAATAAACTGAAAGATGAAAATCTCTTTTCAGACCAAGTTTTCAAGTACACTGGTGTAATAAAGAATTCCCATGAGTTTTCTGTATGTCATTCTGTTTAATAATAATATGTTTTGATTTATATTGCCTACAATAGTAATGATCATTTTTATTTTATGCTTCAGGTAAACAAAGTATCATCTCAGTATATATCTCATTTATTATATGTATACAATAAAGCCTAAGAATTGTTCTCTTTTGTCAAATATAGGACAACTGACCCATATAGAAACAATTTTTTAATTAATTTATTTATTCAGAGTGCACACGGGGGTGGGTGGGCAGAGAGAGGGAGAGAGAGAATCCCAAGTAGGCCTTGCATTCTCAGTGCAGAGCCTGATGCAAGGTTCAGTCTCACGAACTATAAGATTATAACCTGAGCTGAAATCAACAGTCAAATGCTTAACCAAGTGAGCCACTCGGGCACCGCAATAATTTTTATAAGGTCAGTATCTATTCTTTTACACATGATGTTATTATATTACAGCTTATTTGTTCATTAATGACAATGAGACTTATGATATATCCTAGTAATGTCCCCTGTCCAATGTCATTTTACAGTATATTAAATCATGGTATTTTACTAATCACTAACTATGGCTTCTTGAGGTAGGGAAAGTAAAGCGTTATCTTAGCCTCAGGACTCTACGGCAAGGAAAACTAGATAATAGAGCAAATGACCAGTCCTATGTTATTCAGTAGATTAAATTTTCCTTTAGAGAAGAGGACATTTTCTTAAGTTCAGGAGAACTCAATATAAGGAACTCAAATACTATTAGATTCCTCTTTTTCTTTTATTTACTTCACTCTTTTAAATATTTATTGTACATTAAATCACTTAAGACCCCCAAGCCCAAGAAAAACCACTATTTAAATTTTCACAATAGCCTTCAAATAGTTCTCCTCTTCATTAATAGCATACCAGATAAATAGATGCAAAACTTGAGTATTACAAAATGAGATAAATGATAATTCATTTTAGATTGCCCTCTTTAACTATGCATTGTAAACATGAATTATATCTATTAAGTGATGCAGGCTTGAAATAAGATCCCAGTCATCAAGATGCTTATAATTGACTTTGAGGAATAAAACTAGCACAGATGCAAGAATGATAGCATGATAGCAAGGATTAATTCACTACGAAAGTCCCAAACTGCACATCTGAGATGGCCCAGAGTAGAAACTTAAGAGATGTTGTATACAGATGAAAGAATGAGATGATGGCTTAAATGTAGTAAAATACATTTACTGAACTGAAAAAGATAAAGTGGTTTGGTTTTTTTGGGGGTGGTCAGAAAAGCTTCAATGAGGAGATAACTTCAGAACTGAAAAAAAGAAGGATTCAGAGAAGAAAGGCAGAGCTGTCCAGAAGGGCTAAAAGAGAAAAGGCATACAAAAGGGACAGCATGAGATCTGTCTGGAGTATCCTTATAGGCATGGACTTGGAGAATGATATGTATATATTATAAGGCAATACTGGCTTGGATTCCACTGCAGGGTCTATGAAAGCCTGAATTAGAAGGGCATTTTATCTTTCAGTAATTTGAAAGCCACTTTATATTTGTGATCACCATGCTGCACATAAGAATTATATATGAAGAAAATATCCCTAATTTGTGGAATAAATTTGAGAAAGTGAAATGTGAAAACAGGAAGATGACAATGGGAATAGTCTGAGCATGAAGTAAAAGTGTCTGAAGTAGAAAGTAGCCATGAGAAAGAGAACATAGGTAAATGACTGTGGCTATACAGTTGGGTATTGCACAAAAATGGGGAGAGGTGTTACATACTTTTGACCCTAAAAAAGCAGGGAATGCAGGGACACTTGACTGGCTTAGTCAGTGGAGTTTGATCTTGATCTTGGGGTCATGAGTTCGAGACCCACATGTGGTGTAGAGATTGCTTAAATAAATAAAGTTCAAAAAAACAGGGAATGTATTATAGAGAAGGTTGAACTGACATGTGTTGGGGCAAGAAATAGAAGCATCTAGACCATGGCGGGGTAAAAGGAAGAACATGTTAGACCTAGATCCACTGTTGACTAACTGTGCTATGTTGGGAAAATGGCTCAACATTTTTGATGAACAGTGTCCTCATATTTATAATTAGAACACTAAAACCACCCTACACATTTGTACAAAGATTGAATAAAATAAAATAAACCTTATAAACGATTAACACATAGTAATCATTCCATAAAGTCTGGCAACTTTGATCAGCACTTTACATATGGTAACTTGGTTGATTATTTTTAGTTTCTTTAAAAATTTTATTATATTCAGTACATAACAAACTATAAATGCTCTGTATATTTTATGATGCATGGTAATAAACCTCCAGTCATGAGGTGAACATCCATTTTTAAGACTAAAACAGAACCAATGTTATTCAAACCTCATGTGTGCTACTACAGTCACAGATGTAACCATTATGTTGACTTCATTCATTCAGTTAAATTATTTTTTATATTTTTAAATATTTATTTGTTTTTGAGAGAGAGAGAGAGAGAGAGAGAGAGAGAGAGAGAGAGAGAGAGAGAGAGAGATTGAGGAAAGAGTGTGAGCAGAGGAGGGCCAGAGGGAAGAGACAGAAGATCCAAAGCAGGCTCTGCACTGTCAGCACAGAGTCTGATACAGGGCTGGAACCCACAAACACAAGATCATGACCTGAGCCCAAAGTTGGAAACTTAACAAACTGAGCCACATGCCCCCACATTGACTTTTTAAATGATTTTTGAGTCCTAATTCATATACAATAAAAGTGCAGCCACCTTAAGGGTATAGTTCCATGAATTTTAAAAATATTTTTAACTATTTATAAAATGAAATTAAATGTATTTAGGCTATACAACATAATTATATATATATATATATATAGTAAAAGTATTACTACGGTTGAGCTAATTAACATACCTTTTCATATAGTTTGTGTGTTATGAAATCTGAAATCTTAGTATATGTCTATTATTCAATACAGTATTATTAACTGTAGTATTTGTGCTGCTCATTTAGACTTATTTATCCTAAGTAACTTCAACTTTGTACCCTCGAGCAGTATCTCCCCGTTTGTCCACCATCGCTCAGCTCCTGGCAACCACCATTTTACTGCTTCTGGGGATTTGCCTTTCTTAGATTCTACCTATGAGATCATGCAGGTATTATCCTTTCTGTGTCTTGCTTATTTCACTTAGTATGTCTTCCAGGTTCATCATGTTTCCAACAACATGGAATTTCTTTTAAATGAAAGCCAATTTACAGACTTCTAGAATTAATTTATCACTTTTCTTTCTTTTTCATTTTTTTGGTTGCCAAAATCTCCCCAATTTTCTTATTCTAGTATGAGTAAGAGTGTTACAGTAGTTTCAAGTATACAACACAGTGATTCAACAATTCTATATATTACTCAGTGCTCACACCACAGTAAATGTACTCTTATTACCTTGACTTATTTCACCCATCCCTCTGGTAGTCCTCAGTTTATTCCTTGTATATAAGAGTATTTTTGTCTCTTTGACTCTTTTTGTTTCTTAAATTTTATCTGAGTGAAATCATGGTATTTGTCTTACTCTGAATGATTTAACTCACTTAACATTATACCTTCTAGATCCATCCTTATTGCAAATGGCAAGATTTCATTCTTGTGTATGGCTGAATGAACTATTCCATTGTGTGTGTGTGTGTGTGTGTGTGTGTGTGTGTGTGTGTGTGTGTGTGTGTGTGTGTGTATCACCTCTTCTTTATTGGATTGCTTTCATGATTTGGCTATTGTAAATAATGCTGAAATAGACATAGGGGTGCGTATATCTTTTTCACATTAGTGTTTTTACATTCTTTGGATAAATGCTGAGCAATGGAATTGCTGGATCATATGGTGGATAACTCTATTCTTAAAGTTTTTGTGGAAACTCCATACTGTTTTCCACACTAGCTGCACCAGTTTACCTTCCAACAAACAGTGCACAATGGTTCCTTTACTTTATAACCTCACCATTACTCGTTGTTTCTTTAATTTTTTTTTATTTTGGCCATCCTGACAGGTGTGAGCTGATTTTTCTTTGTATTTTTATTTCCCTGATAATGAGTGATATTGAATATCTTTTCATCTGTATGTTGGCCACCTGGATCTTCTTTGGAGAAATGTCTGTTCATGTGCTCTGTCCATTTTTTATTGGATTGAGATGTATCAGGTCTTTATATATTTGGGGATATTAACCCTTTATCAGATATATTAGGTGCAAGTATCTTCTCCCACTCAGTAGGTTGTCTTTGAGTTTTGTTGATTGTTTCCTTTGTTGTATAGAAGCTTTTAATTTTGATGTAGTCCCAAAGTTTATTTTTGCTTTTGTTTCCCTTGCCTCAGGAGACATATCTAGTAAAATGTTGCTATGGCCTTTGCCAGGGCACTTTTCTATTTTTTTTTTGTTAAAAGTTTATTTATTTATTTTGAGAGAGAGAGAGAGCATGCATGCAAATGGGGAGGAGGCAGAGAAAGATAATCCCAAGCAGACTTTGAACACCAGTGCAGAGCCTGATGCGGGGCTTGAACCCACAAACTGAGATCATGATCTGAGCCAAAGTTGGACACTTAACCAATTAAACCACCCAGGTGCCCTTGCCAGTGCTCTCTTCTAAGATTTTTATGGTTTCAGGCCTCACATTTAGGTCTTTAACCCATTTTGAGTTTATTTCTGTGGATGACATAAGGAAGTGATCCAGTTTCATTCTTTTACACATAACTATCCAGTTTTCCTATGTAGTTCCCATGAATTTTCTCATACATATATATATATATGTATATATATATATATATATATATACATATATATATATACTACCTCAATACCAAATGTGACAAGTGTGACTACTCCTCTAACAAAGATATGAAATAATTCTATCATGCTAAGACGTTCAATTTTACCCCTTTACAGTCAATCCCAACCACTTTAATTTGTCCCAGGCAACCACTGATTTGTTTTATTTTCATACATTTATTTATTTTGCCTACTTTAAAATTTCATGTAAATGGAATCACTTGTTGTACCTGGCTTCTTTCACTTAAACCAAGGTCTAGATTCAGCCATATAATGTGTACCTACAGTCTGTTCATTTTTATTGCTAAGAAAGCTTCACCACGTAGAATATGACACAACTCATGACATTTGGGTTGCTTTATGTTTTGGCTATTATAAATCAACATGCTTTAAATATTCATGTATAAGGATTTTCTGTGTGTATGTTGTGGAAACATAACTTAAATACCTAGGAGTGAAAGCTCTAGGATAGATAAATATTTAACTTTGTAAGAAATTGCCAAACTATTTTCCAAAGTTGTTAGTTTTTTAACATTTCACTACCAGAAATATTATGAGTTCTGGGAACTCCATATCCTCACCAACACTGGGTATTATAAACCTTAATATTAGACATTTTAATTGGCATAAAATAAGTATCTCGTTGTGGGTTTAATTTTCATTTGTTCATGACCAATCACATTAAGCATATTTTCATGTACTTATTGGCGAGAAGTACATCTTTTCTGAAGTGTCAGTTAAAGTCCTTTGTCTATTTTTGTCAGGTTCTTTGTTTTTGTATAAGTGAATTGTTAAGAGTTCTGAATGCAAGTCCTCTGTCAGTTATATGCATTGCAGATATTTTCTCCTGGAGCGTGATTAGCCTTTTCATTTTTGTAACAGTGTCTCTGAAAAGGGCAGTGAGTTTTAATTCCAAAGAAGTGCAATTTATTGTTTTCCGTTATAGTTTGTGCTTTCTGTGACCTCAGAAATCTTTGTTTACCACCAAATGGTAATGGTTTTCCCTTGTCTTCTGGTAGCAGTGTAATAGTTAAGCCAATCTTCTAACGAGGTAGACATTACCTCCAGTTCAAAATCATGGAAAAGACTAAAGCAAAGGTAGTAAAAACCCCCTCATATTAATGCCAAGCCTATCGAACATCCCAATGAATTATATATATATTTTAAGTGCTCAAATTACAGTTTAGAGTAAGGGACAACAGAAAAAAAGATAGGACCTAAAATTGAAATTCTGGAAATCTAACCTCAAACCCTCTATCTCTCAACTGTGTGACCTTGTGTGAGTAACTTCATTTTTAAATGAGGAGTTAGAATGGAAAGCCTTCATGTTTGCTGCAGTTTGAATTTCATAAGTAAGCAAAACCCAGTTTCCTTTATTGCCGACTCTTGAGGGCCAAACACAGCTGCCTGTGGAAGCTTTTCGTGTATATTGTAAATGATGTGTAAACTCCTTCAGCCCAGCAAACAGAGGGATGCAGGCACTGCTGTGCCATTTCACCCCGGTGGGCTGGCCAAATTCCAATCCATGTAATTGCATTCCACAGCTCCTGCCTCCCCTGCAGGTTCAGTTGGGATGGGGTGAGTGGTTCCCAAACCCAGCCCTCACTGCCTTCCTCAGCAGTTGAGATCTATTGCTCTGTGCTATGAAACAACCATCAGGCCACCCCATGCCTAAAGTGGTTTCTGTGTGGAGTCCCAGCCTGGGGATTCCCAGGAGGGTGCTTTAACGGGGGCAGCCCTGAAGTCAAAGTAGATATATCTCTGGTTACTCCCTCCACGCACTGAGAAGAATCCAAGGGTCTGGGAAACATGAGGAACAGTGATGTAAGTGAGGATATAATTTGGAAGGAAGAGTACATTTTATTTTAATTCTAAGGGAAATGGAAAAAAAAAAACATTGTTCGAAGCAGAAAACAAATGCAACCTGTGTTTACTTCCATGGGGTTGCTGTTCCAGAGGGAACCTTGCTAATTAGGTTGTGTGTGTGTGCACACACACACGCACGTGCACGAGAAAGAGAGACTGTTATTAGATGTTTGTTAATGAGCTTGCACCATCTCATTTCGCCTGCAGTCTCCCTGGGCTGCTTTGAAAGTCTGCACAGAGAAAGCAGAGTAAGGTGCCTGTGTGGGAGACACGTATTTGTCATGAATGCAACGATACATGCTGTATATTGGACATTTCAAACACTCTGAAAGCCCAATGAGGTAGATAGGCTGGACATCTTTGACCTCTAGCAGAAACCTATGATCCAATCTGGCTGAAGAGTAGGTGTGGTTATATAGCAAATAAACTGTTACCTGTGACTTAATCTTGCCTGTGGCTACTGCCATTGGAATAGTAATTCATTGATTTTTTTCCTAATCCTTTCCCATCCCAGAGCTTAAAGAAAAAAAAAAATCTCTCCTATGTCTTTATGTATGCTTTAAGAATAACCTTATTCAACCAATTCCAGAAAACCATGAAGTTTAAAGTTTAATTCTAAAAGCAATGCCTTCACTCTCCTTCCTTCTTACCTGCAGTGTGAAAACCACACTTCTCTGAGATACTCTTCAACTGCATCAGTGTACAGTTTCTAGTGTGCATTGTGTAGATGTGCACATGCATGAGTGTGGTTGACCTCTATGCACTGAAATTATAAGTACTTACTTGAGAAAGAAGTTGCAAGTTTACAAATTACTTCACTGACAAAATAAAAGAACAAGAGTTCTCCTGTTTGCCCTGAAGGAGAGCAGAATATGCCACCCCAAAATATGCCTCTTTGGCATAAGAATTACTTTGAGCTGATCATTATTTTTGTAAGTTTATTTATTTGTTTTGAGAGAGAGAGAGAGAGCACGCGCATTCTAGCAGGCTGGGTGCTGTCAGCATGGAGCATGATGAGGGGCTAGAATTCATGAACCATGAGCTCACGACCTGAGCTAAATCAAGTTTCATATGATGCTCAACCAACTGAGGCACCCAGGTACCCCTATTTTGAGTTGATTATTTCAAGAAACTGAAAACAGGAGAAGTTCTGAAAACACAGTAGAAGTTACACTTTTGTAAGAGAAATTTATATTTATAAAGGAAAGCTCCACTTGTGTCTCCCTTTAAGCACCAGGATGAGGATGACTGTAAATCATAATAAAATCTTATCAGTGGAAAGGCACAGACTTAAATCTGCATAACAATCTTTGCCTTTATTTACTTTGTTCTTCCTAATAACCTCCCAGAATTCTGCCCCACTCCACACACCATTTTTCTTTTGTCTTTAGTTTAAGATGGCATATAAGGTGGTAGGTTGGGCGATCTCAGGGAGTTTAATTCATTTTTTCTGGGTGTCCCTCATGAATATGTGAGGTATTACATACATGTTAAAAACGTCTGTTTGTTTTTTTCTTGTTAATTTGTCTTTTATTATATGGGTCTCAGCAAGAACACAGAAGGGTAGAAGGAAAATTATTTTTCCTCCCCTTACACCCTTCATACCATTACTAAATTTGGCAAAAGTTTCTAATTAAGAATCGCTTTCAAAATGAAGAGCAGAAACAGTTTATTATCTCCCAGAAATAACTCCCTTTCATCTTTTATAGTGCTGTCTTTGTTTATTTTGTCATCTGTTATATCTACTTATAAATTGCCTTTTCTTTTAACTGTACTTTTTTAAAGGTCCCTGCTGCCAGGAAGCAGAGGCTGCCATGAAAATATTATGCCAATAGCTTTAATGCTTATAGAGCCATTACCTTTTTGCAGTAAAATCTGTCTTGTCTTTCTATGACCCACAGATAAGCAGTGTGTAGGAAAAAAAAAAAAAAAGAAGAAAGATGATAATGGCACAATTCTTTTAAAAACTTTTTAATGTTTTATTTATTTCTGAGAGAGAGAGAGAGAGAGAGAGATACGGTGTGAGCAGGGGAGGGTCAGAGAGAGAGGGAGTCACAGAATCCAAAACTGGCTCCAGGCTCCATGCTGGATGTCAGCACAGAGCCCGACGTGGGGCTCAAACCCACAAACTGTGAGATCATGACCTGAGCCGAAGTCGGACGCTTAACCGACTGAGCCACCCAGGCACCCCGATGATGGCATAATTCTAACTAAAGCACTAACACAATTTCTCTGGGCTATTCATGTAATTTTTCTGGCTCAATTTCTAAAATATGTGTATCTGTCTTACTGACATCACAAGGATATAGAGAAAAATAAATATATTCATTCAAAAATATTTGTTGAATTCCTGCTACAAAGAACAAACAAACAAAAAAAAAGTGTTTTTGGAACTAAGATGTATTTCTTGCCCTCAAATCTCAAGTTCTATAGAACATAAAATGTAGAATGAAACAATGGAATAAAATGCATTTGAAGGCACAATGGGATCTCCACGGAAGCCTCCATTGGGAAAGGGTCATTTGAGATGAATCTAGAACACAGTGGGATGGACTGTATCATAACTGGAATGGCTGGGGCAGCATGCTTTCAGACCTGCTCTAGAAATAATGGTTTGAAAGACTGGAGAAAGAAACAGTCTGGATCAAATGCAGTATTTTGGAAAGTGCTTTGTATAACCGAACAGGCAATGCTGAAACATGCCAATAAAACATGATCACGACTATTAAAGACAAAATGGAATCTGTTTTGAGGACATTTTCATTTCAATATTATAAGTCTCCAGAGGAAAATACATGGACACTTAGTGTTTCATTGTTGTTTCATTTGTTTGTAAGCACTGTGAAGCTGGTGACAGAAAGAGGTTGAGGGCAGAAGCCCTGAACAAGACTTCTAATTTTCTCTAGCTTCGGGTTTTCTCAGAGGCTTTTGCTCATCACCTTCTATGGAGTACAGCTCAAAATAAAAAACATAGGCACTTAAAACCACCTGAATTCACCTGCTAAAAGAAATGTTCTATTCATTTCCTAGGGCCGCAGTAACAAATTACAATAAACGTAGTCACTTAAAACCACAGAAACATTTATTCTCTCAAGTTCTGGGGCCAGAAGTCCAAAATGAAGGACTACATTCCCTCTGAAGTCTCTAGGAGAAAATCCAGCCTTGCTTCTTTCAGCATTTAGGACTTGGTGGCTCCAGACGTTTCTTGGCATCATTATTCTATTTGTTTGTTAAAGCGGCCATAACAAAGTACTGCAGACAAGGTGGCTTAAATAATAGAAATTTATTTCCTTATAGTTTGGAGGCTAGAAGTCTAAGATGAAGGTATCAGCAGTTGATTCCATTTGGAGCTCTCTTTCCTTGGCTTGTAGATGGTGGTCTTTCCCTCTATCTTCACATGGTCTTTCCTCTATGTGTGCCTATATCCTAATCTCCTCTTTTTATAAGGATACCAGTCATATTGGATTAGGTCTCATCTTAATGAGCTCATTTAACCTTAATTATCCCTTTAAAGGCCTTAACTCCAAATGCAGTCATATTCTGAAGTGTTGAACATTAGGACTTTAACATACCCATTTGGGGTCACAATTTGGCCTATAGCAAATGCAGTCTCTGCCTCCATTTTCACAAGGCCATATCCTCTTTCTGTTTCTTCTCTTCTATCTGTGTTAAATCTTTCTCTGTGTTTTAGAAAGACACCTGTCATTGGATTTAGGGCACACTGGATAATCCAGGATTATCTCCTCATCTCAAGGTCCTTAACTTAATTGCATCTGCCAAGGTCCATTTTCCAAATAAGATCATAAACAGTTTCTGGGGAATATGGCATGGACATATCTTTAGGAGAGCTATCATTGAATGCATTGCAGTTGTGCTCCTCTAAAATATTGGTTACCCTGTCTCTCATTCTATTTTTTTTTTCTTGTTAGTAGTATAAACCATTTTATACTTAAATTTAAATAAAGATAACACTTCCTTGGGGGAGGGAACTATACCACTATACAGAGATATTAACTTATAGCATGATCAGAAAAGATAGCAAAATGTTTCTAAGCATTAAGATTTATAACTGCTAAAATACTATTACTTTAGTTCTAATTCATTATTGAAAATCATTTGTGTTTAAATATAGATGCAGGTCATCTATAAATTCACTTATTTTAATTTAACTACTTGTGCATGGTCAAAAAAGTAAATAATGACTATAATAATCTAAGATATGTAATTATATATGATATATATTGGAAAATTAATATTGGAAGGTTAATATTATCTACCCATTCTATGGATTCTTATTGTATTTAAAGGCAGTATCACATAGTTTTGTGCTAAGATTCACACAATCATGAATTACAGGACAGAATTATAGGACAGAAATTAACATGTTTTCCAGGCTAATGTAGTTTTCCACTCTACTGCAAATGAACAAAAGTTTAAATGTTTCAGGGAAAAAGCTTTTTGACACAAGATTTAAAAAACAAATAAACAAGCCATAAAAGTTTTTAAAAAGATAAAATAATTTCTGAATAAAGATAATCATGAACAAGTACAAATATCACCTGAGAAAATATCTTTGCAATTTTTGTAAATGACTTACATTAAATATCGCTTAAAAATCAATTTTTAAGGTGCACCTGGGTGGCTTAGTCCAACTTTGGCTTAGGTCATAATCTTACAGCTCAGAGCCTAGAGCCTGCTTCTGATTCTGTGTAACCTTCTCTCTCTGACCCTACCCTGCTCATGTTCTCTCTCTCTCTCTTTCAAAAATTAAGTAAACATAAAAAAAAATTAATATTAAAAAAGATCTATAATTACATACTTATATACATGTATCTTAAATTTCTTACAACTAAAATTCTAAAATAAAGAAAATTTTGAGCAGTATTTATGAAATAAACATGAATAACTTTTAAGTATATAAAAAATAATTGGTAGGAGTATGGAAAGTATGCTCTCTCTTTCACATTTGGTATGAAGTACAAACGATGCAACATTATGATATGATAATTTGGAATGTCTATCAAAATGCGAAATGTGTGTCCTTGGTCCAACCAATTCTATTTTCAGGAATTGAACTCATAAAGACACTGAAATAAACACATTAAGAATTTATGCATAAAAGTATTTATTGCAGAAGTTTCTGCAATAACTAAATTTTGTAACATCCTAGATGTTCATAGGGAAATCATTCATCCACCCATTCAATGTATATTTATTTAGTACTTTCTTTATTTTTTTTTTAAGTTTATTTATTTTGAGAGAGAGAGAGTGAAAGGTCAGAGAGAAAGGGAGGGAGAGAGAGAGAATCCCAAGTAGGCTCAGCACTGTCAGCACAGAGCCCTAGGTGGGGCTTACACTGACCAACCATGAGATCATGACCTGAGGCAAAATTAAGAGCTGGATGATTAAATGACTGAGCCACCCATGCGCCCCTTAGCACCTTCTTCAAATAAAATCATCAAAGACCTTATATTAGAGGATATTCACAAAATGAAATACTATAAATATATAGAAAAATGTTTCATAATAATATAGCTAATTCCTGAGACTTGGTTGGTTAAAAAAAAAAAAGAAGCTAAAAAGACCAACAATGTGGTTGTATAATATTGTTCCATTTGTGCAGAAACACTGGAAAAAGGTAGATTTGCATATGGGCAAGAGGTATTAATATATACATATGAACTTTTGACTCTTGATGCCACTGAGGAGACTCTAATGGCCTAGAGGAGGAAGCCTTATTTTTATTTCATGTTCTATTTTCAATATCCAATATTTTAGAGTTTTTAGTATTTTTGCTTTTAAGAGAAAGAAAGGGTAAAAGTGAGTGGGGGCAGAGAGAGAGAGAATCCCAGGAGGGGCGGAGAAACAGAGAGAGAGAGAGAGAGAGAGAGAGAGAGAGAGAGAGAGAAGCTGGGCTCACCTGAAGCAGGACTCAAGCTCACCCAAATCAGGGTTCATGCTCACCCAAAGTGGGGCTTGAGCTCACCCAATGTGGGACTTGAACTCATGAATTGTGAGATCATGACCTGAGATGAAGTCAGATGCTTAACAACTAAGCCACCCAGGCACCCCTAGAGTTTCTAGTTTATGTTTGGCAACAGGTAGGGCAATCAATAGTTTTTTTGTTTGTGTAAAAGGCATAAGAACAGCCTTGTTGAACAAATACTGAGACAATTTTGGATGTCTTCTATTTGATTTGTTTATAATATGCTGAGGTAGAAATTTCTAAACAATAGGTGGAAAGAATAGTAGAAAATTGAAAACTACTTCTTGTTAACATTAAATTCAGTGTTTATATCATAACCTGTAGAAATGAGATAAAATAGTACACTTCTCCAAAGGTACATCTTTCCCAATCTTGGAATTATTGACATAATTGTGGGTTCATTTCACTATCTGCTACTTTTTTTGGTCTTCTTTTACTGTTGGGATACAATATAAGAATTTTACTAGTTGAATAGTCCAAAGTATTTAGAATTGGAAAACACTAATCCAGTCTTACCTTCTTGTTTATAATTAAGAGGTAAATGAATCAATTTTAAATAACTTGCCTTATACTCATCTATCAAGGGACAGTATCTGTACAAAGCTAACCCTGCCTTCTAGGGTAAGAGTGGTTCTACAACCATTCCTTGTGAGGAATTTTTTACTTTGATTTCAGGTATATGAGACTGATTTTAAAATGTACTTAATGAACAGAAGAAGCCAAATCCACAACTGTCAGAGACTATGAGTTACCTGATGTGAACAAAATAACAAATTACTTAAGACAGTTCAATGACGAGAGTGTTAACTTTTTTAAACAGATCAAAGAGGAGTTTTATTTAAGTAAAAAATGAGTTTATTCAAAAACAGAGGATTCCGATTCAGAAAGAGCAAGGTAGGGCAAACCACAGGCAAGTCCAAAGAGAGGAAGGGAAGGTTAGCTTTTATCAGGTTTTAGGAGGAAATTAGGGAGGATTGTTCCTGAATAAGTCTATTAGAGAGTGATAAGAGTTTGGGATTGTGGCAATTTCTCAAGTGCCTTGTTGATGGAACATGGATGGATCTTACTTTTCTTTAAGGCAGGAGATAAATTCCTATGTCAAAAGTATTCTTTCTTATCAAAATAACTCTTACCTTCCTTCTTCTGCAAGGAGTGATATCTGGGTTAGAGCACCCCCTTCAGGACTTTCCAACTCCATTTTAAATGACATTTCCTTTATTTACTTTCACAAGAGGATGGCTTATTGATTTCACAATTCCCAAAACCTAGTGAGTGTTATTTATACTGGTTTCTGAGAGTATGGAATTTATTGCTTGGGTCTCAGATTATGAACTTGATTTGGGTTGTTTTCATTAGGGATGAGTATTCTCAGGCATGTATCATGTTTGGAATGAGTGACTTTAAGCACTTTTTTTAAACAAAATTTCAATTTGGCAAAACTCAAAACATTCTTTTTTGTCAACCATTTTCCCTTAATTATTAAACCCATGTGGATGCTAATGGAGCTTAATCCATGTGTTTTTCATTCACTTGCATCAATTCATCAAGCACTGTTTTGTAATAGCACTTGACGTGAAAGAAGCATTCTGGGGCCTTTTTCTTAGAAACAGGAAGTGCTGTTCTGCCAAAAAGTAAATGAACTCTAACCCTCCAAAATTTAAATTCCATTTGAAATGCAGGAGCTAAAAAAAAAAAAAAGCACAGAATTTAAGTTGGCAAAACATGTTCCCCAATTCTTAGTTTCCTTAGTTTTACTTGTAGAAAATTACCTGGTAAATGCGAGGCTTTGCTTTATCAGTGTTTTCCCTGATATGACACAGCTGGTTATCAAAGCACATGAAGGGAGAGTATTTGTTTTGACTGAGGCTGACGTTCCCATACCCACAAATATTTGATAGGGTGTTAGTGAAATTCTTTTCGCCCTCAGGAAGAGCTGCAAACATGGAAAGGAGAAACCCTGCTTCTGATTATACTTTACTCTGTTGTATCCATCAGAGTTTCTTTTCTCTTTTCTGGATTAAATAATCAGCTATAAAAGGGGGGTTAACGTGAACAATACTAGTGTAATTAGCTGTTATTCTCTTGGGGTGGAATCTGGGCATCTTTTTCTAATTTTTATGTGTGTATGTATGTATATATGTATTCATTTATTCCTCATTCACTCATTCATTCATTCCCCAGAGTGATTATAATGTACCGCCAAGTTTAAAAATGGGTTTCCAGCTCCCTCAATGTAAAATCTCAAGGCCTATCCCAAATATTGATTTAGAAACTTCGGTTTAAAGAGATCCCTAGGTGATTCATGCTAACAACACATATGAGAGGCACATTTTTAAAATGCCAGTTCCTGAGTCCACCATCAGAGATTCTGATTTAACTTGGCCTGAGTATTAGCATCTTTTTTTTTTTTTTAAACTCCCCAAGGATTTCTAATGTGCAGAAAACTTTGAGAATGACTACCATAGGCTAGTTTATGGAATCTCAGGTTCGCTAGGTTTAAGAAAATCATTGTCAGGATGATAAGCTATTTTCTACCCACTAGGGTAGAAAAAGATGACCAATGGTCTTGTGGCATTTCTACCTATTTCTAGATAGAGTGGATCATCACCCAGGTTAAATGATTCCCTAGAAAGAATTTCCAAACTATCACCACTAAGAAAGTCTCACATCACTGGAAAAGCTGCCATTAGTGTTTCATTGATTTTCTTTCTAGAATTTCTCTTTCAAAATGCAAATCCTTCCATGAAGGTAAATATCCTCATCACTGCAGTATAAATAAGGATGCTTAGTCACTCTCCTCTGATTCACTGGAGCAATTACTCTGAAACTGAAGGTGGTGGTGTTCAGTAAAAGTGTGTTTGAATAAGTCTTCAGGTTAGAGAAGAGAAAGAAATGAGAGCCACTCAGAGCCAGTAAAAGAGAACTGCAATGTCTGAAGTGGGGGGATAGGGGGCTCTGGCAGCCCTCCTTTGACATATTAGCTGGGTAGGACTTTAAGGCAGTGGGAACAATTACAGTTGATTTGTAAGGGATGCCTGTAGGGGCAGGAGGGAGCAAAAGGCTGACATAAGGAAATCTGGATTTTAGGATTAAGAAAATAATAATGAATTAGAAATGTGGCAGGTCTTTGGAATGGAGTCTGGGCTGCAGGATGGGTTTCATTATGTGAATAAATGAAATGGGTAATGATTTTAAAAACCAAGACTGGGAAGAAACAGAAAGAGAATGGTGAAAAATAAGCAGTAAAACAATCAAATTGAGAAAGCATGAATAGAGGACCAGAAGAATATAAAAATAAAATGAAAGTTGATTCAAAAATCCTAAGTGTATTTACAAAAAAGTATCTAAAGAAAAATAATTGGAGTGGTTTTTTTCTTTTTCTTCACATCACCCTCTACACCTGTGTAATCACCATGTCCCATTAAATGTATTCCCTACATGCTTTCAAATTAACTCACTGGAATATTCCATCACCACTGAAACCATCTTAAGTTTCCCTTTCAGGTTGGCCTCACACACCCATTCCCCACCTGGCAGGGAGACTAGGATATATGAAATTCACAACCACTTAATAGTCCTCAACAGAAAAGTCTGAATCCTCCACAGCCCTGAACACTTGGCTCCTATTTCTCCAGTCTTGTGTATATTAACTCATCTGTGAAATAAATTAGTTAATAATTCCAGTCATCATGTGAGATGTTTCCACAAATTTTCTTTTGCCATTTAGAGTAACCCTGTGAAATGGGTGTTTTTACTGATAAAGAAACTGAAAATTTGGAAAATTGAGCGACTTATTCACAGGGGAAATCAGGAATATAAACCTAGGCTTTCTAATTTTGTATTAAGCTGAAGTTTGCATATGCTAGTCAAGTTAGTATATTTATTAAGACTGAAAATGAAAGAATAGTAATTTGAAAGGATGCCAACCCTACTTGTTTAATATTTAACTACAGTCATATAATCATGATTTATTCCTTCAAAAATATTTACTGAACACTACTTGATATGAGTGGAGCTGTGATAGTTAGACTTCAGTATCTTAGTAATGGAAAATTTGAGGTGTGTTATGTGTGAAATAGATAGTAAGTAAATAGGTAAATAAGTTTGCCACTTCTGTTCCATGTATTTTGGACTAAATAATTAAGAGTAGTACTTTCACAAAGTATAGCTAGAAAAAAAAAAACCTACAAAATGTTTAAAAAAAAAAAAGAATGCTTGTGAACATCATTGAGCTAATATGATAGTAAAGAATTACTACATGAGGATTTGGGGGAGGAAGGATAAACAGGGAAATAATCCTAACATTTGTGAACACTCTTCCCTTAGCCGAAAAAGGGGAAAGCTGAGAAACTAAGAGTGGAGGATGAAACCAAGAAACTAAACCCCAATTGGCTAAAAATGCAGGTGTTAGAACCCAGGTCCCTCCAAAGGGGAGGCAGTAGTGGTTACCCTCTAGGTTGTGAGTCTGATCGAGACAGATTGTACCACAGAAGAAAGGGTGCTCTAGAATTTAAAAAGACCCTCATAGGCATTTCAGTTCAATGTTGAATTATCCCAATTGTTCAAAATGGAAATAATGGATTTCTAGTACATCCTAGTGCATAAGCACACATCTGACCAAAAAAAATTTTTTTAATAAAAAATAAAATAAAATAATAAAATAAAATAAAATTACAGGGACGCCTAAGTAGAAGTGTGTAACTTTGTCTCAGGTCATGATCTCACAGTTCTGTGTTGTCAACTGGAACTTTGGATTCTGTGTCTCCCTCTCTCTCTGCTCTTCCCCTGCTCGTGCTCTCTCTTCCTCTCAAAAATAAACATTAAAAAAAAAAAATCACACAAAATTCTAAGCCTCAAATGATTTCTTAAAAGAAATCTGCAAATGTAATACCAAGTGCACAATCCAAAATCACCAGGTACACTAAATGACAGGAAACATGTGCTTTGTGTTGGGATGAGGGAGAGCAGTGGGCAGGAAAAAGAACAGAAGCAACAGAAAGTAGAAAGAGACAGTGAAGGACTCCAAATACTGGAGTTATCAAATTCAAATGTTAAAATGCTATGCTTAATATGTTCATGTAAATAGGGGACAAAAGGGATATTATTGGCAGAAAACAGAAAATTCAATTAAATAAAAACTCAAAAATTGAAAATACAGCAACAAAAGTTTAGAATGCAGGGGCTGGGTTTATGGCAGATATGACACAACTGAAGAGCTTAATAGTAAGCTGGAAGAAAGGTCAAAATACAATAAGCATTATGAATAACATAAATAAATAAAAATATTTAATATACAGAAGACAAGAAGAGACATGATGAATGGTGTGAAAAGAGCTGAGCAATACCAGTGAATACATTTATAAAATAAAGAGCAAACATATAGAACATCTGAGCACAATGTTAGAAAACTTGACCTAACTGGCATATATTGGACACTATAACTAACAACTCCAGAATGCATAACTGTGAAACATACATGAAAACATTTCAAAATTTTAACCTTATGCTGTGCAGTAAATGAATCTCAACAAATCTCAGAGCATTAAACTCATATAAAGTGTATACTCTGACCACAGTGCAATTAAGCTAGAAATCACTAATGGAAAATAATACTATGTTTGGAAATTAATACATAAACTTTTATAATAAACCATGTATCAAAAAATAAATCTGGGGCAATAGAAAAAGTTGAGTAATACCACAACATGGTAATGCAGCTAAGTCCACAAAAAGGCAAACATGTAGAATCAAACAACACATTTTTAAAAAATAGAACAAATTGTAGATCAATGAAGAAGTTAGAAATAAAATAAATCTTAGTAAAGTGTGAGGAAGAAAATGACAAAGACGAAGGCAAATATTTAAGTGAAATCATAAATACAAGCTTAAAATGAAACATTTTAAATATAATCTGAGACAAGACTAATCATGACAAAATATCAATGTCAAGAATAAGAGTGAAGTACCAATTGTATAATTAACAGACAATAAAAGGATACTATGAAAAACTTGATGCAAAATAATTTGAAGTGTGTGGTGATCAACTTTAAAATGACCAAATTTATAAAAAAAATATATATAACTTACAAAACACTCAGAGAAAGAATGGAAGATTAGAAATTCACTACCAGTGAGTTCTACCAAACATTTAGGAAAGAAATAATGGTAATATTGCCCAAAATCTTTTCAAGAAATGTTAAAAAAAAAAAAAGGAAAGCATTTCAAATTCACTTTATGAAGTATTTATATAAATTTGATAAGCATATTAGCAAAGAGGAAAATTACAGCTAATCTAAATAAAATGTTAATAAACTACATCTGTATGTATGTATACATATATGTATAACACTGTCATGACTAATTTAGATGTATTCTGCACATTTGATTCAAAATACTAATCATTTAACTTATATTACATAGAAATTGGTAAAAATATCATCTCAATAATTTAAAAAACTTCTATAATTTTTACCCATTAGTTATAAAAAATACTCCTAATGTCTTAGGTTTAGAAGGAAACTACATTAATCTGATGAAACATTGCTGCACAAAAAATCTACAACCATCATATGTAATGATCAATGTTGAATGACAAGAATTATACTACTCTCCTTTGTACTCAATATTGAGCTGGAAATCCTAGCTAAGACAAATAAATAAAAACAACAAATAAATTTGTAAGTGTAGGAAAATGAAATAAAAATATCATTATTTGCAAGGTATATAATCACACATAAGGGCCTACAGATAAGTTATCAGAATTAACAGGTGAAGTTGTTGAATTGAGAAGAGCAAGGCTGTTAGCTACAGGTCAACGTACTACAAACAAAACAAAACAAAAACAACAGTTGTATTTTTACATTCAAACAACAAACAGTAAGAAAATATAATTTTTAAAAATATTTCTAATTGGAAGAAAATCAAATGGCTTAGAAAAAATATTAATAGAAGACGTGCAGATATCTAAACAGAAAACTATAAAATAATATTGATAAAAATAAACACCTTAATAAATGGGGATACAATATACACACATTATATATACCAACTATCTCTAAGCCAGTCTCAATTCAGTCTAAATCCTAGCAGGTTTCTCCCCACTTTTGGTGTGTGTGTGTGTGTGTGTGTGTGTAACTTGAACTAACTAAAATATATATGACAATGCAAAGAACCTAGGGGTTTGAAAACTTTTGAAGAGAAATTGAATGAGTTCATGTTATAGCATATATTGATATTTATTTATTATAAAGCTATAGTAATTAGATAAAGGTGTTACTAGGCTAAGAATAGACAGAAGGTCAAATTAAAGGGAATCTAGAAACAGACCAATGCCTATATGGACATGACAGTCTAGACACTACAGAGCAGTGCAAAATGGACAGTGTTTTCAATAAATATGCTTGGGCAATCAGCTATCCATACGAAAAATAATGAAAACTGACCTTTATGTCACAGCATCAATAAATAACAAAACTAGGGTTATTTTCAGTATAAAATAAAAGACAAAACAAACTTCTAGAAGATAATATTAAATATATATGTATGTGTGTATACAGTCATTGCTTTTATCACAGGAAAAATATTTCTTATACAGAGCACAAATATAATCACAAGGGAAAAACTGATAAAATAGACTTTATTAGAGTGAAGAGACTGATAAAATGGACTTCATTAGAATGGACTTTATTGATCTGTTGATCAAAAGATCATTAAATGATGTAAAAGAGCCACAAAATGGGAGAAAATATTAGCAATACTTAAACCTACAACTATGAGAATATTTAAGGGCATTAGAGTTTTTTAGATAAGAGATGTCAAAGTGCCTTAAGAACATTAGTAGCCTGAGACTTTTGAGTGGAAATATGATATATAATAGGACTCTAGCCTAAACAAACAAACAAACAAAAAAAGATCAATTTTGCTAAAGAAAAAACAATTAGAAAACCAAAATATTTAGTATATGATCAATAAATAAGCTAAATAAATTTCAAGCAAGACAGAGGATAAAACAGAAAAAAAAGTGGGTAAAGAGCTACATTAGCATTTAAAAACACAGCACTAGGGAGTTCCAGAGAAAGGAGTATCTGGTGATGTCAGTGGTGGGCACTGGCTTGAAGCTGGAAGTGATGGGGGTGTTTGGGGCAAAGTCTTTCTACAAACCAGAGGCTGGAAATTACAGCAGCCCATAGATGCCCAAAGAAGCCAGAACTTAAGTAACATGTAGTCAATCTTCAGCTATTGTTCACGACAGGGAGTAAAGAAATGAAGACTCCTTTATGTAGATGGTATTTCTACAGGACTTCCTCTAGATAGAATGTAGCAGGAACTAACTCTTCCAGACTAAGAAATGAACTGGGAGTCTGATTGCCATATAATTTATGTTATCAGTCATCACAGAATCAGGCAACTGTATTTGGCTTTGGCATTCCTGTTGTTTATTTCTTTGTTTTCCCTTAACATCTTAGCAAAATTTTGATTTCAATGCTTTTGCCTTAAAAAGGGTGGTGGGGTAGGGTAGAAGGAGACAGGTAAAGAAAGATAAAAAGAGAAAGAGGAAGGAAGGAAGAGGGAGGGAGTAAGAAAGGAAGGAAGGAAAAGGGAAGGAGAAAGGTAGGAAATAAGGATTGAAAGATATAAAGAAGGAAGGGAAAGAAAGGAAGAAAAGAAAGAATTTTTTTAAATTGGCTAATGGTTGATCTGGGAAATTTGAGGACAAAAAGAAAGAAAAAACTTCTGACTGACTGTTATTAGAGGAGCTGGGGTAAGCACAGCACTTTGGGGAAATGGTGTGATCATGCCAGCAGGAGGGTTAGGTTTTGAAATTGACAAAACTGAGTCTGTGGGCAGGATGAGTTCTCTAGACCAAGGGCACCACTGGGAATAATTGAGATAGCTGTTTTTGCCTCTTCATTATATTAAAAAATATATAAAAGATTATAATTCAGAATGTTAAAAACTGCCCAGATGTTCATTATTTCAGGCCTTGATTTACTTTTGATCCCTGGGCGTCTTCTGTTATTGTCATGTTTACTGGGCCTTGCAACGTGAATTCTATACATCACCTAGAGAAGTGCCCTGGGATGCTGGGAAGCACATCCACTGCATATCTTAGAATTACACGCAAGATTTAATTAATGGTAAGGGAAAGTGTTCACAGAAGACTGAACCGGGGGGAAAAAAAAGTGAGGGGAAGAGTATCCCAAGGCAGCTCTAGAAAACATCTTTCATTCTATTAGGTCCCTGGCTTGGTTTATCTTTATTCTGTACAATATGAGCAGCAGAGTGGGGAATGAAGTTGACCAAGATTTCTCAGATATTTGAGTACAGATGAGTACATAGTAACTTACAGGAGGGTCTCTTAGGATGCCCCAGTTTCTAGACATTTGGGGGCATAGATAATTACCTTATTAGCCTCAGTAGACTCTGTTAAGCTGAGAGGATGATTTGACTATAAAATTAGAGGATTTTAACTTCAAGTAATGACTGAGTAAGTATATTGGCAAATCTTCTCTCTAGAAAGAAACTATGAAACTGGGTAAAAAAAACTGAACAAAAAGACTATGCTGGTGCTCTGGAAAGTGATCAAAAACAGATAATAATATGACAAGCATTTATATTTGAAAAACTGTGGAACTTTGGGTATATACGAACTGGGAATCTGGCATTCTGGCCCGGGCAACTCCATCTCTGCAGCTTTGTTGATGCAAGGCAGGGAAGGCCATGAGGGGACTGGCAGCTTCTCTGTCCCCGTTAAAGTTGGCTCATTTGACATGTTACATGCTTGTAATTCCCCTTCCATAAATGCCAGAAGGGATTATGGTCAAGAAAAACAATATAAAGAGAAGTGTTAGTATCTTTGGTACTCAGCAAGCCAAATGAACCCTTGAGCCAAAAGTCTGTGAAGGATGATCTTGCTGATTAGATTCTCCAACAAAGGGCAGCAATCCCTACACAAAGGCACTCCCTGAGCATTTGGCTTTGTCACCTTCCTAATATGGCCTCTAGGGTACAGCATTTTTGAAAAGTGACCAATCCTGTAGTCAGGCTCTTGTCAGAACTAAATGCCTGAACCATGGGAGTCTTGTGAGTATCTTGCCAGATCTTTCCATTTGGGGGAAGACCAATTCAAATGCAACTAACAGAATGGGAAGGACCCAATAAACCTAACTTGTCAAATGGAAATGAAACATACAAAAAATTAAATGACCTGATCTTAGGGACATTTCAGCTTTATGTAGAAAAGTGGAGGCTATTCTTAGGAGAAAACTTTAAATCACCATTCAGCTTCCTCAGGCATAATTATTGGCCATACATTTACAGAGACTTCCCTAAATGCCTGGGCTTCCCTCCCTTATAGTTTTGCTTATTGAAATCCAAAGGTGTCCACTGGGCTTCTGTGGCTGTTCAGCCCAACTCCAACTAAGTGGAAACAAAAGCAGACATGGTTGGCCTACTCAATGGGTAGAAGTCAAGACATTTCTCATGACTCTGGGCAACATTCTCCTTGGTGAACCTTGTTACAGTTTTACTGATTCATAGGCTATTGCCAATAGCCCAGTGGTCTGGTTTTTCACTTGGATAACCACAGATTAAAGATATCTCTCTGTGGGGCCACAAAATATGAAAACAAATAGTGGTTGCCAATTGAACTATTTGGGTCACTCAAGTAAATACTTACAGTAAGCTCCTGTTTTCTGATGAGGCTAGCTAGAAGTAAGTTGCTAATTGAGATTCTCTACCACCCAGGTCAGCATCACTGCTGCCTAGATTCATCATGGTATTACATATGACAACATATCGACCATCATAAACTGGAACATCACAGTAAAAATCCTATGTTTCTGCCAGCCTAGAAGAGACTGTCTACTGTATGCTAGTCTTGTGACTCTTGCAAACATCTGACACAGTTGTCTTATGGTAGAGGGAGCCTTCTGCATTTACTTCTGGCAATGAACTATCTCAGACTTTTGAATTCCCTGCTGAGGTTTTCAAAGATACCTCACTTCTGAGGACACTTTTTTCTGGTTACTGTTTTGTTGTTTCAGCTTGAGTAGCTGAAACATCTAATGCCTTTGAGACTTTTGAAAGTAGCATTTTAAACTTTCCAAACCATTTGCAGTCTGACAGTGGCTGATAATCATGGTATCTGATGTAAATTCCATACTCTCTGCTACACAGAGGCATTGGCATTATTAAAAATTAGAACAGCCTTCTAAAATACTGACACAAAAATATTTTTGACTCTACCTCTTTTAGCTTCTCCTAGTCTACACACTTCAGTAAGTTTTTTTGGTCACTGAGTATGGATGTCCCTTAAAAGGAATTTTCTCTTTTAATCTAAGAGTAAAAGACCTATTTGGAAAATGTGATATTCTACCTACACCATTCTTGGGCATGATGCTTCTTTCCCTCCCCTAGCAGCAACCCTAGGCTAGACTGTTGGTTAATCCTCTGACTGGCAAACTGGCCAAAAGAGGCCCTAAAGTATCAAAAATTAATTTCAATTCAGCCACCTGGATTCTTTTCTTGGATCAGCATGGTTCTAGATCATATGTAAGAACCACTATAGTAATGAGTGTATTAATAATCATAAAAAATACCTACTTTCTCTTACACTTGGCCCTTCCTGATGAGAAGTCTAGATGTGACAAGAGAATGATTCGGAGCAGGAGGAGGGGTCATGAAGTTACAGCCACTGGAACATGATATAACAGTTTGTGGCAATGGCCAAGGGCAACACAGGAACCTAGGGATGAAACAGGTTACATCTCATGAGTAAGAGATGAAGTAGGGCTGTTAACAATCTGTTGTATTTCAGTGTTGCACTTGGAATATTCCTTACAAGGAAAAACATCCTGATGCCATTCTCTTAAACCACTGCAAGTAACTATTGAGTCCACTGTACCCCATATGTTCAGTAGAGCTCTGGACACACTTCGATCATTCCTCTTAACTTTTATCAGTGATCTGTCAAAAACAGCTGAGAATGGCCCTGGCTCCTGAACTTCCCATGTAGATCACCTACCAACACTTCAGGATATCTCTCCTAACCCCATTCTCGGTCATTCCATGGGAGCAGACAATGCCACTCAGCTGGTAGCACAGATAAACAGAAAAGGGTGGACTGACTGTCCTTAGGCAACCCTCCAGAAACCAGAATTAGACTCAATTATTATGACTGAACTGGGATAACATAAGCCTACCAGCTGTCTGCAAAGCAACTTTGGAGACATTGTCAATCTGCACCTCCCTTCCCTCAACTGATAAGTTCTCGTTTCGGATCTGCAACAATTGCAAACAACACTTTCCTTGTATAGGCACCATGTATCCTCCTTGTATGCTATTTCTTGTGTAGGATCACCTCCTTCTTCCAAATATGGTGATTTGCTCCTGAAGAGTGGTCAAAGAGAACTTCACGTGTTGAAACATCATCTTGCTCCCAGAAGGCATTCAAGTCTCACTGGCCAAGGCTGTAATAGATAGAATTTCCCTATGCTTTCTCATGGGATGCTAGGGTTGAATTGTGTTTCCAAAAAAGATACATTGAAATCTTAATCCCCAGTACCTATAAATGCAAACTTATTTGGAAACAAGGTCTTTGCAGATGGATTAGAATGGGTGCTAAACCCAATGGCTGGTGTACTTATAAGAAAATACAGAGCCACAAAGAGAGACAGGGTGAAGAAGGTTGAATGACCTTAGAGATGGAGATTATAGTGATGTAATACCAAGAACTAGCAACAACCACCAAAAGTTGGAAGAGCCAGGGAAACATTCCTCCCTAGAATTTTCAGAGGGAGCATGTATTTGTGGACACCCTGATTTTAGATTTCTAGCCTCTAGAACTGTGAGAATAAATTTCTGTTGTTTTAAGCCACCTGATTTGTGGTAATTTTTTTATAGCAGCCCTAGGAAACTAATACATGGACCAAGGCAGAGTCTGTGCAATTGCTAATACATCTTGCTGTGCCTGAATAAATGCCTCAGTCCAAGAGGAAAGGTCAGGTAGTTAACAATGATATTTATGGTGAGAGGGAGGTGAAGATGTAAAAGTTTGAGCTGAGATTTATGTGTACATTTTGTCAATTTTACCTTTGAGATCACATTCTACACCTGTAGGTATTATTCTGATCTTTTAAGGCCAAGATGAATATACAACAAAATTACATCAAAAATTTCCTAATAATATTTAGCACTCGCTTCTCCACACTTTCTCAATATTCTTCCCAGAACTTTGGTTTACCCATATCATCTTGCGTAAATTATTGGTATTTGCATATCCAGTGAAATTATCAAAGTTTTTGATATTGGGATCTCTATCTTATTCATTTTAATGTCTTCTGGGACTAATATAATGCCTAACCCACTGTATACATGATCAGTAGCCAATTAAAGCTTAGTGAATGAATCAGTCTGTATATTTACATCTGTGTATTCTTCATTATATTTCTCCAGTAGAGCTCTATCCAACTGCAATTAAAGTATGGAACTATGAAATGGATAGAGTGTGGGATGTTTGATTAATAGTAGATAAAATTTATCAGCTATGAATTTGGTCCACCTAAACTTACTTATCTCAGTGAAAAAGACAAGAAATTGTCTACTTAATCTCACTTTCCTCAGTAAGTACATTCTTGTTCTCTGGGTCCTTGTTTCAATATTTTATATTTAAAATCAGAAATTGATTTTTCCTTAGCTATTCTTGGTTTATATTCTTACTCATTAATAAGGCAGTTTTGTGCTACTGAGGCAAATAAACCTACGAATAAGGTTAGGTTGTGGAGCTGAGTTAAGATCTGTGGAGAATTTCCAGCTGTTTATTTTTCCATCTCCCAGACAAATACAGGAATGGCTTTCCAAAGCATATTAAGTTATAATTTCCATTTCTACATAGAAAATAGAACTACAATTTGGAAAAAGGACTCTGTGTTTGAGCTGGCAACTGGCTGCTATATAATTATCATTGCTCTTCTTTATTAACTGCCCGCCTTTGCCTTATGTGGCGCTTTGTTGATCGAAGTAACCCCAATCTTGTTGCTATGGTGACAGTAACAGTAGCTGAGAGGATTTTGTTTGTGGTAAACAAATTCAGGCATATGCTTGAAGCCTGGTGGAGCAGCTTCCCAGCTTCCCTTATGCTGCTGTCCTTGCATAAAATCAAAGAACTGCAACTAAGAAACCCCACAGTCCAGATTTGAAATGGAAAAATCAGAACCAGTCCTAGATAATCCTTTCTTATGTATGTAGGAATGTCCTGGTAGGTATGTCCACATTCATAAGACAGGGCCTCCTATGCTACAGGGGTTTCTCTATGCAACAGCATAAATAAATGGTCCTGAGACTGAGAAAGCCTCACACCCCTGGGGACATTTGGCAGCAATAGCAATGCTGGAGCAATGCATTAACAGAATAAGAAAAATTGTTTCTCTTTTTCTTCCCGATCCTCTCTAAGGCAGCCTGCCATTTTACATACTGGAAGGAGAATTCCTTCAAAACATTCTTTTGTAAACATTGAAGTCAGACACCTTAAACCCTGTTTCTTAAATTTGGGGTTCTATGAAAGTAAACCATCATGGGAAGGAGAACAGCTATAATGTAGATAGATAGAATCTAGGGTAGGATTCACTGCTCTGCACTGTGGAGGACATGTTGGTGGGTGGTCTGACTTCAGGGACCCCAGATATTCTTCATTTCTCATTCTCTGTCTCTTCCACCTACCTGTTCAAATGTCTTCTCTGCAATCCAATAACTGAATTCTATAATTCCAACTCAGACCTTTATTCCCACTCTACTACTGTAAGATAAGATTCTGATGGGTCACACAATAATGATTGTGTGATAATTCTAAAAGCTTGAAGATAGTATCAGTTATTTATGGTCACTGGGGTGCACAAATTAGAGATTCTTTCCTGGTATAAAACAATAGAGGAATAAAGTAGATCACCTAGCTGCACATGGTTAATCTTACAGTAGAGAGCAGAAGGGTCACCATAGCCTGAAATACCAAGAACTATTTTTTTGAACTTAGTAATTGTTCCTGCAAACTAGGAGAATTGTGGTGTTCTTGCTCATACTAGTGAAAGAACCTTGCTGACCTCCCTTCTCAGGTTTCCTGACCTTCAAGGGCCCAGCTCTACTGAAAGGGAGACTTTAACACAGTAATAGAGGAAGCCAGCTTTTAATCCCTCAAACACAATTAACCTTCCTGTTAAACATTTTCTTCTATTTTAACCTTTTATTTAGATGTTTGTCTGACAGGCGACACTAAGAATATTAGTGCCATAGGCTTTGACGTAGCTCAGCAATTTATGTTCTCCAATGAAGGGTGTGGGGATGGTGGGGGGTGAACAGAACAGACCAACATTAAAGTGATTTTTCTGTTAAAAACATTAATCAACATACCACTGGTTGGTGTACAGTATTTGCTATGATGTGTCTATGTAAGTTACCAAAACCAACCCCCCTCCAAAAGCATGTTACTATAAGAATCCTATTAAACAGTAGTAATAATAATAAATAAAACATAGCATATTTTTAGGGGTCCCTAGATGGCTCAGTCAGTTAATCATCCAACTCTTCATTTCAGCTTAGGTCATGGTCTTACAGTTCAGAGTTTGAGCCCTGTATCAGGCTCCATGCTGACAGAACAGAACCTGTTTGGGATTCTCTGTCTCCCTCTGCCTCTTTTTCTGCCCTTCCCACACTTGCATACTCTCTCTATCAAAAGTAAATAAATGAACTTTAAAAAAATAACATACTTAAAAATTAAAAAAAAAAAAAAAAAAGAAAGAAAGAAAGAAAGTCCTGGGTGGCTTAGTCGGTTAAGCGTCCGACTTTTGCTTAGGTCATGATCTCGAGGTTCGGGGTTCGAGCCCCGCGTCGGGCTCTGTGCTGACTGCCAGCTCAGAGCCTGGAGCCTGTTTCAGAGTCTGTGTCTCCCTCTCTCTCTGACCCTCCCCTGCTCACGCTGTGTCTCTCTCTCTCCCTCTCCTAGAAATAAATAAAACATTAAAAAAAATTTTTTTTAAATAAATAACATACGTTTAAACATAAAACATAATTTTCTCTTTAATAAGATAAAAAATATCCAATGTAAACACTAAATAAGAAATATAATTCAACTGAGGTTTTAATACTATTGCCTACTCTCAGATTTTGTATCTTTTTAGTCTTACAGCATATATTAGTGTCTATTGATGTCTTAGTTCTATTTCTAAGAACTTCACCCATCACATTTACTTTATTAACTAGCAGTCCCCACGGTCATCCTATTTCTCTGTAATTGCTCAAATACTGTGTAGACACACACAGACACAAACACACACACTGGCCTTCTCTCCAGTTCTGCCATGCCCTAACTCTTGATAGAGGTTCTTCTTTCTTTTGCTATAACATCTCATTCAGCCACTTACAATTATGGCTTATTATTATACTGGTGAGTAGCTATATGAGAATTTTGGCAAATATCATGTTTTTTCCTTCATGATTACCAGCTAAAAGAATAGTTCTACCATGTGTCTGAAGGAGAAGCAGGGTGTGGAAAGGTCACACAGATCTAGGAGCCACAATTTGAACTCATGTCTGTCTGACTACAGGGTTGATGTTTTAATTACAACACTAAGAGGTTCTTTAGCAAAAATACTTCATTCCTATTCTGTGAAACTATTCTGTATGATACTATAATATTGGATACATTATATATATATATATATATACATATATATTGTTTAATACTAATAACTCTATAATATGAAAGATGAACCTTAATGTAAACTAAACTGTAGTTAATATATCAATCTTTGTTCATCAATTATAACAAATCCACCACACTAAAGTAAGATGTTAGTAATGGGGAATACTGGGGATAAGGGGGACATAGAGAACTGTACTTTCTCATCAATTTTCTGTATCTCTAAAACTTCTATAAAAATAAAGTCTATTAATTAAAACTTTAAAAATGAGGGAGAGAAGGGAGGGAGAGTGAGAGAGGGAGGGAGAAGGTGTTACTCCAAATGAAGTGTTAAATGGAAGAGTGTCAGCAGTTGAAGGTAGGGGGTTGGGTCCCCCAAGTCCCCTTAGTTGTTCTTCTGCCTATTTCTAAGAGTGTTTGGATTGCTATGTTTATCCATATAAACCAGCCATCTGGGCTATGAAGTGAACTGTATTCAAAGAGTCTTATAAAGGTAAAGAAGATTGGACACCCCGACATCTCCTTCCCCACTCAAAACAAACCAATTTGCCTATGCTTCAGTTTCTATAAAATGCACAGATGTGCTAGAATTCAGCTGTCTCCCTGGGGAGCAATAAAGTGTTGTTCTGAAGTGTTTCAAGACTGGAGCATCCCAGGGCCTGGCACAGGGCCTGGGACACAAGGGAGGAGATAAAGCACAAATGGAAAAGCAGTGTTATTGGGAAATTTTAGTTTAACACATGTGACAGGCACTACCTCCCTGTTTCCTCAGATTTCTTCCATATTGCTTTCAGAATCTCTGTGTCAAGATGTCAGGGCATACCTGCCCCTTCCTTTGTCTGCACCTCGATTTTCTCTTCCATTCTAGTGTAAGGAGGAGGCAGATGAAGTGAAGATCATATGCACCTTCTTCAAAAGAAACTGAATAGTCTTCTAGCACTCTGTCAGCCCCAGTGCCAGCATCGCTACCACCTCCAGAGTGTACATATTTTTTCAAACTCAGTGCAAATCCACCTCCTGAAACTCATTCTGATAGTCACCTCCATCCCTTCTCTCAGCTTCTCACCCAACACTTTAGCTGGACATCTGAGTTTAGAACTTCACCACGTACTGCTATACTATATTTTATACTTGGAATTTACAATCTTGCCCAATTTTTAAAAAATCTACATATTTATATCTTTATACCTATCTAATCCTAAAAATAGCACTTTTCCTTTTACATCTGTTGAATCTCTACTTCTATCCACATTCAACTCTTGACACTGTGTGTTGAAGACAAAACAATTATGTTGGAGATTCAAAAGAAAACTTAGAAGCCCTCTGTCTGCCTTACTTCCTTTCTTAATCAAGCCCTAAAATCCCAAAATTTTTACCATTACACTTCTTAGGCCTAGTGTATTGACTCTGAAATTATCCTTTTGAATATTTACTGAGAATATTTTGTTTCATTATTCAATTAACACAGACCCTATTGTGCAATGTTAGAGATTTTAGGAGACTTTGTTGTCCTGTTTAAATGAAGAACTGGAGAGTAGAGCTCTACTCTAGGTAGAGAGGAAGAGCAAGACAACACAGCTGTGGGACAGAGGGCATAGATCCTGCACAATTAGATCAGTTTGCAGCATCACCCACAGTGTTGGATCCTATGAGAGAACATGGCCCCAAGAAAGAAACAAGGATTTGTGGGTTCAACTACCTGCTCTAATAATTCAAATCCCAATGACTAAGTTTGTTAACTTCCTTAAAACTCAATTTTCAGGGGTTCCTGGGTGGTTCAGTCTGTTAAGCATCTGACTTCAGCTCAGGTCATGATCTCATGGCTTGTGAGTTTGAGCCCCGCATTGGGCTCTCTGCTGACAGCTTGGAGTCTGGAGCCTGCTTCCGATTCTGTGTCTCCTTCTCTCTCTGCCTCTCTCCTGCTTATGCTCTGCCTCTCTCTCTCTCTCAAAAGTAAATAAACATTTTTTAAAAGTTAAAAAAAAAACCCTCAATTTTCACATCTGGAAATGGGGTTTGTTTCTGTCTCACACATATCTGTGAAGGCCACAAAACATAATACTTGAGAAAGTTGTTGCAAACTTCAAAACACACATATGGATTTGTTAGCAATAAACCACGGGCAGTATTGTAGCATTTGCTACCTTGGGAAGATGGGAGGTAGGTTGGGGACTGTAGATTCTAGAAAAGTAGGTAGGAGTTTTCAGTTACAAAGATTCTCTATTTCAGATCTTTGTCTGAGATTAAGCCTGTTGGAAAACACAGATAATTCAAAATGACTGAACCAAACTTTGTAATTGTACAGTTGAGGCTCTTTCTTTTCTAGATAGTGAGATTGAGTAGCAGAAAGATAAAATGCAAGCCCATTTCAGTGCATAAAAGACAGTCACACTCATATCTGTGGCTGAAGCATGAAAAGATTTTCAAGTCATTAGGCTATCTATTTTTTTCTGTATTGGTTACTTTAGCCATAGCTTTTATTCTTGCCATGGAAAATTTGAAGGCCATTTGGCAAAGACCTGTCAATTTACCTCTTGGGTTTCCAATGTTGATTCAACACTTTTGCCTAATCTGAACACTAAATACCACCAACAGCACAGCTAGGTCATATCCATTTATGTTGCACTTTGCAATTATAAAGTTTTTATAAATTTTTTTGCTTTCTTCCACCTAGGTACTACTGTAGCATTTTCTGTAAGAAAAATGTGCCCTCCTCTAAAGATAATCCTTTTCCTATAAACTCCTCCAATCACCTGTGTTCCCAAAAACTTACCCTCATGAAATTCTTTATCAGTGACAGACTAATCCCAAGGCTTGGGTTGTTTTTGGTCATAGAACTGATCAAGAACTGACCAACAGTCAATTACTCAGCATTTTTTGAGGACTTACTATGCATTACATAAAGATCCAAGAGGAAACATAAGGCCATGTCCTATTCATGGAGGCAAGCTCTATACTTCAGAAAATGCTATGACATGGGGCAAGCTGAACCCCAGCAATGGCACAATGAGTTCAGTAGAGCGCTAATGGACTGAATTTAGGAGTTCAGAAGGTGCACAGAGCTGATAATGTTGAAGATGTTCTGAGGAATGTCAAGGTGTAAATCAGCAGAGTGGAGGAGAGGACAATATCATTGGTGGGAAACCAGAAGAGACAGAGAACAGAGCTAGGCAAATCAGATTAACAAGATCTGCAAGACTGTTCTGCCTGGAATAGAGAGTTGGTCTTGGGAGGTAATGAAAGATAAGGCAGAACAACATTTTAGGATAGACTGTGGACCAATATTCCTGCCAAGATGGGAACCATTCATGTTGATAGTGCTGATGTGTGAGCAAGGGATAGGATTTCAGAGACTGAACACAGAGCCAGAAACATTTGAGTCTGATTTTTGGCATACAGAGCCACCACCTGCAGGACCTGGGCAAGTTACTTGATTTCTCTGAGTTTTGATTTCCTCCAAAGTAAAACTGAATTAATAAATCTCCTAAGTCTATTATGTAAGTTAAGTAGTTCCTATAACAGAATAGGTGATGAAAACAACTTTTATTTATTTATTCATTTTGGCTGTTGTTTTTTCAGTATTGGTTTTATTTTTGTTTGTTTTTGAATAGCAGTCATGTTGATGCATAGTTGCTTTTCTTCTTAGCTCTTAGTAATTATCCAAGTCAAAATACCCCTTAAAACAATATACTTTTCTTACCTATTCTCATTGTTCTACTAGTTTTTGGAGCCAACATATTCTTCCTGATTATGGGACCACAGGCTTTGAATTTCCATATATCTCTGTTAGAACTTTTTCACATTTTGGGAGGTACCACTGTCACTGCCTTTGTGATGTTTTTAGAAACTAAAAGCCATAGAATAAAACTTTATAATGAAAAATGGAAAGAAACATGAAATAATTTTATTTTTATACTTAAAGAGAACAGAGAATTTGATGAGTAGCTAAAATCAGCAACCTTAAAAGAGTCTTTCCCTTCAACAGAAATATTCCCCTCATTGACCTCCTATGGTGCCTGAAATTCCACCATATGCTCTTTTCCTTAAAGAGCCATGGACCCAGCAGGAGCATATTGATACGATGATGGTTTCCTCGGCATTATATTCCCTGGGAGGGGTAACACATTAACCAGCCAGCATACCAAAAGGGTGCATATCATCTCATCTCATGTTGGTCACTCTTTCTACTATTCTCCTTTAACATCATGGAGGTGCTTCAAAAGTGGCCAGGATCAAAATAAGCATAATAGCGAATATCTGTAGTACTTTCTATATGTCAGGTAGGTGAAATTCTCAAGCTAGTTTCTGAAAATGAGTACTATCATTACATTCTTTTTACAGTTGGAGAAACCATGGGTGAGAGAGAGAGATGTTTAATTTCCAAAGAGTATGTCACAGGGCTGGGATTTAAATTCAGGCCTTTCATCTCCAAGAGTGTTGCTTAACCATTGTACTACACGGTCTTGCTCTGTATAATGGTTATTTCCTACTCCATGGTTAATAATTGTTTTTTGGGGGGAGACATGAGGGAAATACAGGTAGGTCTGATGACAGAATTTTTTTGCATCTATACTAAAAGGTTCTGGTTGTGTATATGTATGGCACCTCCTCCTCTCCCCACTTTCAGGAAGGGAGCTGCTATGCCCTGGCAGCTTCACCTCTAAGGGGCTTTGTAAGGCTGTCAAGGCTATAGCCTCATCAAGGGAAATTAAAGAAGTTGGCTTCTTATGCATGGCATTGTTCCAAACTTTAAAAACTAATGGCAAAGGGTATTTTCTTGAAGTTTTTACACTATACTTCCAAGCTCTCTGCAGCCCTCTATAGCCTAAATCTTTACCAGTAATAAAAAATATGCTTTCTGTGAAAGTAATTAAAAAAGGAGACCATTAGACTGAGGTGGCTCTAATGCCCTGGTAGCTTACATACGTAAACCAAACTGTAAGCCAGGCTCAATTCCTATAAATGCCTTACAGTTAAGAAATCTAAACTAATGATAAACAGACAACTAGGCTTTCCCAAATAAAGCAACAGCTTAAGTGATAGCCAATCAAATAATTTCCTTGCTTTTCTTCCACACCTGGTCTATAAAAGTCTTTTCCTTAGCTCCTGCTTATGGGCCACTCCTAATCATACATGGTTTGACACTGTCTGATTGAAATAGATGTTTGCTTAAGTAAACTCTCCAAAATTTTAATGGACCTCAGTTTACCTTTCAACAGTTGCATTGTACTAAATCTCCTGGAAGCATAGTTTTTTTCAGTAGATACCTGGACAGAGGTACCAATATAGAAGAACAATGTCAAATGTCCCACACCACTTGTGTTTACCCTGAGGAAATAGAACACAAGATAGGCAGGCTTTGACAGGAGAAAAGGTTGAAAGATTGATGTTCAAAAGAACATGACAGCCCAGAATATGTATGGAGTAGAGAACTTAGAGCAGAAAGGGCTCCAAAGACAAGTGGAAAGGCTCTAATATATGAAGGAACTGGGAAGTCTGGGTACATGCTATCTGAAAGCTTAACAACCCAAAGATTATAAGTCAATAATTGCGGGTGGCTATATTTTCCAAAGATGACAACAATTAATATCTCCTATTACTCACTTTATTCTGCAGTATGATATTGCTGCTCCTCCATCAAGAGACAGAGTTTACTTCTTCACCCCCTTGAATCTGGGTGAGTCACTGAGTCAGTGACTGTTGTCCAACAGAATATATGTGGTAGTGACACTGAGAACCTAGTGATTATGCTGAAGGACCCAAGGTGCATGTATAGGTACTCCTGTAGACAGCCCTGGCTCCCAGCTAAAAGGCAGCAGCAAGTCCAGTCATGTAAGTGATCAATCTTGGTATTCTAGACTAGTTCACCCTCTTAATAACTTCAGGCCCAGCTACTGTCTGACTGCAACCATATATGAGGCCCTGAGAAAGAACTGTCCAACTGAGCTAAGTCAACTCACAAAACTATAGAAATAAACTGTTATTCTAAACTGCTATATTTTGAGGAGGCTTGTTTCATAGAAATAGACCAAACAATGCAACTGAAAGGGACATACCAATGCTACTCAAAGAGTTCTTAATATTTAAGAACTAAGCAGAGGCCATTCTAGGGTATTGATACATCAGTATATGGCATTTATGGAAACTGCACTAGTCATATTTTCCCCTTGATTGAGATTCTATGCCTTCACTCCATTGTAGACCACTTTCTCACTTAGCATAGGAAGGACTTACCTCCTTTATGAAATTTTTGGTCTTGTTCTTCTGAATCAATGTATCACAGATTCACACCACAGATCTTCAATCTCTAGGTTCCACTGTGGCTCCTGGAAAAAGCACCTCCTCCTTGAACCCACCCAAGTAGTAATGAAGACTTAGCAGGAGATGTGGAGTAATGCACAGATGAGCATTTGAAACTCAACCAAGAAGCCAAGAATTCTACTTTCCGTCTTTTATGCATTTCATTTTTCATGAAGAAGGTAAAAATAAATATTGCACTGACCAAAATAATAACTCCTGAACCGATAAATTATCTGATGAGTTTCTCTATTTGCACCTTTATCCTCTAAATTCCTTTAAATTATTCTGAAGGTATGCCATGAAAATTCAAGCTAGGAGTTTCTGAGACACAGTGTTAAGTGCTATTGTATTTCAGCCACTGGTTATTATCCATGAAGTTATGCTTCTTCTACTCCCTACCTATTCTATGTTTTGATGTGGCTGCTCACAGCTTGCTATCTGTATTCTCATTTCTCAGGCACCTTCTAAGCATGTCTGATAATTTCACTTGTTTAGTTCAATTTGTATGTATTTGATCTTTTCCTTCTTTGATTAAATGTCAGTGGTAATTCAGTTAGTAGCACAAACACATTAGCGCTACTGTAAGTTAAGGCCAAAAACAAAGGATATTTTCCCCCAGCTTTTAAACTGCCATTCTTAGATATTATTTTGGGCAAGATATCACTGTAATTCTAAGATTGCTTTTCTTATTAAAATATAAAAATGTGACCTGTAAGGAGAGCTAATAAATCCTCTTTGGAAGTCATCTATTAATGGAATTCAAAGTGTCCCTAGATACCATATCCTAAGGTGACTAAATAAATCACATCACTTAGATATGTAAGACTTTAAAAATTGTCTCCTTGAGGGGCGCCTGCGTGGCACAGTTGGTTAAGTGTCAGACTCTTGATTTTAGCTCAGGTCACGATATCAAGGTTTGTGCAATCAAGCCCCTCACTGGGCTCTGTACTGACCATGTGGAGTATGTTTGGGATTCTCTCCTCCTCTCTCTCTCTCTGCCCCGCCCCCACTCGCACTCTCAATCTTTCTCTTTTCTCTCTTTCTCAAAATAAATAAACTTATAAAAAATATTGCTACTTGAGTATACTCTGTTTTAAAAAGTACATGGTTGAGTGGCCCAGGGCATGGAGAGCCCTGAGAAGAGCTTTATTTAGGCATGGTGATTCAGAGTAGAGATGGACTGTGACAGTCAAAAGACATGGAGGTGTGGCTAGTATGACAGACCAAGCCTAGAATGAATATAGTTCAGGAGGGCAGTCAGGGATCTGGCTGGTAACTGCCTAGCAGACAAGGCAGGGTTGGAGATATGGAGTGGCCTGGGGTTGGGTGGGTGGAACTTAACAGCTGTGTAATCAATAAATCCCTACTGCCTCTCTGCTGTGGTAAAGATGTGAACCTCTGCTCATGACCCAGAAAGAGACTGTCCTTTTTACTAAAAGCTGATTTTTGAGGAAAGGATCCAAGTTTTCTCATATACACCATCATTCAGTGTCTGTTTCCACCAAGAAGAGCATCTGCTCCATGCAGCTGAGAGGGCTTGAAGGGTATATTTCTGACTTGACATAACTTGTCAGATTTGATTTTTTAACCTCTTCACGAGAGACCTGCTTTTCTTCATAAGGTGCTTCAAAAAACAAAATAAGACATGAAAAGAGATCTCATAAAATCCATACGGATCTTTAACTCCTACCTAAATCTAAAAATTAGATAGCCTAGGTGGCTCAATCAGTTGAACGTCTAATTTCGGCTCAGGTCATGATCTCACGGTTTGTGAGTTTGAGCCCTACATTGGGCACGCTGCTGTCAGTACAGAGCCCACTCTGGATCCTCTGTCCTCCTCTCTTTCTGCCCCTCCTCTGCTCTCTCTCTCAAAAATAGATAAATGTTAAAAAATTAGATTGTCATTAAATTGCTTTCCCTATGGCATAATATAGTTTTATTTTGTTGCATCCACGTGTTTCTTTCACCAACCAATTCACTTATTCTCTTTTTGTAATTTGCTCAGCAAATGATTATAGAATATCTAATAGGTCCTATGCTCTCTTTTATACTTTGGGACACTCAATTGAATAACACAAGTTTCATCTATACTTATGCACTGATCAGAGACAAAGAAATAGTAACAATAGAGGGTAAGGGCTGTGAGGGAAGCACAATGCCCAATGTTATGGGAACACAAAGGCAGGAGACCTATCTCTTCCTGCAAAGGTCCTTTGTAGGAGGATCCACTGAAGAAAGTTTTAAGGAATTTCCCAGGTTGACAGCCACATTCCCCAAATGGGGTGCATCATGGACAAAGAAATAGAAAAATAAATTGCACAGTGCATTTGGGGTTTAATATGGCAAGGAGCAAAGCCCCATGGTGGAGGGCAAGCTCCATTTAGGCTGATCTCTGGTCTACCTCTTGCTTGCTGTGTAAACTTAAATAAGCCTCTGATGCCTCTATGTATCACTTTCCTCATCTGGCAATAACATCTGGCAATAATAATGATATCTCTCTCATAAGGTTGTTCAGCAGATTAAAAGATAGTTCATGTCAAGTGCTCAGAAAAGTGCATGACTCCATAAATGCTAGCTACTTTTATGGCTGAAATTAAGGGTCTGATTGGTAAAGAGACAGGGAATGATACTGAAAGTTAGGAAGGAATAAAACATAAACTTTTCAGACTGTAATATGAAGTTTGTATTTTATTTGTATCCAAAACCATACCTTGGAAATGCTTTTAAGTAGGATGATGGCCTGATTAAATACCATCTATAAAAATGTTTCTTGATGGTGATAAATATGTAGAAAGACCAATTATGAGAGCCCTACAGTAATGCAAGTCATATCAATACTAAAACTAGAGACAAGGAAAGTGAAAGAGGACTGTGAATGAATATAAAAGATTATAAAGACAACCTACATCATCTAGGGACTATAGTTTGCATAATAAATAGCCTTTAAAAAGTGGTATTCTTTTCTTTGCAGAACCATGTGAATAGTAATGACATTCATCAAAAAAGAAAATTCAGGAAAAGAGCAACTTGAAAACAATATGATCAGTTGGTTTTTAGGCATGATGGGCCTGAGGTACTTATGGGCTATCAAGGGGGACAGCTATAAACAGATGTCAGGGGTTGAATATTTATTCAACATGCATATTGAAATGCAGAATTAGGAATCCTGGGCTTAAGTATAGTTAAGCTATAGAAAATATGAGATAATAAAACTAGAATTTACTGAGTACTTATTATATGCTAGGACATAAAGTAATCTTTTTGCCTGGATAATCCCACATTTCATACATAACCTGAGACAGGTGCTGTATGTTTTCCATTCAACAACACATAAGGGATGTGTCTTTAAAAGTGCAAGTAACTTGCCAAAGTCACACAGCTAACAAGTGGGGAATAGAAATGCATCAATTACTATTAGATTCTTGTGACAGACTCTTCAACATACCACTGGGTTAAATAAAGAGAATGTATTTCCTTTTCCTCTCAAGTAAATATAGAGGGACTGAGTTTCCTACTAATTTATTTCCCTGTAATACTTTCCATTTGGCTTTCTTCTCAAATCCATCATGTCTGTATTCCAACCAGCAGAAAAGATGAAAGAAGGAAAAAGGAAAAGATGAAAGTATGCCACCCTTCTTTAAAGACACTCTTTAGAAGTTGGAAGCAACAATTCTGCTTCCATCCCATTGACAGTCCTTCAGTCACATGGCATGCCTAGGTGAAAGGGAAGTCGAGAAATGCAGTTACTACTTTTTTCTCTTGAGAAGCTATTGCCCACATAAAAATTGGAGTTTCCAATGGTAAATAAGTATTAGAGGACAGAGATTGAAATAAAAGTGACAGTCTCTACTACAGGGATCGACTACAACAAAATGCAAAGTTCAGAAAACTTAAGACATCAATTGGATTCCTGGGGGACCTCAGCATTAAAGGGGACAGCTGGAGGAAATGAGTCCAAGAAGCATGCTGACTAGGAAAGTTCTGAGATCTACCATCATGATCATCATGAATCCATTGACTGGATGGGTGTCTAGGCATAATGGTAGTAGAGCACACTGGAATATTAATACTCCTGGTAGAACTTGGTGCACATCATGCAAACAATTCTGCTGAAGTATAGAGAAATCTGGAGAGCAATTGGAACTAGGTAGAAGTTAAAACAACAGTTCAATTTAGCTCATTTTAAGGACAGCTACTCATAAGCCAGGCATAATGAAAAGGTGATCATTTCCTTATCAAATGTTTGTTCAAATCATAAAAAGCTTTTTTTAATATTTATTTTTTGAGAGAATGCAAGTGGGGGAGGGGCAAATAGAGGTGGAGAGAGCATCTGAAGTGGGCTCTGTGCTGACACGCTCACAGCCGGGAGCCTAATGTGGGGCTGGAACTCAAGGAACTGAGGGATCATGACCTGAGCTAAAGTCCGGATGCTCAACCAATTGAGCCACCCAGGTACCCCATAAAAAGATTTACCTCAGGGTTTCTGTAAATAGTGAACTTCCCTGGTGCACATAAAATGAACTCAGTTTAAAGACGCTGAATTCACAGGCAATTTTCAGAAGCATTTATGGGGCAAGTAAGATGTGCCTAAATCTCGGGCATAGAAAGAAATGAAATAAATGCAAAGAAAACCACTGCAGGTAAATATTTAGATTCGGAGAAGTGGGAGCTCCCTTGGGGGGATAGGTTTTCACGTAAGGCACTTATCTTGAATAGTGTCTCAGTAGAATACCTAAACAGAATCCTTAAATATATTGACCTCTGTGTCCTGAATGCTCTTGGTTCTGTGCTGAAGCTACTATTCAAGAGTCTCTATATAATTTTGAAGAAAAAAAAGGTTTTGGAATGATGAAGATGTCTTCTCAATTGCCTCACAGAACGGAGAAATATGGGAGAGGAGAATAGAAAGCCTTTGTTGGTTATACTGTTTATCAGGCATACATACCATTCACCCAGAAAGATTTACAAATTCAAATAGAATCAGGGATTCAATAATATTTTTTGAATCCTTGGGATGCATACATCCATCTGGCTCTTATAGGTCAAACACAGTGCAGCATCCCTCTGGTGCCTTTTGCCCCAAAGATGACCTGTTCTCATCCTTGGTCTGATTCTGTGATTAGAATTTTTGCTGAAATCTAGGAACATGTGTTTCCTACAGAAGGCTCCCCCAACCCCTGTCCTTCATGTCTATCCTTTTTGGTTTGGTGAAGCCTGAAATTTCACCATTAGAAAGTTATTGTTTTAGCTTGAACTCAATAGGACATTTTAACCTTTATTATACAAACGTTTCTCTTAATAGAATACTGAAATCTTGTCCTCTGTTTACATATCAAGTATCAAAGGAAGAGCTAAAGTACTTGAAACTGATGGATAAAGAATATAGAAATTCAAATTGTGAGTATATTTCTACTTCCTTGTTTTCATACTGTACCTGATATTCAGAGAACCCCCAAATTGTTTAAAAGCCTATTCGATAGAGAAGGCTATTTCTTAGCAGGTATATGAAATGTTGGTTAAATAGTCCTTTTCATTTTTTCATCTCTGTTAATAATGGAAGTTGTAAATATTTGGCTTCAAATTGTCCTCACTGGTTCTGAATAAGGCTGGTATATTTTTGCCTCTTTGTCTTTACTAATGCTATTTCCTACCTGGATGGCCCTCAATAGGTCTTTCTTTCATGTTTCAGCTATGCTTTTATTAATGTAAACTATACCTAATTTCATAAATATACAGCTCCATAAATTTTCACTAAAGGATCACACCTAGTAACCACTTCCAAGATTAAAAAAGTGGATTATTAAAGTACTCTGGAAACTTCTCTGTGTTCTTGTATAGAATAGAAAAAGAATTTTTCTTCTACCTCTTAGGTTGTATTATTGGAGACTGCAAATTAAATTTAGAAAAGAATGATAGACCATTTTCCCTCCTCTGTGTTCTAAACAACACCCAAGGCAACTGCCAAATGAATCTGGGGCCATACACTGGAGTTCTCAAATGGTGAGAAATTGGCAAATTGATTATATTTCCCCCTCTCTCCCAGAGTTCTAAACATGCCTTGGTTTGTGAGGACACTGCATGTGGCTTAACACAATCTTTACCCTGTTGACACCTAAACCAGGCCACCATCATTTAGAGGATTAGAGAAACTTAGTACCATGTAGACACACCCTACTTGAATAGTCATCAGGGTCACATTTTAAAGGTCATGATGTGTAAGACAGGGCAAAAGAACACAGCCTTAAAAGAAAGTTCCATCTCCCCTTTAACCTGTGGGCAACAGGGTTGGTTGAAAGGAAGAAAGGAAGGAATATTATAGCAGTATATTAAATTACTAATAGACAAAACCATTTTGGTCTTCTCAGGCACCATCTGAGGCTTTAACACATTCGAATGATCATGAATATGTATGCACCCTTAGCTTAAAACTTCCCCAGTTTTGTTCAAGGAGATGCTGCTTTGGGAAATATAACCAGTGTTCTCTTTTACTTGTTGCAAGTAAAACCCTTCCTTTACCTATTTTTGGCTTGGATATGTCTTTTGGCTTCACACCCAGCAAGAGGCAAATCCAGTTTCAGGTAATAGATTCATGCAGCTTACCCCTGGTTAGCACTCATGCACTGCTATATTTGCAACAGAAAAACCACTCTAAATAAAACAAACCCATTGTACCTGGGATATGGGATGGATATCACTGTAACTGTATGGTTTTTCTGTCACATTAAGGGGGGCAGACTGGTTTGACACTGATTGGTCACATCTCCTAGGCATTTACTGGGTAGCCCCCAAATAGGACCAGGTGGTTGTGTGACACAAACATTTGACTGTGGCTTCACCTGGGTAGCTGGGTAGCTTGACTACTGCACCCTGATTTTTCCTGGGCACAGGAGACAATTTGCCCATGGTAACCAAAGCTGCCAACCTCCCTCTCCTCACAGCTAGTGGGTAGTTAGTTGTTTTCATGGTCATCATTTGTCCGCCATCTTTGTTTATCAGCCTGGAGGATGTCACAGTACACTTCAAAGCCCTTACCTTCAAACCCCCACAAACCTTCAGTGACAGCTGACAAAGCCTGTCCTCACCAAATACTGGGATGTCTCTAACAGAGAAAGCTGTAGTCCAAAATGAGATGGCCTTAGACTCTATCACTGACCCACAAGGAGGTATCTGGGCCTTTCGAAGCAGGACACTGTTCTTACCCCAGGAGTAGGCTAATGTACCTCATTAAATCCCATGAGCATTCGAGTGAACACCCTGAGTGAACCGACCCCAGCCCAGGGGGCTTAATGAATCAGTGGTAGTAATCATGAGGTTTTTGGTGAAGAAAACTGTTACTTACTTTGGGAATCATTCTCTTGACCTTGTTTCCTCCAGCGTGAGCCTCCATTGCTGCCCTGGCGGACGCCTCAGGTGCAGCCACGTAGCAGCCCAACGAACCACCTCCATCCGAGGGGAACCCTTGCTCAGCCCGGGGCGCAAGGAGCAGGGCGTGGTTAGACGAAGAAAGGATCACAGGGGCTGGAGAGCTGGAGGAGGTCCCCGAGGAGAGGAGACGCGACTGGCTCACCAGGGATCTGGTGCCTTGCAAGCTGAGGCTCCTCACCGCCACACCCCATCCGGGACCTCAGAATGCTCCGCCCGCCGGCCCTCCGTGGAGCCATCTTCCCGCGCGGAGCCATCTTCCCGCGCGGAGCCATCTTCCCGCGCGGAGCCATCTTCCCGCGCGGAGCCATCTTCCCGCGCGCAGCCCGGGGCGAGCACGTGGTGCTTAGACCCTCTGGACGCATGCGCGCCAGCACTCAGTCTCACCTCGTGTCAGCGCCCAGACCTCTTAGTGAGGAGATGCCTGTCCGAGAGTCCCTGGCGGAGCGAGTCTCCTGGGTGAGTTCCAGGCTTCGGAACCTGCTGCTCCGGGTCTGTGGGCCCATCCTCTCTCCAAGCCCTCCTTGCCCTCAAGGTATCGGGCCCAGAACCAATGGTAGGAGGGTAGGTCCACTAGGGGTGGTTACTTGTGAGAAGGTGAGCAGGAATTGTGTGGTAATTAAGGGTTGATTGCTAAGGTTATGCAGATAAGAAATACCTTTAAAAATGCAAATTTCTGTAACCTTTACAAAAGTTTTTAGGCATAAAGGAGGGCAGGGCATTCTTCCTGGGTCTGCTGTTTCTAAGTTGCCTTAAACTCAAAATAATACTTCTGTCAAAATGGCATATTCTGACCCCCTTCATACTCTTCCGGTTACTAGCCACCCCTTTCCCTGCCTCCTCCCAAGGACAATCACTAGGCTGACTTGAATTGTCATTGTTTCATTTCAGCTGTTTTTGGAATGTACATAAATGTAAACATACAGGCTACATGCTTTTGTGCCTAGATTTTTCTCTCAGTATTATATATAGTTTATTATGTTTATGACAATCATCCATGTTAATGGGTGTAATTGTAGACCACCCACTCTCAAGGCTTCATACCGTCTATTTTATAAGAGTACCACAACTATTTTATCAAGTCTAACACTTAGTACGTATTAGGTAGTTTCCTGTATTGGAATAGTATAAGTGGTGCTGTTATGAAAATTATTGCATATGTCATTTTATAAATATGTGTGTTATTTGTTAGGTATATACTCAGGAGTGAGGAATTGTAGAATTATGAGTATAAACTTCAGTAAATATTGACAAGTAGATGCAGTACGTGAGTTCTGAATGTTCCATAGACTCACAAATACTTGATATTTTCTCATCTATTTTTTTAATGTTTATTTGTTTTTGAGAGAGAGAGAGAGAGGGAAAGAGAAAATCCCTCGCAGGCCCCACATTGCCAGAGCAGGGGTTGAGGCAGAGCTTGATCTGAGGCAGCATGAGATCAGGATCTGAGCTGAAATTGAGAGTCAGACATTTAATGAACCGAGCTACCCAGTCCCCCCTCCCCCCAAATACTTGGTATTTTCTCAATTTTTAAAATTTTATCCGTTCCGGTAAGTGTGTAGTGCTTTTGGGAGTGTACCTTGATTTGAATTCCTTTTACCTGTAAGGATGATAAGGGTCTTTTTATGGGTTTATTTACTATTTGGATATCCTCTTTTGTAAAGTTCAACACTTTTGCTCTTTTTACCATTAGGTTGTATGTTACTGATTTGAGAGTTCCTTATATATTATGAATATAATTCCTTTATGAATATGTGCGTTCCATATGTCTTCTCTTACTTTGCAGATTTAATTTTTATACTCTAAAAGATGGCATACGTTAATTTAAGAAAAGTTCGATTTTAAAGTAGTTCAACTTATTATTTTTCCCCCTTTATGTCTACTGTGTTTGTTGTATGATTTAGAAATCTGCTACAGCCCTAGGCCATGAATTTTTTGTTTACTGCTCTTTAGGAGCATTTGCCTTTTTTTAAATAGCGGCTTTACTCAAAATTCACATACCATGCAATCTACCCATTTAATGGTTTATGTTACGATTACGTTTTTCTGTTTTGTTTTTTTTACATTTAAAGGCCTATTTACATTTACTGTTTTTGAGTATCTTAAGAAATATGGGCAGTCATCACCACAGTCCGTTTTAGAACATTTTTACCACTTCAAAAAAAAATCCCCTTCACTTGAGCTATTGCTCTTCTTTTTTTAAAAAAAATATTTTAGGGGCGCCTGGGTGGCTTAGTCCGTTAAGCGTCCGACTTTCGCTTAGGTCATGATCTCGCGGTTCCTGGGTTCGAGCCCCGCGTCAGGCTCTGTGTTGACTGCCAGCTCAGAACCTGGAGCCTATTTCAGAGTCTGTATCTCCCTCTCTCTCTGACCCTCCCCTGCTCACGCTGTCTCTCTCTCCTAGAAATAAATAAAAATATTAAAAAAAATATTTTAAAGGTTTGTTTATTTTTGAGAGAGAGTAAGTTATGGAGAGAGAGAGAGGGTGAGAGAGAGACAGAGAGAGAGAGAGAGAGAATCCAAAACAGGCTCCAGGCTCTGAGTTGTGAGCATAGAATCCAACATTGTACTCAAACCCACAAACTGTGAGATCATGACCTGAGCCAAAGTTGATGCTTGACCGGCTACTGAGTCACCCAGGCGCCCCTGAGCTATTGCTATTCTAATTCCCAATCTTCCCAATCCATAAGTAAATCCACTAATTTACTTTCTGACTTTACAGATTTGCCCTTTTTGGACATTTAATAAAAATGAAATCAAATAATATATGTAATTTGTTACTGACTTGTTTAGTATAGTCTTTAAGGTTTATTATCATACTTTTTTATGACAGAATAATATTTGATTATATAGATATATATTTGGTGGACATTTATAAATTTTACTTTTTCATTTTACCTTTTATGTTTATATTTACCACCCATCTGTGATAGAATTAGGTGGTAATGTAAAACATAGATTCAACATTCATTTTATTTCTTATAGATACTGAATTGACATGGTCCTATTTATTGAAAAGGCCATTTCCCTTGCTACATCAAGATGTTTTTGTTTGTTTCTTTGTTATCATGCATCAGGTCATTGTATATGTGTCAGTCTGCATTCTCTATTCTGTTTTATTTGTATATCTGACTATGCTTGCACCAAGTCCATAGTCCCTTAATTACTATAGGGAAATAAATCTCTGATAGCACAAATCTTTCCTGTTTTTATCTACGTAAGATTGCATAGGCTTCTTTGTCCTTTACACATCCATATAAATAGTTTGGGCCAGCTTGTCAATTTTGTTAAATAGGTGATGGGGATTAAGGAGTGCACTTTTGATGAGCACTGGGTATTATAAGTGTTGTATCACTAAGTTGTACACCTGAAACTAAAATTACACTGTATGTTAACTAACTGGAATTTAAATAAAAACTAAAAACAAAATGGCTACAATTTTCATTAGAATTGCAATTTATAGATTACTTTGTGAAAAAATATCTTTACATTTTTATTGAATCTTCCATTTCAGAATCTTTGCAATGTGTATCTTTTCATTTATTTAGGCCTCCTTAATATTTTTCAGTAGTTAAAAATTTTTTTTTAATGTTTATTTATTTTTGAGAGGGGGAGGTGGCAGAGATAGAGGGAGACAGAATCTGAAGCAGGCTACAGGCTCTGAGCTGTGTCAGCACAGAGCCCAGCTTGGGCCTTGAATTCATGAACCGCAAGTTCCTGACCTGAGCTGAAGTCGGATGCTTAACCAACTGAGCCACCCAGGCACCCTTTAATATCCTTCAATGGTGATTTATAGTTTTCTTTGGAGGAATCCTGCAACTATTTCAGAGTTATTTGATGTTCTTTGAAGGTAGTGTATATAGCTTTTTTTTTTTTTTTTGTGGCACATATGAATTTGACAGGAATTATAACCTACTGAGTTTTAAAATTTCTGCAGCTATTACAAGTCCTGGCTCATAATAGGTGCTAATTCAGTATCTGTGAAATGAGTGAATAGATTAATGAACGTCTAACTACCATGAAGCCTTGCACTCTTACCCAAGCCCATATCTGCCATCCTCCTGTAAACTCCCCCTAAATATTTGTTATAGCTGTTATAAGTTGTACTACTTTTCACATAGTCTCCATTTCCAAATACTTATCTTTGCACCAAGTCAAATACAGTTTTCTTTGGTGCAAGTATTATCCACCATAAAACCCATGCAGTACAATTCCCTATTTAGAAAGATTTCAACATAAGTTTAAGAAGGTAAAAGAGGAGGCAATTGGGTGGCTCAGTTGGTTAAGCTCCTGACTTCAGCTCAGGTCATGATCTCATAGTTCATGGGTTGGAGTCCTCTCTTGGGCTCTGCACTGACAGCCAGAGCCTGGAGCCTGCTTAAGTTTCTGTTTCCCTCTCTCTATCTGCCCCATTCCTGTTTGTTCTCTCTCACTCTCAAAAATAACTAAATACGCATTAAAAGAAGAAGAGGAAGAAGAAGGTAAAGGAGAAGCTGGAAATAAGAGAGACTTAGTGATCTGTGACATTCAGATGGTGTTTTTTCTGTGAATGACTCTCCTCTTTCACCTTGCTGTCACTATTCTATAGTTCCAGTGCTGCCAGGAATTCTGCCTCCCAGATCAGCAATGCTCTTGAGGAACCTAATGCGTCCAACAGGGCCCTGTGATTCCAATAGGTCCCATTGTCTTATTTCCAACGTGCCTTGCTGAGGAGACAGCAAGCTGTGATGGAGAATCAACTTTAGCAGTCAGCAGACCTCCTTCCACTGTTTTGGGGCAAGTTACTTTTCTTACTCTGGAAACTGTAAAGTGCTTACAAAATGCACTGACCAGGGGCGCCTGGGTGGCTTAGTTGGTTAAGCGTCCGACTTTCGCTTAGGTCATGATCTCGCGGTTCCTAGGTTCGGGCCCCGCGTCGGGCTCTGTGCTGACTGCCAGCTCAGAGCCTGGAGCCTGTTTCAGTCTGTGACTCCCTCTCTCTCTGACCCTCCCCTGCTCACGCTGTCTCTCTCTCTCTCCCTAGAAATAAATAAAAACATTAAAAACAAAAATTAAAAAAAAAAAAAAAACAAAAACAAAATGCACTGACCTAATTATGTACCCTTATAATACAAATAAAAATAAGGCAAAAGATTTTCACACTAAGGCACTTTTTGCTGATATTTGCCTCTTTTTTAAAATTTTAATTACAGTATAACATATAGTGTTATATTGGTTTCAGTGTACAATATAATGACTCAACAATTGTACACATTATTCAGTTTTCATCATTATAAAAGTACTCTTAATCTTTCTCACCTATTTCACCCATTACCCCCACCTCCTTCCTCTCTGGTAACCATCAGTTTGCTCTCTGTAACTAAAAGTCAGTTTTTTGGTTTGACTCCTTTTTTTTTTTCATTTGGTTTGCTTCTTAAATCTACATATGAGCGAAATCATATATTTGTCTTTTTCTGGCTTATTTTACTTAGCATTATACTCTCTAGATCCAAACATGTTAGAAATGGCAAGATTTCATTCTTTTTTATGACTGAATAATATATACCACACCTTCTTTATCCATTCATCTATTGATAGACACATGGGCTTCCATATCTTGGCTATTATAAATAATAGCTGCAATAAACACAGAGGTGCATTTATCTTTTCATGTTATTATTTTTGTATTCTTTGGGTAAATAGCCAGTAGTGGAATTACTGGATCATATGGTAATTCTATTTTTAATTTTTTGAAGGACCTCCATACTGTTTTCCATAGTGGCTGCACTAATTTACATTCCCAACAGTGCATATCCTTTTTCTCTACATCCTCACCAACACTTTTGGTTTCCTGTGTTCTTTATTTTAGTCATTCTGACAGGTTTGAGTTAATATCTCATTGTGGTTTTGATTTGCATTTCCCTGATGATTAGTGATGTTGAGCATATTTTCATATGTCGGTTTGCCATCTGTATGTCTTCTTTGGAAAAATGTCTATGTCTTTGGCCCATTGATATTATCTTTCTTTAATTAGTATTAGATACTTGCTGGCATCAGAGTAGTACCCTGCATAGGTATTAAATCATAAAAACTTGAATTTCATACGTAACCTCTTTTTCTTTCTGTGACTAACACCTTTCCTACACATTTTTTCCACTGCCCCCTAAAGATTGTATGCAACCTGATAATAACTGATAGTATTCTGAAAGATACTTATTTCTACTTACGAGAGTTGCTTATGCTTTCTACTTGGACTGTTGATAGATTTCCAGATTTCATTAATAAAAATTTAGAGCACACAGTCAAATTTGAGTTTTGGATAAATAAGTGTTAATATGTTTGTATAAGTACATCCTAATACTCATTCTACTAAAAATATTACATCATACCAAATTTATATACACTAAAATGTTATGTCTTATTCAATATTTGAAACACATTCATACTAAAGTTTAATTCCTTGTTTATTTGATATGCAAATTTAACTGGCCTTCCTGTCTTTTATTGGCAAACCTAACTGATCTTTTGAAAAATATGTTTGGAGACTTCCGTGGCTTTCTTTGAGAGATCATCTATAGAGAGAGATTTCAGAGGGGTTAACAAAGATCTTGGAAATAATTATAAGAAAAATTACTATCTCCCAAGTCTGTGACTAAACTCCAGATGAACTTTTTTTTTTTTAATGTTTTATTTATTTCTAGGAGAGAGAGAGACAGCGTGAGCAGGGGAGGGTCAGAGAGAGAGGGAATCACAGACTGAAACAGGCTCCAAGCTCTGAGCTGGCAGTCAGCACAGAACCCAACGCGGGGCTCGAACCCACAAACCGCGAGATCATAACCTAAGCGAAAGTCGGACGCTTAACCGACTAAGCTACCCAGGCGCCCCATCCATATGAACTTTTATGTACTTTGCTTTTCTTCTGGCTCCTATGATGACCCTGCTCCTTATCTTAGCTCCTCTTCTTCCCTGCAGGGCACTTGATATCTTACCTTCTCTTACTTAAGGATTTGCTCTGATTTGCTCTCAAATTTATCCTTTATCCTGATTGGCTATTTTTTCTACCCTAGTAGATAAATAGTGATTAATGGATTATTTCCACTCTTAAAAGAATATTCTTCACTCCGTTTCTTCCTTCATTTACCACCCTAATTACAAAGAAAAACCTATTAAAGAAAGACTATGTATAATAGTAATCTCTTTTTATTCATTTTCTACCCTTTCCTCAACCTACTCCAGAAGAATTATCCCTTCTATTTTGGTGGATCTCCTTTGCCAACTGGCAAGAAGTCAAACTTTGTCCATAAAGGATGTGGCAGGGACAGGGCAGGAAGGAAATGCTTCTTCTCTTTTGGTTCCAATGTACTTTTTTCCTATATAACCTACTAAAACAAATATAGCTTAAGCAAATCTTAAGTTGATGTGTAAAAAGTATACATCCTGAAATATAATGTATTTGAAAAAGAAAAAAAAATCACAGGAGCAAACAATAAAAAAAGAAAAATTACAGCAATACCATAACCTAAGAGATAAGTTTAATTACTTGGATTACACAGCCTTACAAAAATTTTGAAGCATAAATAATATGATATTAAAATATAGGATATCTTTTATGATACTTTGTATCATGATGACATTTTTACTATCTTATGAAATACTCTCATTAATTACTGTAACTATACAGTAGCATGCTACTGATACCATTGCCTCCTTAGTCTCTCAATAGCTGGATTGCCATAATTTATTTGGGTAATTCTTGTCAACTGGCCCCTTCAGTGACTACACAATATTATTTAAATATTGGTTTTAAGGAAACAACAAAATATATGTGTGTTAAAATAACATCAGTTTTAGGACACTCTTCACAGTTTTGTTTCATTTACAGAGTTTCATTTCTTTGTAAAAATGGATGCCAATAGGTTAATTAGATCATTAACCTGCTAATTAGTTAGCAAAACCTACCCATTTATAGAACTTCGTTAGTTCTGTGACTTTTATGAGTGATTCCAAATATGGAAATATTGAATAATATGGTGGGTTGACTCTGTAGATTTTCTAGATGCTTTTCCTTTCCTCATTTACACGATAGAATTCACATCACAGCTAGCTTGTCTAATTTTGTATGATAGTCACTGGTTGGGTTCATCTTTTGAAAATAATTGATTATATAATACCACATTTTTCTAAGTGTCTTCCGTAACAAAGAAGTTAAATAGAATTCAAAGATGATGTAGGACAGAAGTTTGGTAAACTACAGCCCACAGGTGGCTTACTTTCATAAATAAGTTTTTTTTGGTTCACAGCCAGAGCTATTAGTTTACATTGTGACTACTCTCACACCACAATGGCAGTGTTAAGTAGTTTCCACAGAGAGTCTCTGGCCCACAAAGTCTAAAATACATACTACCTAGCCCTTGCAAAAGAAGTGATCCCCTAGTCTAGGGTGATAACTTGATGATTCTCACAAAGCCAGTTGAAAATTTGTTGATCTGGATCAATCAATAAAATTGCGTTTATTATTGCCCCTGCTCTGATTTTGGCATTCTTGGAGATGAAATTGAAGGATAATATATATGACCTGATTTCACAATAAATTTATAATAAAGTCAGGGAGATGAAATATCCACACAAATAGAATGACATGGGAATATGTAATTGAGTATTTAGCATAGGTAATACATTTTTAAAACTCCTATAATTTATATATGGCACTAAAATTTTCCCACAATTCCCAGAATATAACTCCTTGTTGTATATTAGCCAACGGCTTAAGGCCATCTACAAGTATTTTAGGTCACTTTCTCAGTTCTATTTCCTCTGACCTAAGATATCTTCTCATTTCTGATTTGGGAATAGGTCCATAAACTAGTTCCCTTAAACTAGTAAGTTCTTGATAAATGACACACACACTAAATTTTGTCAATAACCAGGATGTTCCTACAGAGCAATGAATTTTGCTAGCTCTGAACAATGGATAAATGACTCATCTAGTCTGTTTAAATGACCTGTTTGCTGTTATCTGCACACAGTAATTTACTGGAGGAAATTGGATTTTGCTGGCCTATGCTTCCTGCTTTGTTCACTTTGTGCTTCTTCCCTCATCTATTCTGACTCGTAAATGAGTCAATCTTACTTCAACATGATGCTTTTAAGTCTAATACTTTGTGAGGAACTTTTTAAAATGATATTCATGAAATTAAAATGAATAACTTGCTGTTGAGAATATTCTCATAAGACTATGAAAATTAAGATAAAATGTTAAAATATTTCTAGAAATATTCTGCAATGCAGAAGAGTTGAACTTATATAATAGCACTTCTAATTGATTTAATTTCATCTTAGAACACTCAATAAAGCGAAAGACATAGATTTGAACACTGAAAGTATTTATGTTTCAGCTGAACGAACCAATCTAGCCATGATTGACCAGAATAGACATTTATGTTTACTTGTTGCCTGTTGTCACTAAATGTTTGAACCAAAGTGGCTCCCCACCCAATAAAAGGTGACTCCCTCAATCAAACTCTGACACTGAAATTATCAACTCAGTCATTCAGCCGACCAGTAGGTATCTGCTGAATATGTGCTTAATGCACAGCATTAACATATGTACTCTAAAATTCCAGGAATCGTAATATTTTTTATTTTTTTTTAAATTACAATTTATTTTGGAAAAAAAAGATATGTAGATGCATAAAGAGGAAAACTTTGAAGAACACTGAGATCTCCCAAGGACCTAGTCCACCACTAAATACATGTCCAAAGCTAAATAAATCATTTGTAAATAAAATTTTTGATAAACACAGATTTGTGATTTATAATATCCCAATGAAGTTAAATTCGGAGAATTTATAAAATGGATATTGAGATCATTTAAGAAACTCTCTATGAGCTTATGGATTTTCAGCTTAACCTTTCAGAATGGAAATACTTTGAGAAGATAATACTGAAGTAGGCATTCCAAGAAAAACATGACCAAAGGCATAGGAAGAGAAGTGGATAAGCATATGGGAAAAAAAACTGATCTGCTTTTATGTTTATCAATAGGAAAGTTCAGGCCAGATTTTTGTGGATACTCAGAAACTAAGAAAAAATTTGAACTGACTTGATGAGCAACAATTAGCTTTTGCAAATTCTTAAAGAGAAATTTAGGTGCAAGTTTTATTCACAGACAACCTTTCCATCTCCATTCTTAAATCAGTTCCTCTTGCATTTTCTTTTTTTTTCTTAAAGATTATTTATTTTTACCTTGGGAGTGTGAGAGAGCATGCAAATGCAAGAGCAGGGAAAGAGCAGAGAGAAGGAGAGAGAATCCGAAGCAGGCTCCCTGCTGTCAGTGCAGAGCCCAGTACAGGGGTTGATCTCTCTCACAAACCATGAAATCATCACCTGAGCCGAAATCAAGAGTCAGATGCTTAACAAACTGAGGCACCCAAGTGCCCCTGCATCTTTTAGTACCTTATTCTATAGGTTATCCCCACTCCCATTTAATTGGTGTTTTTGTAGTTTAAACTTCAATCCTGAAAATAGTTTCCCAGGATGAGTGTATCTCCACCACCTTCCTGTCTTTGTGCTTTTCTTTGCAGCTATCCTTCCTGAAAGATTAACTATCATCACCTATCTGATTCCTCAGCTGCTACTTTCTCCTTACCTCCTGAAACTTAGAATATGATTTCAATCTCCACTACGATAGAGAAACTAAGTTCACCAAAGCTGTAAATGGCTTCCTAATTGTGCAGTTACTCTTGTTTACTTGGAACTCTGGTCCATATGTCATTTTTGGTTATTTCATTCTCACATTTGCCTCTTCTCTTAAATTCTGTGGCTCCTCACTTCCCTCACACTTTTTTTGTCTGAGAGTTCCAAATTGGTGTCCTTTATGAAGTCTTCCATTAGGCAGTTACTTGTGCCATGATCTCTTCTCTATAAGCTCTCTTTAGAAAAACCTTGCCATACTTGTATTTTGTAGAACTCAATAGCAAAACAACAACAAAAACCCAAACAGTCTGATTTAAAAAAGTGTACTGAAGTTCTGAGTAGATGTTTTTCAAAAGAAAACATACGGATGGCCAAAAAGTACATGAAAAGATGTTCCACATCATTAATCATCAGGAAAATGCAAATCAAAAGTATTGATATTTAAAAGTTACATAAGGTCTTTATATCTACTTGTAAAATAAATCAATTAGGTCAGTTCCTGTCAGACTTTACTGAGCATATAAATCACTTGGGAATCTTGGTAAAGTGCAGATTTTGATTCAGTAGATCTGGGAGTGAAAGTTAAGACTACGTTTCTTAGGTAATCCTTTTGCAATAGGTTCACAAGCATACTGAGTAGCAAGATATTTTAGATGTTGTATATGAAGCCTGATCAGACCCAAGAGGTATGAAAAAAAGTTTCATACCTAGGTGTAAAGAAGTTTCTTGAGGAGGCTTAGGAAGGTGGATGTGATTAATTTGTAGGTTCCTAAAAACATGAAGACAATTTAAAAAAAGATAAAGCGGGGGCGCCTGGGTGGCTTAGTCGGTTAAGCGTCCGACTTTCGCTTAGGTCATGATCTCGCGGTTTGTGGGTTCGAGCCCTGCATCAGGCTCTGTGCTGACTGCCAGCTTGAAGCCTGGAGCCTATTTCGGAGTCTGTATCTCCCTCTGTCTCTGACCCTCCCCTGCTCACGCTGTCTCTCTCTCTCTCTCTCCTAGAAATAAATAAAAACTATTAAAAAAAAAAAAGATAAAGCTGAGAATAAATTTTGTCTAATTTTATTTTATTTTTTTCAGGAATAGACCAAAAGAGTACTATCCTTAGACCTGGGAAGTAGGGACTCATGCCCTGGGGGCTGTATTTCAGAGGCCTCCAGTCTGACCCTTCTCTGGCCAACTCTTCCCAGGGAGTGAGAAGACCTCAGTGCCAAGGAGATGCATCTCCCTGTCCTAGAACATGTGCCTGCTTCTCTTCTCATACCCTGGGCCTACCTCTAGGACCTACATGAGCAGCATCCTCAGAATATCCTCCCAAGGCAAACCGTGCCCCATGCAAAACAGCCAAAGGTAAGTTGTTTAGCTGTTGTTGGGGGGTATTAATGAAGAGAAGAGTGTTCCTAGCATCCACGTGGCTGAGGCTCCTTGCAGTGTGGGACAAAAGCTTGAGTAGACAAGGAAGGAGAGTGGGATACAGTCCTCCACTTGTACTTCTACCCTGGGTCTCACAAATATTAAAGATAGACTGGATCAGGGGCACCTGGGTGGCTTAGTCGGTTAAGCGTCCGACTTTCGCTTAGGTCATGATCTCGCGGTTCGTGGGTTCGGGCCCCACGTCGGGCTCTGTGCTGACTGCCAGCTCAGAGCCTGGAGCCTGTTTCAGTCTGTGACTCCCTCTCTCTCTGACCCTCCCCTGCTCGCGCTGTCTCTCTCTCTCTCTCTCCTAGAAATAAATAAAAATATTTAAAAAAAAAAAAAAAGATAGACTGGATCTGTGTGAGAATTGTCAGTGTTTCTGATTGCTTTGTTTCTGTTTGATATTTGTGGGACCACTGTTGAGACAGCTGGAACCCGGACCAGCCTCCATGTTTGGTTTCAAGTATCCTTTGTCCCCAGATGTCTCCTCTATTATAACTGAAATACCTTAGTATAAATCAGTTTTTGTATATTCAAGCAGAGAAACAATTATGGTAGAGAGGATCAAAGGCCTCCAAAAGTGGAGGGTAGGCCTGAAAAGACCTTGGGAACCCAAGGAGAATAAAGGAAAGGGACTTGTCTTATTTGCTTTGATTGATGAATGTCAAGTGCGGAGCCTGACAGTTCATGATCAATAAACACTACTGATCTTCTGAAGAATGAATGGATTGATAAGAAAGGAACAGAATGTCTTGACTTTCTTCTAACCTTCTCACCCTCTTCGTCCTACTTCAAACCAGAGCTCAGCTTTGACAGTACTGGCTGATTGGAAGCCCGTTTAAAAGTGTGTGGTCAATGAGAGACTCTTGAATGCTGACAAAAACTGAGGACTGATGGATGTGGGGGGGAGGAGGGATGGGCATGGAGGAGGACACTTGTGGGGATGAGCACTGGGTGTTATGTGGAAACTAATTTGACAATAAACTATTTGTAAAATAAATAAATAAATAAATAAAAGTGTGTGGTCAGGCTGATGGTCACTGGGAAGGAAGCACTAAATAAGATCCCCTAATCTCAACCACATTAAAGTGAGAGAAAACTCTCAAGTATTTCTAAGACTTTGAGACTTAAAATAAGCTAACAGATTCTAGTCCTGCCTCTGCCACAAACATGTTAATCTTTGACAAGTAATTAGATTTTACTTTTACCCAATTTCACCAGATTATTTCACCAAATTTACCAGATTATGTTATCATTGTCAAAAAATATGGCTTACAACATCAGGGACTTGATTTCAAATTCTTATTATCCCTTTCACCAGTTTTTCAATCATAAGGCAAAGTACTCCTTTATATTTTCATTTCCCCTTCAACACAGGAATTACAATAAAGCCTGACTTTTTTTTTTTTTTTTTTTGGTTAGATAATCTAAGGATGTTGTGAGGAAAGAAGGAGAAAGAGAAAGAGAGACAGAGAGTTTTAGAAAGAGTGAGAAACAGAGAGACAGAGACTATAAGCATGCTTTGGAACATGCAAGTCCCTGTACAAAGGATAGCCATCAGTATTATTACCCATTTTCTAAGTTGTAGCCTGAGTAATAGTGATCATTTTAATGAATATTCTTTCCTCTGGCTTCTCTTAGGATGAGTGTCCCAGAAGGATCAAATGATTGGTTGGGGTTGAGAGTGGCTTTGGAAGAAAGCAAAGATGGTTATTGTATAGGGGCTGATTCTATTACAACCTGGCTGTATTTACTGAATAGACTGGGGGTTACATGGATCAAGTTACCTTAATCTTTCAGAAATCAGCATTTTACTTTAACCTATGTAGCTTCTTTCATAACTGTGTCCTACCTAAGGAATGGTGACTAACTGAAACTATAGTTTGCATAAATAATGACAGCCAGATTTAAGCATTTCATGATTTTGAGTAAAACATTTAATAAATTTGATGAGCAATAATGCCATATGAAACTAACAAGTGCCAAAACTATGAAGAGGTACAAACTTTTAACTAGAAATCCTGCTATTGATTCTACTTTCTTGATGCAACTACAAATGTCTTGAACAGCATTTGGGGTAGAAATTTGGATGGTTGTGTGATGTATTTCCAACAGTCATATCCAGAAATAAGTATCTGGGTGAGTTAAATTAATGTCTTTGTGTGAATACATACACACACACACACAGAGATGCAAATACACACACATGGCTGTGTCTATAAATAGACAGCAGCTTACATATATTTATACTTAAATATTTACGTATACCTTAGGCAATTATATCTTCCTATCACTGGATTTTTTTCTCCTTGAAAACCCTACTCTCCAACAAGATTTGGGTTTCTACAGTGCCATGATTATAAACACTGAAAGAGCATCTAAACTCTAACCTCTCATTCCCTGTCTTCAGCATGCCAGCTTAGTTAAGGAACATGTCAACAACAGTGACCCAGGATGGAAAGGAAGACCCAGGGTTGTTATCATTCGTTTACCTTTCACATGCTGATAATTACGCTTTTTCTATGGTTGGATGATTTGGGAACTCCGATTTAGGGGTAAAAATGATTATGACTGCATTAAGGCTTGGCTCCCACATTTCACTGTCTTTTTACTTTAATGGTCATTTAAAAGACATTTGTAGAGTTTGACAAAGCATTGATGACTCTCAATAAGAATAATGTGCACATTCAAATGGAGCCTGGCTTCCCAATAAATCTGAATACAGGCTGTGAGGATACATCTGAGTATTTTCTCCAGATTTGCTGCAGAACACTGCCATCAAGTGTGAAGCTGGAGAGGTAGTTTCCAGAGGTATTTTCAGTGTAGATGTGGTAGCACAAGAGTCTCCCTGAAAACTGACCCCAAGATTTTTTTTTTTAAATTTTGTGACAAGTCCTCAGCAGATGTCAGATGCCTTTTAAAACTTTTCAGAGGATCTCACATTTACAGCTCTTTTAACCTTTATAGCAAAGAAGAAATATGTCACATTAATGGTGGTAAAGACTTGTAGTCTATGACTCTGATATTTTTTCAGGCTTTGAAGCTAAAAATGAACAGATACAAGTGGCCACCTGGTACCTTTTGTGAGTGCCCCAAATTACAAAGAAAATTTTTACTTCCTATTTTCTCAGCTAAACTTGTAATAATTAAAAAGTAAAAAAAACCCTTCCATTCATTTCTTTAAGCAAGCAACCTGTATAGATATAGATATAGATATAGATATAGATATAGATATAGGTATAGATATAGGTATAGATAGGTATAGGTATAGGTATAGGTATGGGTATAGGTATAGGTATAGATGATATAGATATAGATATAGTTAGAGATATAGTTATATATATAGTTATAGATATAGTTATAGATATAGATATAGATATAAATGAATCCACAATATCTATCAAAATGTGCTGAGTATATTGCCTGGCACAGAGTAATATATATTGAATGAATATAAAATTAAGTAATAAAACTGAGCCTGTCTTTCAAAATGCAGCAAAGTTTTCCACCAGCACAGCATCTTTCTGACCATATACAGTATATTTCCTGACCGTATATATTATACTGTCCCCACACAATAAAGCTTGTATTCCAACCAATATTTAAAGATGAGCAAAAACGTCATGCTTCTTTATTTTTTCTGACTTTTTAAAAATGTCATTTCCTTCACGTACTATATTCTATACCCCTAACTTTACCAGCAAATATATCTCAGAAATACACCTTAGAATTCTACTTATTATTCCATGCCTAACTCAGATGTCTTGGTATTGAATCTAAATTAATCCTTCTCATCTCTGATCACCTCCAGCACTGAGTCTGAATCTAACATCTGAAGTGAATTTCTATCCTTATAAATATCAATGACTGTATGTCCTACAAATTTGAGAGCTATTTGAGGACAAGGTTTATATTTCATATTTTAGTTGATCAACACTGAAACATCTCCCACTGGCTATGCAGAAGTGATGCCTATCTGTGACCTTAGACATAGACAGCCCCAGTTTTCCCAGTACATTCCACCTACTTTTTAATGGTCCCAAACTTTCCAATTCTACCAATTTGTAACAGCATATCCTGAAACCTAGGAGTCTGGTGGTGATGTGGAAAGGAGAGCACCCCTGGAGTTCACACAGTTCTTCTGAAATAAGACCACACATTCTTTCCTTATACTGTAGCCATGTATCCATTCCCATAATATATTATTTTCCAAAAGCCTTTGAGATGCCTTTAGGCAGGACATAGGTAAATAAGTTACTTGTATGTGCAAAGTACTTAGTTAAATGACATGAACGTTTTAATTTTATTAAGAAGAACACTAGTAGGAAATGAATTAATGGAAAATGAGAGCAACTAGGGTAGGTGTCACATATAACATTTTTAAAGAAAAATATAATGTTTGAGCTCAAAGAAGAGAATTCTAGACAATGAGCATAAGGCATATTAAGTCATTAATTAATAGTTAATATACCATGTGCCCAATCTACTGATTTAATGTGGTCCAAAAATTGGAACTTTGTAAAGTTCAATTGAGTGTCAGTCTTGCACATCAATTATTTTTAATGAAAGGAATAAAAAAAACAACTCCAAAAGATATCTCCAAAAGATATCTCCAAAAGATATCTCCAAGAGATAAAATTACGACATCTGCTTGAATGATAGTATTATGTCTCCTCACAGTGTGATAGGTAGGTAAAATTATTCATAAGTTATAGATAGGAAAATTGAGAAAATTTTACCTACTTGGTCAAAGATAGTCATGATTTGAACCAAGGCCTATCTGATTTGACTCCCTATGCTTTGAACATACTATATAATAATATAATGTTGATTGGGTATAATCACTTTTAAGTTGATTGAGTATAAGTTTAGTTGTTTGGTTTGCTGTGGGTCAAGGTGACCATTGTTAAAGACTGACTCTTGATTTGGGCATAGAATTTACTGACAATTGTCTCTCTACTCATTTTCTTCCATTGATGTGAAATTCACATATACACACAGCACTCTAGAAACCCAAATTTTGGAGCACATGGCTGGCTCAGTCAGTAGAACATGTGACTCTTGATCTTAGGGTTGTGAGTTTAAGCCCCATGTTGGGGATAGAGCTTACATTAAAAAAAGAAAGAAGAAAAAGAGAAATTAAAAATCCAAATTTTATATTTCCTTTGAAACATGGCTCAGATATTTCTTCCTGCAAATTGTCTTTAGTAATTTCATATCATTATGACTATTCTGATGCTACATATTTTATCAATGCTTAGCTTATCAATGTATATTTACATTTTTCTTATGTATTATAAATGTTCCTTTGTTGGTTCATAGATGTCAACCCAAATCTGTTCCATTTCCTTGAGTAAAGGAATCAAGTCTTCAGGAAATTTCTATCCACTATTCATTCTTACTAACTCAGAGAGGTGCTACTGAGGAAGTTCCTATATTAGCTAATATTTAAGTCTAGGTGTCTGAGAATGCTTTATGAGTAAAAAAAAATTATCTCAAAGCTCTAAATCATAGTCCTCCTAATAAACTACATTTAGATAAATATTATAATTTTCTTATATCAATAAAAATTCATTTTGCCACCAAGACTATAAGAAAATTTATACCTATGTGCTGTTGATTTGGGCAGTGAGAAACAGTCAAAAACTGGCATTGATATCTAAGCAGTGATTGTTGACTCCAGTATATTTGGAAGTTTTGAAAGCACTGTCTTGCAATCTAAAGAGTGCAAGAGTGCAAGGGTTGTGGGTTGTATTTCCATTTTCTCACTATTGAGGTGAAATGTGGAGTATATTTATTAATCTCTTGACCAAATTTTCCTCACCTGAAGAATAAGTTTAGTATATATGCCCAACCCATTTCATGAGTGATAAAGATTAAATGTGATACAAGAAGATAATTAAAAGTTTATTGCCAATATATACAGGATTAATAACTTTGAAAAGCACGTGTTTGAGAGCAAGAATAGCAGGCTTTGTTCTCCTTCTGGATTTATGCATCAGTCTTGTCACTCAGCAGTTGGTCTAGGTTGTGGCTTAGCTATTTTAAAGGAATCTCAGTCCATAGCACTGCCAGTACACTCCTTACTGATTAAGTGGCTCTTGAGCTCTGTGGGCTAAGAATTGCTGTTCATTGTATTCTATCAGTCATTGAGCAGGAATTTAAAAAAAAGAATGTTAGCACAGATCTCCACAGATAGGCTGAGCAGAAAGGGTTGGAAAATGACAAGGTTAATCATTTTAGGAATGTCTTAGAAATGTCATTTAGGCCATTACAAAAAGCTGTAATCCATTCTCAATGTAAGTGTGTGTGTGTGTGTGTGTGTGTGTGTGCATGCACGCGTGTGTGTGTATTTAATCAGCATAATCTTTAATAATATGTTAATAAAATTGAGTCCTATGGTGTGATTAATCTCTAGAATTGCCATATGTCCTATAGAATCAATGTGATTTGGAGGATGACATACAAACTTTATAACTATGGCTTTGGACTAGCTACAGAGCTATGGAAGCCATAAACTATAAAAAGTCATTTCTAGCAGTGAAGGGACAAACCCAAATAGCCCTTCCCTACCTTCTAGCTGCTACTTAAAGCTGTCTGAGGATTTTAGTGACAATTCAGAATGAATCAGCAGTCACTCCAACTGTACAACACTTCTAAAGTCAATCCTTTCCTGCTCCAAATCTACTGTCTTAGATGTATAAAAGACAATTCAAAACCCCCAGTTCAAGGACAGACAGAACTCTTGTACAGATGAACCAAATCTGACAACATATTAGAGGTCCCAGTCACTACTGACTAGAGTTAGTGGATTATCCAGTCTCCAGTGAGATTAGAATGAGCTCTTGTATATATTCCAGTGGTACCCATTCTAGTCTATATGTGTGGGGACTGCTTACTTTCTTCACCATAGTCTTAGTGGATTATAATCTACTACCTGAGGCCCAGCCACTTCCTGCCCGAATACCTGATCCTAATTTCTTTTCATCTAAACTATTGGCCAGAATTTTTCTGGAAATTGAATAGTCCATCCTAGAACCACAACTCTGTAATCTAACTAAGAGGATACCTACTACCATGCCTTGCAATTAAGCTTAGTTAATTTGGGTACTAATTCCAATTTGGATCATTTCCAAAGCCATTATATGTCCTTGTATATTGTAAGTAGATCTGACTGTTTCTCATTTTAAGTAATTCCAACGCTAAGACCATGTAAGTTACTTTTATCTTAACTCATTTTTTAAATTTACTCCCATTTCCCAGACAACTGTTTTGGTCCTAGCATCTTTGGTATGAGGTATACATAGGAAATAGTCTGTACTTTATTATTCTTGATGTATGACTTTATACTTAACTGCTCATAACCAGGCTCTGCTCGAAGACCATCTATGACTGGTTAGCTCCTAATTATTGGGTTACTCTTCTAAGCTCCTTTAACATCAACGATCTATACCATTCACTTGAGATATGCAAATACTCCATTTAGAATTATTAATCTTCTGTGATGCAGCCTATGAGCTCTATATTATATGCTTCTAAAGTACAAGTTGTATGCTTCACAATTCTTTAAGTTTCACACCATGCTTTGCAATGTCTTGTTCATTTCATGTATAATAAGTATATTGATGGTGGTAATGATGATTATTGCACTTTTCTCATAAAACTTCTTAATTTATACTTCTACTTTCAATGCATGCTACCATTACCCGAGTTCTTAATTTGTCTGTTTGCTTCATTTCTTCTCTGTAAGCCAGAGTGGTTTCGATTGCATAATCTTAGTGAAAATTCAAATGACTAACAAAGTTGAAAATGGAAATAATTGGAATTTAGTTTGATTTGGTCAGATATTCTGATCATCTGATTACCCAAATCAGATTGGCTACATGACTAATTTCATCATCTTGACAACATCAGCCTTTAAAATGACTCATCTTGGATTGCTGACTTCCATGGCACTGAATAAACATAATTATAACTGCTGGATTTGGGAATGGTGTGAGCTAAGACTTTCTTTTGTTATTTAAGTGAAGTCTATGCTAACAACACCAAAGAAGAAATCTGAGACAATCCAATAATTCTATGTGGTAGGCTAAGGGGAGAGAAGCAGAGAAACTATAAATGATGATTGTAACTTCCTTTTGTCTTTTCAAAGTATCTTCAAAAATATCGCACTGAAAACCCAATTGCTAATTCTATGATCTACATGGAACATAAGGAGAAACTGAAGCTCAGAGAAAATAATGGAGTTTTCTTAATTTATGTAGCTAATAATTAGGACCGTTAGTACTAGAATTCTTGGCCAAGATGGTTCTAGTTTCACCACACAACCACTGCCACTTCAGTCATTAAGCCACAGGAATAAAGATAGTTCTAACTTATTATGGTAGGGTTTCTGTTTTTCTAACCCCATTGCTGATTTAGTCCTTGCCTTAATCTTTCTAAGCAGGGTGAAAAAGAGGGTTGGGCTAGTTTCCGCATTTCCAAAATGATTTCTTAAATCTTCATATCTGCCAAAAGTTTGGACTCAGAGGGATGTTTAAAACCATCTAAACTTTAATTTCAGATATTTCTTTGAAACTTAGCTGTGACATGATTCCTCAGGAGTCCTAGCCACCTGCCAAGTTTGAAGTGGTTTTGTTCAGCTGTTTTTAACTTACTGCTGAGAAAGTTACTAATTTTAATAAGATGGAAAATTGTAGTTTTTCCATTGCCCTATAACTCGAAAACAATGAAATGAGTGTGCTACATGAAAAAGTAAAGAAATAAAAAAACAAATACAAAACATACAGCACAATTATTGTCAGGATACTTTGATAAATATATTGGGCATTTGGAAAAAATGGTATACTAATGTCAGACAAAAGACAAAGACCACTGTCATCAATCAATCCAAAATGATTTACTGAGTTCTAGAAATATATCTAGCCAATATTTGTTCCTCTTTTGAAAATAACATGGGAAGATATTGCCCATGTGTTTTGGGGGGTGGGGACACTTAAATTACTAATTAGTATAATTAAATACTTGAGTAAGATGTTTTAAATCAGCAAAGTAAAACATTCAAACAGATGAATCATATTTTGAAAACATTATTTCAAGTATACACATTATCTGTGTTAGGATGAAGCAAATTAAATATGCACTAATCCAATTTATTGTTGTTTATTAAGTGGCTTTAATAATTGGAGCCAGTATTTGTGAACCTGTATAGTTCATCTAGCTGTGGAGAGGACAAACAATTAATAAATAATTTTCCTATCAGTTCCTTTTTTAATTTTCTGAGAGAGTAGCCAATTTCAGTTTTGCTGATTAGATTGACATAGTTGTTAAGACAGAAAAATTATATCATATAAGCCTGTAGCTATGATCTCAGTTGAAACCACAGTCTATGGCAGGCTCTAAAGGCTGTCAAAATACCCAAGAGAATAAGACGTTTGAATAAGTGGTTTGCTTTCCTTTCCCATCCATCAACACATTTAAGCCATTTGGTACGTGGAGACAGTGCCATAGTGATAGACAATCGAGTAATTCTGCATGATGATTATTGGAACACTCTCTCATCCTAAAAAGAAAGCCAAAGCTTTTTGTAGTAATAAGTCACCTTTTTGCTTGTCCTCTGAAAACTTGTTCATGTCCCACCTCTAACTCAAGAGAATAGAATGTTGTCACATGAGTGACTGTCTCTTACATATCACAAATAAATGTTGCAAATCACAGACTTTTCTCTAGAAAGTGAGAGACATTTATTTTGCAATAATTCAGTGGTTTTCTCCCTATTATTCAAGATGATTGATGTAGATGTAATCATTCTGTCTCTTAGATATTGGTAAACTAAAGTGACAGTTGTTGGCTATGCAGTAAAGGACCATCTGCACTAAGATCCTTGGAGGAATTGAAAGGTTGTCATTTTCACAGCATGAGGTAAAGGATCACAATTATTCAGTTAGTTTACGAAGGCTATGTCTAATTAAAAACCTAGGTCTAATATTTCATTTTAAATCCTAAGTTATGTAAATTGTTTGCCAGAATTATAAGAGATCAATTTTATAACCATTCAAGTGAGATATTCATGAGATTTCAGGTGTTTTCATCTCCATGTGTGCTTAGACTGTCCAGACTAGAATTACTTCTCCCCTTATGTCCAAGCATCTAGCTGACACCTGTGCTTTTAGTCTAGATTAAAGTCTACCTCTTCCAGAGCAAACTGAGCTAGGCTTGGGACGCCTATAATTCTCTTTCTGTTTTATTCTCTTAACAACAACAACAAAAACATAGAATGGACATATTACGTTGTGCCAAGGACTGTGCTAAATGGTAAAAACCAAACATGAAATAAAAACATTACCAGGCTTTCCAAAAGGATAATAGTGATAGTAATAATAATAGTAAATCCATTTAAAAATGGTTGTTGAATGAATCTTTTGCCCGAATTTCCAACGTGAATCTATATACTGGGAATTTTTACCAATGTTCCTTTCCTCTCAAGCAATGTTAGAAGAGGTAATATATTCCTCCAGTCCATCCTTCACTTCCTACCCATGGGGAGAAGTCACTAATCCGTAAGGGAGCCTGCCATGCTTTAATTTTTGATCAGAGCTACTTGAGTTGTCAAATAACACAGCTCAGATGTAATCTTTGTGTTCTCTTTCTCACCTCCTCTGAGTCTACTTTTCTTGTCCATCACTGCCATGTTTGTTGAATTGATGAGATGATTTTTAAATTAACCTTCTAACAGTAGAAGATTAAGATCAGAGAACCATTTAACTATAGAGAAGGAATATTACCCAGTGATAATATTTTACTTCCAAAGAAGCTGGAGCAATATTTAGAAAGTTATGTTTTATAAATATGAAATTAATGCAAAATATCTTACCAATTGTAAGTGCATTTGAGAGGGAATGAAGCACGCATCACTTAGCAGACATGAAATGTGAGGAAGGCCTGAAATGAAAAGTAGATTTTGAATAGGTAGAAAAGAAAGAAACTGAAGACAAAAATAATAAGAGAAAGCGTTAGAAATTAAAGAGAAAAAGCACATTGTATTCTTTTTCTTTTTTAAAGTGAAGAGCAGGGATGCCTGGGTGGCTAAGTCAGAAAAGCATCAGACTCTTGATTTCAGCTCAGGTCGTGCATGATCTTACAGTTCATGAGATGAAGCCCCTTGTTGGAATCAGTGCTGACAATGTGGAGACTTGGATTCTCTTTCCCTATCTGTCTGCCCCTCCCCAAAGCACACACACATGTTCACTCTCTCTTATAAATAAATAAACTTAAAAAAAAGAGAAATTTAAAAACATGTAAAGTGAAAAGCTACACTGCTTTGGGGTAACTTTTTTAACCTTTACTATTTAACATCATTAATATATGTTCATACTTATGCAAATTAAAGGGTTAAAATAAATTATTTTCATTAGTTTGTATTTTTGGTTCCTTCAATAAATACATTACTTTAACAGGGTCATATACCTGACACTCCCCTCTTCTGTGACCTTCCTTCATTTGGAATAGAGGTTTTCAGGTTATTGAACCATCAGACTTGCAAGTTATTGTCTTCCTCTTACTTTGAAGTTTGAAAAGCTACCCCTAAAATAAAGATTTACTTGTTTGTTCACTTAAACAAAGACCTCTTTCTTCACTTAGACTTTTAGACCCTCCCACTTTCTGTGGTCCATTTACAATGTAATTTAAAATGTATCTTTAAAAAAAAAGACATTTCATTTTAAAAGAAACTTCTTTTTTTCAATAGCTCTTGCCCCTCTTTCCTTGATGCCACGAACATTTTTAAGTTGTTCAAAGACAGAATCTGAGGGGTACCAGTTACTATCCTAACATTTAGAAATATCAGGGCGAGGTTTCCCTGGAAACCACATGCACATAAAAACCATGCAGAGCAGACTTGGTTTCATCTCTAGTTACATTTTCTATTGAAGAGAGAAATCACCCCCACTTATATTTTGTTTTAGAGGTGAGATTCAGGGCAGAAAGCTGTGGAGGCCATTTTATTGGGTTTCAACATCTAGCAGACTTATGAAAGAGTTATAGTTTAAGGACAGAAAATAAAACTAAATATGGACTAAACCACATATAAGCCTGAAAATGAATTAAAAGCCTCACCTTGCCAGGTGACAGCATGGAAGGATGTGCCAGGTGGCCTCCGTCTCCCTGGTGAAGGAGAAGAGAATCGTGACTTCTCAAAGGGAGAAGAAAAGGTTAAGTATCTTAGGTTCACCAGGGTGGTCAGTTTGGAGGAAGGTGCCCACCATGCATCTTTTACTGCTGAGATAATGGAAGAAGAACACTATGTATCATATCTATATATCATATTGCGTTTCCATGAAGTTACTATCATAATAACAATAATGTCTTTCCATTAACTCATGTATAATATAAATATAGACTTATTGCACTGTAACTCCATAGATTTGCTATGTGGTGATGACAGGTCTTTAAAAAAGTTCATATTGTCTAGTCTGAATTTCCCATCAGAGTCAGTGATTCTGTATTGTACATTACACAGATGTTTCATACAATGTTTCAGTTAGCATGTGCTTTCATTTAAAAGTGGAACCAGTTTTTCCCTTTCATGCATAAAAGTCTTGGACTGAACTCATATGGATATATTTTTTTAAAAAATCAAACTGGCAACATGGTAATGCATTAAATTATGGAGAGTACACAGTAGTTTTCAAATGTTAGAATTTATATTCAATTTCCTGGAATACAACAATAACCATTTTTAAAAAGTGAAGAAAAAAAAGAAGAAAAGAAAAAAAAGAAGAAAACCTGTCTTTACCTCTAGAGAATTCCAATTTCTTGATAGAGGAAAATTCATATTAAAGAAACACAGGAATAAAGATCATCCCAGTCTGAAATTACTCAATATCTTTGCTTTACCCAAATTCCCAGGGACTCATTGTACAAAAAACGCTCTGAAAGATGTAGAAAAGTCAGCTACCTCATCTTATATAGCCTTACCCACAGAGCAGAAACCAGTTTTCATCTCAAGCTTCTGCTCCTGCTTATCCAAAATATAGTCATTTGTTAGCAATTTGGGAAGGAGAAAGTAAGTCAGATGATAGAGAGACACTACCCATACTCTGTACTCAGAATGGCCCATTGTTAGTCATATCCTGTGTTACAAGAATTAGGTTATGTTTGTTTCCACTCAAGTTAACCAGTTTAGTATCTACTTAAATATTTCTGTGTCCTTTGTTTTATCACCAGTTGGCCACATATTTATTATTTTATAATTCTCAAGCTGTTTCCCTGTAACATTTAATTAAAAAATACCAATTATGCATGCAATTTCTTAATGGATACAGGATCAAATATTGGAGCAAAAAAATCTCTATTTTTTCGTTTTAAAAAATGGAAACAGTGGGTACTAGGATTATTAAATAATTTGCCCTGGAATCCCCTACTCATCATCATCTGCAGATTACCTGAACCAAAATAGAACACAAATCTCCTGATCTGTTATTTGATTATTATAAAAGAATTTTATAAAAATCGAATAAATGGAAATTTAAGATCTTAAATGCTCTTATTTAACATTGTGTTATTTACACACAATTTATTGGCAATGTGCCTGCCTGTTAGACTTTATTGGAAGAGTGGTTGTTAAATTCCCATTAATTCATGCTTCTGTAACAAATCAGCTAAAGGTTAGAGGGATTTGAATGGAGAGGAAACAGCTTTATGAAGTGGTAGCTGAAGTCAACACTGGCCTTGAGCTTTTTTTCCTGGGTGACACATTTGCAGATTTAAAGAATGAGAAAATCCTGCACTACATTTAAAATGCAACATCTGTAGCATAATTTGACTTTTCCATAGATCATTGATATTTATTTCTCATAATGCTCTACAGTTTCAGCAGAGAAAGTTGAAAAGTATGATGGGCTGCAAGTTTATACTATGAATCACTGAAACTTCCACTGTGGGAGATGCTATTGTATTAGCAGGAGGGAAGGCTATCAAGTTTTATAAGGATGTGAGAAGTGAAAACAAAACAAATAATGAGCCTTGTGCTGGACATTTGTCTTGTTTTCTGCTTGTTTATCTCCTCAAGAACAATTTCAGGATTTGGGGGAATTTCCTCCTTTGGCAGTGATGCTTGCCCAATGAAGAAACCCTAAATCTCACTTATCAGCTTCCTTTAAATCTGTAAAGCAGCATTTAAACTCTGCTAATTGGATGATGTCTCACAAGCCCTTGTTTTGGGACTGAGTTGTCAGGGGAAGCATGTACCCAGCAGAATGACATTTTGGTGAGGGTATCTGTAGAGACCTGTAGTGCCAGAGTCAGTAGCTCTGCTGCCGTATTTATCAGTGTCAGCTTGTGGTCTGTGCCCACTAGCAGTACCTGCAGCATCTTTGCTGGAGTCAGTCCACAGTGCAGCTCAGTGTTGTTCCCAGTTACATGGATTCAAAGTGTGACATTCAGGGCACCTAGGTGACTCAGTCAGTTGAGTGTCCAACTCTTGATTTTGGCTCAGGTCATGATCTCATGGTTTGTGAGATTGAGCCCCTGCTTGGGATTCTTTCTCTCAGGCCCTCCCCTTGCTCACGTGTGCTCTCTCTCTCAAAATAAGTAAATATTAAAAAAAAATTGAACTGTGACGTTCTGATCTTTATGCACTAGTTAATACCCATTAATAATTTTTATGATTTAATCACTTTTCTGATTTTCAGTTAAGAACACTGCCTGACTCAGCCCCTTACTATGTACAGACATTCTGCCCATTATTTTATATATTTAACATGATTTTATTCCTTACAAGCATCCTACTAAGAGGAATGTTATACAGTGAAGCTCATGGGTGTTAAGTATGTTGCCCAAGATCATTCAGGTATTACATAAATGAGCAGAGACTCACTTTAGATATGCTCTTTCTAACCTTATAAAGTATGAAGCTGAATTTTAATTTAAAAAGAAAAAGGGATTAGTGGTTTATGCTGAAATATAAAATGAGACAGTAGTGATGAGCTCTAGAATCTGAACCCAATTCCATCATATGCCTATGCCTAACATAAACCGGCTATTCTTAGAAATCAGGAGTTACCATTTCCTATAGATCTCCACCTCTTCTTAGATTATTTGAAAATGTATCCACTTATCCAACTTCTTACATTTCCAGTCTCAGGTGGATCTTTCCCTGAGTAGTTTGCCTTTCATTCATATCTTTCTTTCTTTCTTTTTTTTTTTTTTTAAATGTTTTATTTATTTCTAGCAGAGAGAGAGAGACAGCGGGAGCAGCGGAGGGTCAGAGAGAGAGGGAGTCACAGACTCTGAAACAGGCTCCAGGCTCTGAGCTGGCAGTCAGCACAGAGCCTGATGCGGGGCTCGAACCCACGAACCGCGAGATCATGACCTAAGCGAAAGTCAGACGCTTAACCGACTAAGCCACCCAGGTGCCCCTCATATCTTTCTTTCTTAACTCCTATGGTTTCTATTGTATGTATGTGGTAATCAGATGGCATTTAGTCTGTGCTTCTGTACTCCCTTCTGTTTGAATTCTCTAGCTCAGAGGCCAAGAAATCTTTTTTAAATGGCCAGATAGTAAGTATGCTGTGCTTTGTGGGCCATACAGCCTCTATGTACACAGAGCATCCATTAACAAACAGCAAATGAATGAGTATGGCTGATCCAATAAAACTTATTTACAAAAGTGGGTGGTCACCAGAGTTAGTTTACAGAACCCTGCTGTAGCGCAATGATTCCCCAATGTTACATCCCACTGGATTGGACAGCTAGTTCTTAGCATTTTTCATGGTTACATATTTTTGCATTGACTTTACCTCTTTTCTGTTTTATTCCCTCTGTCTCTAAGTCCTGCTCCTTTGAATTACTTTCCCAAATATTATACCCATTTACAGATATTTGTTCCTGCCTGGCAAGAACCCAGACTAATAACATCAGTAGCAGGAGTAGGGTTAGAAATTAACTCATGGCATGTAGTATCATATTTATTGACCTTTATCTTTGTGTAATTGTGGTAATAGGTATGCAGGATGTGAGTCATATGATATGAGGCATATGATAGCTGGGGTCCTTAAACCATATGGAGAAAACTTCACTCATAGATTATGAAATGAATTGGAATTTGTTAACTTCTCTAGAAATCATAACAAAAGAAAATGATAGATAAATATCAACTCAAAGAAAGCTATGAAAGCTAAGTGTTTCTGTTGAAAAGTTACAGAAAACCCTTCTCCCTATAGTGTCTTGTAGAACTGTGCTAAAAATTAGTACTGGTATTTAATTTTAAACATGGTAGAGCTGCCAAGAAAACTCTGTGTGTGCAACCCTGAGGTTCCCTATGTGAAAGTTGGAGACCTAAAATGAAAAAAGTTGATCCCTAAAACCTAGGATGAAAATAGTTGTTAGATGAGCCTGAGACTCTAATTATCAAAGCCCCCTGATTTTCTTATGCCAACAGAAGCATCTCCCTTCCCTTAATAGAGGAGAACAGATTACTGCAGTTTAATAATCCTACAGTCACCTAAGGCAGGTGCCTCTCAAAATAATGCTTGCCACCCATAAGATCTACCCTTGCTTCCACTATATTCCATTCATGCCAAATGCCAGGATCAGGACTCACTATAACTCAAGTAGGAAGTAGAATCACTGCTCTTTGGGGACATAGCTACACACTGAATCATTGTAGTCTTGGCTAATATATATACTAGAGGTAACTGGTAAAACATGGATGGAAATGGATCTCCTTAGAGCCTTCCACTGGTTAGGTGGGAAGGCAGATATAAGGCTTTGCATGTGAATGCCCACCATTGTCTTGAGATTCAATATTCTGGCAAGATTTTTGCTCCCAGAATATTACTAGATGTATCTTTGAAGCGGGGGCATGACAACTGCTTACATAGTTAATGAAGTGGAGATGACACAGAAATTGTAAAGCTTAGTATAATGAAGTGGTCAGAAGGCTCAGGGCAATATGTTGCCATGAATTAATAGTGTAAGACTGGAGAATCCATCAGCTGACTTAGTTCTCTTTGTGGTTCCCAGGAGACTCCTTCCCTTAGCACATTAATAAATGTGCTAGTGTGGGCATAACTAGAATTTCTGAAAAGCTCAATGTTGGCTGTAATCTAGAGACCAGATTAGGCAGTGGAAGATGTTGCTCTAGATTTGAGATCTCTCATATGGTGCTTCGTCCCTGATAACTGGAGTACACAGAACTGGAAACCAAAGGACAGAAACAGGATTAACTCCTGTCATAATCATTTTCAGTGACTTGTAGAACTTTTTCTATTTATTTCTGTAAACTTAGGCTGTGTTGGTTTATAGATGCTGAATCTAATTCGGGAAATATTCTTCCAGAGGATACAAGAAAGGTTCTAAAGAACTTCAAGCTAGAACTATCATGTGGTCTCTTTAGGCTTCACATGCTAAGAGAAACCAGGACAAAAAAAAAATCCAGTTCTTATAAAAGTGCCAGTAATCAATTTTAACTACTATGAGCAGCTAGTTTTACAGCTATATAATGAGAACAGGTGATTCACTATGGCATTTCTTGGTGTCACCGTTTTTAGTACTAATAATTAATGGGAAGGTGAAATAACCAAGTCCAGTAAAGCCTCCAGTGGAGATGAGGAAGTTCCAATCTCTTGGATTCTCCAGAATCTCTAAGATACCTTTCTGAAAGGAATTACTGACCATGACCAAAAGAAAAGAAAAGAAAAAAAAGTCCTGGTAGGGTAAAAATACTAGAGAATTTCTGTGTTGAGTTTTTATATTACACATAATGCATCCCAAATTCAGATATAGGTGTGATGGTTCCACAAAACTGGAGATTTGATAGTGCACTTGAAAAGATGATTTAGGCCATGTTATTTGTCTTTTGAAAAATTTAAATTTGTTAAAGTAAAGCTAACTTTACTTGAATCCTTTGGTGCCTTTCCAGTTAACAGCCAAAGCCAAAGACAGAGCTTGATGGAATCATAATATTACATATTAGTAACTCTAATCATTATTCTAAATGTAATTTGCTTTTTGTCAATTATAGTTCCTTAGGGGCAATCCAAACTGCTGTGTAAAGAAGGCTCAGAAGAACAGCACAATTTAAAGTACTACAGTAGCTTTTATGTTGATTGAGTTTTTCAGTTTAGATTTTTTCAAAACATAAACAGTGTTTGACATTAGCTCTTTTTTCATTCTTTTTCAAAATTGGAACATAAAATATTCTAGGGACTCTGCAAATATGTAACATAACTGACTTGTTTAACAGGAGTAGTGAGTAATAAAATGGGTTAGAGTCAAAGAATGCTAGGACTGAAGTCTTAACAGTAACCTAAATATATCTTCTGTTGGCAACTGAGTTAAGTAAAGGCAGAGTAAGATAAAATAATTTGTTAATTCTTTCACCAGGACCCTTGTGTTTTTTTTTTTTTTTTTTATTTCTAGGAGAGAGAGAGACAGCGTGAGCAGGGAGGGTCAGAGAGAGAGGAGTCACAGACTGAAACAGGCTCCAGGCTCTGAGCTGGCAGTCAGCACAGAGCCTGATGCGGGGCTCGAACCCACGAACCGCGAGATCATGACCTAAGCGAAAGTCGGATGCTTAACCGACTAAGCCACCCAGGTGCCCCAGGACCCTTGTGTTTTGACTAAAAGTCAGTCTTTTCCATTTGGGAAATTGGGAAGATTTGGGGAAAATTGTATTTTTCTTTTTAAAAATTTTTTTGAATTTTTTTTTGCAGAGAGAGAGAGCAGGAGCAGGGTAGAGGCAGAGAGTGAGGGAGACACAGAATCTGAAGCAGGCTCTAGGCTCTGAGCTGTCAGGACAGCCCAGCGTGGGGCTCACACTCACAGACTGTGAGATTACGACCTGAGTCAAAATCAGACAGTTAACCAACTGAGTCACTCAAGTGCCTATTCTTCTTAATTTTTTAATGTTTTTTTAAATTTATTTTTGAGAGAGAGAGATAGAGACAGCGTGAGCAGGGGAGGGTCAGAGAGAGAGAGGGAGACACAGACTCTGAAGCAGGCTCCAGGCTCTGAGCTAGCTGTCTGCACAGAGCCCGATGTGGAGCTCGAACCCACAAACCATGAGATCATGGCCTGAGCCAAAGTTGGACACTTAACCAACTGACCACCCAGGCACCCCTCTTCTTATTTTTTAAAGATAATTCTTAGAGCCACCTGGGTGGCTCAGTCGGTTAAGCATTCAACTTCAGCTCAGGTAATGACCTTGTGGTTTGTGAGTTAGGGCCCTGCATCAGGCTCTGGGCTGAGAGTTTAGAACCTGTAGCCTGCTTCAGAGTCTGTGTCTCCCTCACTCTCTGCCCCTCCACTGCTCACATTCCATCTGTCTCTCTCTCAAAAATAAATAAACATCAGAAAAAAAATTTAATGAGAATTCTCATAGCCTTCCTTGTTTGTGCCTTGATACAGAAAATACTGATATAATAAAATACCAGAAGGTGGGAGTGAGAAAGATGGCTGCAAGGATCCTCAATGTTTTTCACATGGAAATGTATTTCAGATACCTTCCCAGTGGCTAGCACTAGCCTTAGAGAAGAACCAGATCTTGAGAGACATCCTCTGGAGATAAACTTCCTGAGGGATAACCCAGATCTATTCCTGGAGATAGAAGTGGTCACTCCAGCACCATCCCAAGTCTCCTTGACTTCCTTCACATGAATTCTCCTATTAATCATCAGTCTGTCTGACCTCACTGGGTTTCTACTTCCATTTCACCTTCTGTTCTTCTAGATCCTGGTGAAAAGGTCTAGATAAGCAATTTTAGTATGCAAGGAAACATGCTTTGATACGAATTTAGAGAAAGCATCATTTCTCTTTACCTGTGGAAAAGAATCTGAGCATGCAGAAAGTATCCATATCATCTAGATATGTCAATCAAGATAGTGTAGCATGTGTTAAGATAACAAACAGCCCTGGAACCTAGTGGTTTGAAACAACAAAATTGTATTTTTTTTTTAATATTTTTTTATTTATTTCTAGGAGAGAGAGAGAGACAGTGTGAGCAGGGGAGGGTCAGAGAGAGAGGGAAACACAGACTCTGAAATAGGCTCCAGGCTCTGAGCTGGCAGTCAGCACAGAGCCCGATGTGGGGCTCAAACCCACGAACCGCAAGATCATGACCTAAGCGAAAATCGGACGCTTAACCGACTAAGCCACCCAGGCGCCCCAAAAAGTGTATTTCTTATCTTGGCTAATGTCTAGTGGAAGTTGCCCGGTAGGAATGGGGGAAGGGAAGCTATGCTCATTTTAGTCACTCAGGCTAACAGAGGCTCCCAATGAATATATGCTTCTTTGATCAAAAAGGCTACAAATGGGAACATGATGAAGTGGATGTTTTTTTTTTTCAAGAAGTGATACTTTGCCCACTTTCAAGGGAGTAGGACAAGAGAGACAGAAATATTTTGTTAACAGAGATAACAATTAGCACAACTCCCTTATTATCTCCCAACCACCACTCATAGGAAAGGAATTGTGAACCCCTTTAAGTTCTTACTCTACCTCCTGTGACCCATTGTTCCGAGCTTGCTTCTCTTTTCTAGCTTCTGTCCTTACTCCTGGAACAGGAATGGGTCCACAAGTACCTATACATTTGGCATGTTTCTATCATTCTTTCTGTCTAGTTTGGTGTGATTGAATTTCTAGATACTCCCTGTGGAAGCACAGCTATATGCAGCCAACAGGCCAACAACACATCACCCTTGAACTCACACCAGATCATCCAGAATCTCATCTCAGGGTTATGATTGTACAAAAGGGTCCTTCTGGGATAGACTGAGAAAGGGAGAGAAATGAGATTGGCCTGAAAAAGACTTGAAACATAGTAAACATATAATAGAAATGCTGAATGGGTTGAACTGATTTAGAAACTAGACTTAAGGGGCGCCTGGGTGGCTTAGTCGGTTGAGCGTCCGACTTTCGCTTAGGTCATGATCTCGTGGTTCGTGGGTTCGAGCCCCGCGTCAGGCTTTGCGCTGACAGCCAGCTCAGAGCCTGGAGCCTGTTTCAGTCTGTGACTCCCTCTCTCTCTGACCCTCCCCTGCTCATGCTCTCTCTGTCTCTCTCCTAGAAATAAATAAAACATTAAAAAAAATTAAAAAAAAAAGAAAAAAAGAAACTAGACTTAAAATTGTTAGAAAGGGGAGCTCCTGGGTGGCTCAGTTGGTTAAGCATCCAGTTTCGACTCAGGTCATAATCTCATTGTTTTTGGGTTCAAACCCTGCATTGGGCTCTGTGCTGACAGCTCATAGCCTAGATCCTGCTTCAGGTTCTGTCTCTCTCTCCCATTCATGCCCTGTCTCTCTTTCAAAAATTAAATAAAAACATTTAAAAATTTTTTTAAAAAGGCAAAATTCCTGGGCCACACGGGACCTTGAGTCTGCTGAGTAAGACGATTCTCTGCTCTGGGCCTTCTACTGTAGCAAATTAAAGAGTTAGGTCAGAGCAATGGGTTTCAAACAATTTTCTAAGCTTTTGAACTCCCAATTTATAAAATGGGTAAAAATGTAACTGCCTGTTGTCCCCTCCTGAATTATCAGCACCAAGGCCACTGGGAACACTAGGGTAAAATTGAATAGAGGCCTAGTCTCCAAAGACGCAAATGAATTCCTAAGCTCATTGTCCAAGTTAGACTAACTTAGGCTATCTGTTTTTGATCCCATAAGTTTTCAGTCTTCAGAAAGGTTTTTTCTGATTGCTTTAATTCGAAATAGGCAAATAAGGAAGGGTTTAAGCTTAGCAGTTTTGGGACTCATGTAGGAGCATGGAGAGGATGGTAGTGGTGGATTCTGAATTGAGATCATATCCTAGCAATATATTAAATTTGGTGAGAACAATATTATTTAATTGTTTGTAAATCAAGACTAAGAAAGAGAACAAAGTTTAACTTCAAGTATTTTGGCCTAAAAAGTATAAGAACAGAATCGCCATTAGTCTGTGGTAGAGTGGGTTATATTTTAATATAATTAATATATTATGTATATATTATATAAGATATTAGTTAATGTAGATTATATGCTTTTATGATTTACAAATGTATGTGTATACATATGTATGTTATGTATGTATAGTGGAAGGAGGAGTTTCCAGGAGCTTACAAATGTTACAAATACATTTGTAATCACCCTTTACACAATATTTTTTAACCTTATTTTTCCTTTGGACCCAGATGAATAGGGAAAATCTTTGTGAAATTACAGAGTTGGATTTCTGCTGTTTTTTATATCAAGTATCTTCTCCAAGATTGCTCAAGGAGGTAGAACACTTGGCCTCTAATAAATAACTCAAGGTTATTACTATTGTAATATACCCAAAGGATCCATACTTTTTATTTACTGAAGCAGACAAGAAAACATGGTATATTGGGACATGTCAAACCCTTCAGGCCATGCCAATGACATATGGTGAACTTTTTTAGAGGGAAAGACAAGTCTCTGCTGGTGCTACAGAATGGTGGTGCACACAGGTAAAAGTATGGAACGTAAATAGACAGATTTCTCCCCAATTTCTACATTCATTTATACTTCCTAAAGCCTGACCTCACAAAGGAGAGGTTTGGTCTCTTGATACATTTATGGGTTTTGTAAACACAAAATGTGCCTTAAATTAACCTTAGGCCAGCTGACCACAGGAGTTTGTGGCATACTACTCTAGACCTATGATTAAATTTGAACATGGGTCTTTTCATTCGAGTTCAGACAACCCATTGCCAAGTTTCCAGTTAGAACCCCATCAGGCATAACCTAGGTGTCTTACATAATGGAAAACATTAATTTCCCCTTGAGACAACATATGGCAATTCTCTATGAAGAACTAACTTTTGTATTACTTCAAAAGGTTACTTCTTTGTCCTTTAGGAGCAATAGGTCTGTGATTCCTGAACCATCCTCCACTCCCCCATTATGTTGCTTAGATACTCTTGGCTATTCCCTGCCTAGAGAAGTCCTGCCTGCAATTTCAAGATAAACTACTCTAGCTGAAATAGTTTGCTCTTTGCTACCCAGAATTAATGGGTGCCAGGTCCTTCTGCGATCTGTCCTCTCTCTGAACAAAGGTGGCAAAGGCAGGATTTACTGATTTGTCCCGCTCATACCACATGGTTAACAGTCATTCCTTGGTCCTATTTATACCTTCAGATTCTAAGTGCTTCACTTCTATATAACAAGTGCAAATAATTGTGATAAATTAAGTGGAATTGGCATCTGAGAGAAAAGGAGAAAGTGAAAAGTCCAGACTATTGGTGACAGGCTTTGAAACAAACAAGAGCATCATCAAGACAGTGACTCTCTTGGAAAGAAGTAATTCCACAAAAGAGACAAATGAGCAAAAACAAAGGTGTGAGGTAATAAAAGAAAAACTTGCTAATTATCCACATTCGTCTCTGGCTAAATGCATTTCCAGAGTAACTGTGGTATTGCACGTTGGCACACAGTTTTTCTATGATGACAGGACTTACAGAGTGGTCTGAACCTCAGCCTGATATAGAGCAGCTTTTTCCTACAGCATCCAGCCTTCATTTCTTAGCCCACAAGCAAAGTGACATCTGGCCCAGAAGCTCCACAACTGTCAGTTCCAACAGGAGCCAGGGTGACTTTGTCATTCCACTGCTATGGAATGTTCCATGAAGTGACCACACACTCCAGACTCTTGCTGACCCATGTCTCATAAGAGCCATGTGGAAAACTGGAAAATTTCCTGCAAATGAGGAACTGCTTTTGGACAATATTCTATGCTTAGGGGGCTTTATATAAAGTGACATCTGCAGGTAAACTCAGAGACTAGAAGCTTGTTCAGAGAAAGAAATTGAATTTTATCACAGTATCTCTGGAGAAAATTGCCCATCTTCACTGCTTAATACACAGTAGTTATTCTAATGGTGTCCTTTATACACATAACATGTTCTGATAAATATTTAATGCATATGCCAATTAAGAGTCCTTAGATCATCCTATTAGATCATGTGTCTTGGTACTTGTCAATAGGATAATCGATCTTATAGTTTTCTGAAATAATGCAGTTTTTCTTGGTAATGTAATTATTTTCATTTAGTGTGATATGAGCTACTCTTTTGTAATCAGATCTCTCATTATGTTTTCCTTTTTAAAATTTGAATACTTATTGAAGAATGACTTACTGACAGGTCAGGTAAGATTCTAAGACTTGTGTGAAGGTGGCTTATTGGGATATATTGTTAGGGAACAACACTTCCATGTGTGAGATAAATAGGTTGCTCAGTGGGAGAAGTTGAATTGTGATGCAGTCATAGGGCAGCATCAGCCAATGGGATGGGGTTGACACTACAGAGTTGGTCTGATTGAGGTGAAGGTCTAGGCCTATGTACCCATGCATCTACCAGTCACAGAGTACAGGCTTCCCCAAGGGAGAGGGCCCAAATTCAGGGAATGCAAGGCAGTCCCATTGGGCTGAAAGCTCTTTCCAATGAGCAATGCAGCTCTGAGCCTTTAGCAGCAACCTTCCCAGCAGCTGAGGACTGAGCAACTCTCCTGAGAAGGGCATCTGGTGAGCTCAGACATGCCTTCCATAATGATCAACTATAGTTTATCCCTTACACTCTGATATACTGGGTTGATAGTCTAAATTCATCTCTCCTGGAAAGAACTGCTCTTCATTCTGGTTGACTTTGTTTTCTGAAAAAAAATTACAGAAGGAGCGTTGGTTAGTAGGGAAGCATAATTCTGTCACTATACCTGGCTCTCAAAACTCTAATTGATACTCATCTCTCTTCTTTATTACCCATTCTAGATTTCCCTCATACTGTCTAGTGTATTCTCTGGTCTAGGTTGCTTACTGGGCAGGACAATCTAGATCCTCATTACTGAGGCAGCTGAGTACCTGGACACAGATGCCTTCAAACACTGTATTTGTAGAGTACAACGATAGCAGTGAAAAAAAAAAGAGAAATTTATAGCTTTAAAGATTTATATTAGAAAATAAGAAAAGTCTAAAATAAATTCTCTATGATTTCATTGTAAGAAAACAAAAAAAGGAGAAAATCAAACTCTAGATAATTAGAGGTAAGGAAATAATAAAGACAGGAATGTAACTTATTAGAATAGGAAATAGATATACAATAGAGAAAGTCAATGTAACCAAAGATGGTTCTTTGGAAAGATAAACAAAACTGATACTCTTCTATTACTTCAGTAGCTAAACTACAGAATCAGTGGAATTATATAGTATAATTATTTTTTTTCTAAGAAGAGTTGTCTGGGATTTCCTTTCACTAACAATGAATCTTTAAGTAAATGAAAATACCTGAAATTCATTCAAAACTCTCCTTGAAACTATTTTTTAATTATGAAAAGTAGATGCTAATATCACATTTTTTATAGCCCCAAACCACTGGTTTTCTGCCATCTCAGGTAAGTTTTTATATATGGAAGGTGTTTGGAAAGTTTGGTTGCTCTTTCTGGAACTATTTTATTAGGATTCCCTGTGTGTTTGAAATGTACGAGGAGTCACTTTTTTTTAAGGCTCTTTCATTTTTGAGAGAGCGACAGGGAAGGGTCAGAGATAGAGGGAGACAAACAGTGGGAGAGAGTCTTAAGCAGGCCCCATGCCCAGTGCAGACCCTGTTGTGGGGCTGTATGTCATGACCATGAGATCATGACCTGAGCTGAAGTCAGAGTTGGATGCTTAACTGACTCAGCCACCCAGACACCCCAGGAGTCACTTTTTAAGTCTTTTTCATGTAATGTCTTGGTTACCCAGGATTTAATTGTCACTCTAAATTATGACTTTTAGTACTGACAAAATCATGTGAGGATATAGAATTTGTTTAAATTAACAGTGAAAATTAAAGGAGCTCAGGACAAGTCCAAGTCCCAGAAAAGCCTCTAAACATATTTTTCCCAAACTTCAACAGTCTGAAATTCTATCATGTATAATCCTCTTTTTCATTAACCCTTTATATACACCTAAAATATTTCTACAATTATTGAATTAATACACCATTAACCTTTTAAATTCTAGAAAAATTGGGTGATTTTTAAAAAATAGACTTTACATTTTAGGAGAGTTTTAGATTTGCAGAAAAATTGAGCAGATTGTAGAGTTCCCATGTATAGCCTTCAACCTATTGTGTGCACCACTTTGTGTGTTATTAATACTTTAACTTAGTATGGTATATTTGTTACAATTATTATACTATTATTCATACATTATTCTTGAATAGAATCCATAGTTTATAATGTTTTTTTTTTTTTCTGTTTTGGTATAGCACATTATATTTACTATCTACATATACTGACCTTGATTACCTGGTTGAAGTAATGGTTTTCAGGGTTCTCTACTGTAAAGTTGCATCCCCTCCCCCTTTCTATACTATACTCATTGGAAGAAAATCACTATGCATAGCTCACACTTAAGGAGTATAGTTATTCTCCCCCTCCTTTTGAATACAGTATCTGTATAATTTACTTGGAAGTTGTCTGCAGGATTGTTTTGTCTCTTCTTCCTTATTTATTGATTTATTCAATCATTTATGTTGATATGAAATCATGCCTCTTTATAATTTAGATTATTATTTAATTCTACTTTATTTTTCTGGTCAAACTGATTCAGCTTTGGACATTGGGAACTCTTTTAATTGTCTTCTGTTACTTTCCCATAACAACATCATTCTATGTTGGTGGTGGGGGTGGGGTGGGGAATTATTTCCTTTTTGGTACTATAAGATAATCTAGACCCATCTTGTATATTTTTACCCCCAGTCCTAAAATCAGCCATTTCTCCAGGGAACTGTGTTTTCTTTCACTGGATGTCTAGGTTTCACGTTTGCTCATTGCTAGTGGGGTGTCACTTTTAGGCCCTCCCAGCTGAAGATGCAAAGAGCTGTAAGTGTTTACTACCCGTTGATATCTCCAATTCTAATTTATTACCATAGGAATCATTCTAGCACTTTCACTTGCTTATCTTTACATTTCCATTCAAGCCATGAGAAAGCTGACTCCCACCAACTGCCATCCATTTCCTTAATTATTTGATTCCAGTGTACATGTACAGCAGTACATTTGCTAGCCTGTATCCCCATGAGAAAAAGTTTATCAGCTAAAGTACAGTGCTTATATACAGTTAGCTCCTTTTCCCTTTAGCCTAACAGGTTACATTCATCTCTAAAATTATTTAGTTAGTAACTTTTCCACATCTTCTTCAGTAAGGTTGTTTCATGTATGTGTATTATAGTCAGATTCTATTGTCACAGTCTACATTCTTTCCTGGGATCCCTGATCTTCTAATTTTTTTAAAAAATTTGTATACAGGGGCACCTGGGTGGCTTAGTCGGATAAGTGTCCAACTTTCGCTTAGGTCATGATCTCGAGGTTCGTGGATTCGAGTCCCGCATCGGGCTCTGTGCTGACAGCCAGCTCAGAGCCTGGAGCCTGTTTCCAATTCTGTGTCTCGCTCTTGCTCTGACCGTCCCCTACTCATGCTGTCTCTCTCTGTCTCCTAGAAATAAATTTTAAAAAACATTAAAAAATTTTGTATACATTAAGGCTGACTCTTTGTATTATACAGAATTGGGTTTTAACAACTACATGTTATGTATTCGCTGTCAAAGTATCACACAGCACTTTCACCATCCACCAAGTCCTCTGTGCTTTTTGCATTCATCTCTTTTCCTCTCCTCCTGAATTCCTGGCACCCACTGATGTGTTTTATTGTCTGTATAGGCTTGCCTTTTCCAGAATATCATGTACTTGAAATCAGAGAGTATGTAGCTTTTTTCAGTTTTGCTTCTTTCACTTGAAAATATGCATTTAAGGTTCTTCCAGGGTTTTTTTTGGTTTGTTTGTTTGATTGTGGCCTGATAGCACATTTCTTTATATTGCTGGGTAAAATTTCATTGTGTAGATATAACTGTTTATCAACTAACCTATTGAAGGGTATTTAGGTTGTTTCCAGTTTTATGTAGTTATGAATATGTGATATAAGGATTCATGTACAGGGGCGCCTGGGTGGCTTAGTCGGTTGAGCATCCGACTTTCGCTTAGGTCATGATCTCGCGGTTCGTGGGTTCGAGCCCCGCGTCGGGCTCTGTGCTGACTGCCAGCTCAGAGCCTGGAGCCTGTTTCAGTCTGTGACTCCCTCTCTCTCTGACCCTCCCCTGCTCACGCTGTCTCTCTCTCTCTCCTAGAAATAAATAAAACATTTAAAATAAATAAATAAATAAATAAACATTCATGTACAGGTTTTTATGTGGACATAGTTTTCAACTCAATTGAATTAATATCTAAGAACACGATTGCTGGAGCTTATGGTAAGACATTGGTAGGAAACTGCCAAACTCTCTTCCAAAATGGCTGCATTATTATACATTTCCATCAGCAATGAATAAGAATTTCTCTTGCCCAGAATTCTGACCAGAATTTAGCATAGTCTTTTTTGAGAGGGGTAAGGTTAGCCATTCTAATATGTGTGTAGTGGTATCTCCTTGTTGCATTATTTGAATGTCACCAATGGTATGTAGTTGAACATCTTTCCAAATGCTTATTGACTGTATATCTTCCTTGGTAAAGTGTCTGTTCAGATCTTTTGCCCATTTTTAAAATACCTTTTTTTTTTTTAAAAGAGCAGGTTTAGGTTTACAGAAGAAGTGATAGAAAGGTACAGAGATTTCCCATATATTTCCTGGCATCATATATGTATAGCCACCCCCATTAATAATATTGTTTGTCAGAATGGTATATTATTTACCAAGGATGAACCTATGTTAACTGATCATAATCACCCAACATTCATAGTTTACCTTAGTGTTCTCTCATTTGCTTATTTTTAAATCAGGTTGCTTGTGTTTTTGTTACTGAGTTTCAGAAATATTTGCATACTTTGGACACAAGTACTTTATCACATATGTGTTTTGCAGATATTTTATCGCAAGTTGTTAATTGCCTTTAAATAGGAAAGCCATTGCCTTTTGTGTATTAACATTGTATTGTGCAACCCTGTTAAAAATTGCTACTTTACAGAGATTTTTTAAATGGGATTTTCTGAATAGATAACCATGTCATACACAAAGACATTTCTTTCTTACTAATCTATATATGTTTAATTTACTTCTCTTTTCTTATTTTACTAGCTAGGACTTTTAGTACAAGTTTAAATAGGAGTGGTGGAAGTGAACATCCTTACCTAGTTCTCGATTGTAGGGGAAAAACACCTAGTTTTTTGTCATCAGATATGTTATTTTAGGGTTCTTACAGATGTTATCAAGTTACAAAAGGCCCCTCTATTCCTAGGTTGCTGAGAGTTTTTAATCATTAATGGTATAAAATTTTGCTGAATGTTTTTTATGCGTCAATTGATATAATGATTTTTCATCGTTAGCATGCTGATATGATTGATTAAATTAATTAACCTTTGAATGTAGAAGCAATTATTATATGGAGCTAATTTCACTGGTCACGACATATAATTATACATTTTTGGGTACAATACGTTTTGTTGATGATGCTTGCATTTGTGTTCTGGGGAGATATTGGTTTGTAGCTTTCCTTTCTTATAGTATCTTTAACTGGTTTGGTATTACAGTAAATCTGACCTCAATAGAATGAGTCAAAAAATGTTCTCTCTGTTTCTGTCTTATGGAATAGGAGAAAATATAGAAATTTTGATAACATTTCTTCCTAAAATATATGGTAGAATTCACAAATAAAACCATCTGATACTAGCGTTTCCTTTTTTCAAGGTTATTAATTATTGATTCAATTCCTTTAAGGATATAGAGGTATTCAGACTATCTGTTTTGTTGTTGTTGTTGGTAGTGGTGGTGGTGGTGTTGCTGCTACTGCTAAGTTTTGGTAATTGTTTCTTTCAAGAAATTCATCCATGTTATCCAATTTGTGGGGAGATAGTTGTTATTAATCTTTCAGTGTTTGTAGAATCAGTAGTCATGACCTCTCATTTGTTTCTGATGTTAATAATTTTTATCATCTCTCTTGTTTTCTTGGTTAGTCTGGCTAGAAGTATTCTATAAATATCATTAGATATAGTTGACTGGTGGTAGTGTCAGTTCAACCATATCTTCACTAATTTTCTGCCTCTTGTATCTATAAATTACTATAAGAGGGGCATAAGGATGTTATGTTTGTTATGCCCAGATCGCAATCTCCCCAAAATCCCAAGACCACCGAGGAGTCCGAGTCACATATGCAAAAGCAAAGGGCGTTTATTCAGGCTTAATCTCGGGCTCCCAGACCTCACCAACGCAGTGGATCCGTGCTGAGAGCCCCGAACAATGGAGGAGTAGGGTTTTTATGGGTTTTGTGACGGGGGGAATTACAGAAGTTGTGGCATGGAAACAGTGATCCAATCATAATTATACAATATCATTGACAGCGGGTTTAACCATACACATTGTCTAGAGTATTCGTTACTTTTGGCAGGATCCAATTACAACATTCAGAGTACCTTTAAATTCAACCAATCACAAAGCGAACCTAGGGTCTTGTTAGGCTACTAACAGGTTAACTTTAACATTACGTAACAGGGTCCTATCTATAGTTTCTATCTATAGGCCTCTCCCTTAGTAATGTGGAGGATGGTCGCTGGCCTTTCCTGACTGGGTGTTGCAAGGGTGGTTTCTCCTGCCTTGGGTAATGTGTAACTGCCTGATAGTTTTGAGGAAGCTGAAACTTAGGCCTTCTAGTTTAGAGGGGAAACTTAAAGCCTGTTATGGAGTCAGTTTGGTTTAGACTTGTGTCCTTACAATGTTGAGGCATAACTGTGGGTACACCTCAAGTCTATCAGAATTTCTGGAGTGGGAATGCCAGGATATATGTATTATTTTAAAACACTATAAGTTTTTCCCTTATAGATTGCATAGGTAGGGTAGCAAACTATTGCCTTCATGAGAATTAATTTTTTATACATTTTCCCTTCAAAATGAAGGAGAATTTAGTTTTACAAGTGATAAAACTTTGGTATCAGAGCATAACCTGTTGTCTTGGAAGGTCCAGCTTAGGATACACAATGCCTGAGAACCATGAATAGTCAAAGGACACATGTCAACATGTGTGTTGCATGACTTAAAAATTCCATGTATTGTCTTGACATCTTTGGGTATCATGAGGTCACAAAACTCTTAGCCTTGAGTTTCCCTGCACTCACCAGATATCACCCTCGCCCAGTGGGAAAGACTTCCTATCCAGCTGTCAGCTAGCCAAGTGCTCCATTCCCTGATTTCTGCAGACCCTCTATCCTCTGTGGGAGTGCAGTGTTTTCCTGTCTCAGGCCGTAAATGTTTGTGATCATAAACTGCAGGACTCTCATCTGTCCAGTGTTGGGTGTCATATGTTAATCCATCTCACGTTGTTCTGGTGGAGGGTCCTTCATTCATCAATGAGGTAAATAGGGTGATTAGAATTACGTGGAGTATCTAAAAGAAAAGAGAATGAAGCAGTTAAAGGAAAGGAGAATATTAAAGGGGAACTGTAGAAAGACTGTTTTTTTTAATCCCTAGTAATTACAGTTATTATATAATTAATTTTTCCATTTTTTCAAAATAAAAACTGATCTAGCTTTAATATATGTATACATATAAATATATACATACACACATATATATACTCATTTCTATAAATTGCACTTTTATTATAAACAAAGTCCTTAATAATGTCCATAAATATTTTCCCTTTAAATGAAGCAGTTTAAGAAATAGAAGAAATAGACAGCTGTCAGTTTGGACAGCCACAGTGGATTTTTTTTTCCCCTGAAGAAATTGTTTTTTCAGTATTAACTCTTTAATCTTAGAACATTGAATCAGAACTGTGAGCAGTCTGTCCTGCTGGTTCTGTTGAATTCCCCTTAAACCAACAATCACTAAAGGCATGCCAAACTGAATAGAAGTACTTCTCTTGTTAAATAAAACCAATAGGGGGCCTGATCCAAGGAATGCTTGGCTAGGTAAGTAGGCTGAACATGCTGAGCAGCAGTTTAGAGGCACTCTGCTCAGTTTTCTTTTTTTTTAATTTATTTGTTTGCTCTTGTTTTCAGAAAACACAGCCTCTGAAGTCCAGGGTTGTGCTAATCATTCAGGTCCTTTCAAAATCACAGTTGCTTCACCCAAAGGCACTGTATTGTGGAACTGAAGAATCTTTAGATTGATGCAGTCTTGATGTAAAATGCCTTCTTTAGATAAAAAAGTAAACAAATACTAAATTTCTAATGTTTCTGCCTTTTTCTTATTAACCTTTATTTATTTATTTGGAGAAAGAGAAAGAGAGAAGAGGAGTGGAAGAAAGAAAGGGAGAGAGAAAATCCCAAAGAGGCTCCACACTGTCAGTGGGGAGCCTGACATGGGGTTCAATCATACATACGATGAGACCATGGCCTGAGCTCAGATCAAGAGTCAGACACCTAACTGAGTCACGCAGGTGTCCCTTCCTTCTTTTTAAAAATGTTTATTTATTTTGAGATAGAGGTTGCACATGAGCATGTGAGTGGGAGAGGAACAGAGAGACGGAAAGAATTCCAAGCAGGCTTCCTCCTGTCAGCAGAGAGCCCAAGCTGGGTTCAGACACACACATCTTGATATCACAAGCAGAACCAAAATCAAGAGTCAGATGCTTAACTGATTGAGCCACCCAGACTCTCCATGTTTTTTCCTTCTATTTGATAAAAAATGAAGAGAAATTACACCAATTAGAACATTTCATAGTCTGTCCTTTTTTTCATAATGCACACCCTCTTTTATTTTTTTTTATTTTTTTTTTCAAATAGTTTATTGTCAAATCAGTTTCCACATAACACTCAGGGCTCAATCCCAAGTGTCCTCCTCCATGCCCATCCCCCCCTCCCCCCCATCCATCAGTCCTCAGTTTTTGTCAGCATTCAAGAGTCTTTCATGGTTTGCCTCTCTCCCTTTCCCCCACTATTTCCTCCCTTCTTCTCCCCCTTGTACCTCCATCACGTTCCTACTAATCCTCCTATACGTGCAAGCATATGATATTTGTCTTTCTCTGCCTGACTTATTTCGCTCAGCATAACACCCTCAAGGTCCATCCATGTTGCTACACATGGCCAGATTTCATTGTTTCTCATTGCCATGTAGTATTCCATGGTGTAGATAAACCACATCTTCTTGATCCATTCATCTGTTGATGGACACTTAGGCTCTTTCCATGTTTTAGCTATTGTGGAGAGTGCATGCACACCCTCTTTTAATGTAAGATTTTGGTCAATAGCTTTTTTAATAAAAGAGAGGAGGAAGAAGGGTGAGAAGTATAATGGAGCTCTCCTGAATAAATGAGAATGGTATGGTATACTCACTCTCATCTTTTTAGTCACTCTGCTGAAACTCTTATTTATCCCCATTCCTCAAAAGTAACCCATCCCGTGTCTTCCTGTAATGCTGTATTTAAATCTCCTCTGAAAACTTATATTAGAATGAAATAGAAGGAGTTAACCATATATCAGTTTTTCTGATTTTTTGTGCCCATCTTTATATTCCTAGGATAGTGGATGGCTCTAGGTAGACACTCAAAAATACTGAGTAAATTGAATTTAGTTTGCTGCTTGCATTGTTAGTTACTGCCAGTGAGTTTCAGGGACTCTTCTATCTTCCTTATCTTCCAATAACCAATAGTTATTATGTTCATTTGGTCATTTGCATCTTCAGCTACTGCTCCACTGACATCACAGGACCAATAGTGATATTACCTCAAAACAAAAACAAAAACAAAAACCTTAAAGGCTATTGGTCTCAAATGGAAGTCATCTTCCCTGATCTGAAGGGGAGAGAACAGTAAGTTAGCTTTATCCCTGTAAATTACCATGATAGCAAATAGTTCAGTGCCTCAGACACCTTTTGGGTTTAGAATCTGCCCTCAACTTGACCCCTGACTTGTATGTGACTTTTGGAACACCTGGATACGAACTGACCTTATCACCCATTCTTTTTGGTCTCCACACACCCTGTGAGTCCAGTTGGATATCTTTCTTCTTGATAAATCACTCTATGGGCTGTGGCTGGAGATTCCAAATCAGTGACAGTAGAGTTGGCTTGTTGGATTGAATCATTTTTGTCAAAACCAGCAGCTATGTCACTTCCCAGCAGTTTCCCTTTTCAACTCCTTCCCTCCTGTTTCTTTTAATTATATCAGTAATCAGTAATGTCTTGCTGAGTTCTATCACCATTTTGCTTAGTTTTCCAATTTTCTCTTCCCTAATTGTGTCTAGGCATGCTTTGCATCCAATAGTCTTCAGTTCCTGGGACCCTATTCTTAACCAGGAAAAGTTTTTAAATCCGAGAACATGCCTTGAGGGGCTGTTATGGTTGAACTCACTTACCCCATTCAAATTTAAAATGGGCCTCTCAGGAACTGGGAAGAGAGCTAGTCTATCATGGGGGACAAGAGAACATGCAAACACTAGTGGGATTTCAAATACATGTACCACAAATCAGTCCTACCTAATGGTTCCTATCTGAAACCCCCCATTAGAGCTTTATACCTCAGCTTTACAAAGATTTCCACCTGTTGGAATACTGTTTGCACCAGTTTTGATCAGTTATACCTCAATGTGAGTGTCTTTAAACATAGCATTTCCCCAAAGCAGAATTTAATAGTGGAGAGGGATTATTTTTTACACGTAGCTGTAATACCTGAGGTATTTGGGAAGGTTCCCCAGAGATGAGATAAACAGAGCAGAAAGGAATAGCTGGGAACTCCGGAAAATAAAACTCAAGGTTTTCAGGAAGAATGGTCATGTATCTTCATGTTGTTTAACTTCTCTATCTTGGTCCTTCTTGGGAACAACAGCAATCCCTAAGACTAAAGAAATTAATTTTCACTTACTGAATCATTTTTAAGAATGGAACTGGTAATTGAAAATTACCCTGGAATTCGTAAGAACTATGGAGCTTTCTGCTGGTATCTTACCTGAGGTAGCATAATCTAGACTTTTGGGATTTCAAGAAGCCAATGCTTTCAAAAGGCACAAAATGTCACTGTTTTATTTCTGTATTGCTCTGTACAAATAACTTCACATTCTCTTTTCCTCAATGTAATCACTCTTGGTGCATTGGCTGCCCTTCACTGAGGTCAGTCTTTCTCTGTCTATCCAAGGCTTTTAATTCTTTACCTTAGAGATTAAACAATTATTTGATTTATAGAACCTTCACGGGGATTTTTAACCCAAATCTGTTGACCCTTGAAGTAAGCATTTATGGTTTTTTTAATCCAATAAAAAAAGCCCTCTAAATCAATATCTAAATGACTCGAAAAATCCTTGCCATCATTAGTCACTGAGGTTTTTTGTGCTTCCCCTTATAAGATTTGACTGGTTCTTATTCTTTGACATTTTCGAAGGAAGAACAGCCTTTTTTAATTCATTAGTAAGGTCCTTAGCTGGGTACTTCCCTCCTGTGAATTCAGGCCCTTCATAGTTCAACATTCTCTAACACATAATTGCAAGCTCTATATCTCTCACCTCTGATTGTGACTTTTAAAAATTGCCTCTGTTCATTACCTGCTTTTTTTTTTTCCATAAAGCCTTGTGAGAGTCCTCTAATTTTTGAAGCTTTGCTGTATCCCAGGCTTTAGACAGCAGAAAATGGGAAAGTATTTGTCTCTTACTATGAGAAAGTAGCTTAAAGCACCCACTCTTCAAATGTCCTTTTGTCTTTAATTTCCCACCTCCAACCCAACACATAGGCACTGGGAAATCTTGATAGAGCAGCCAGGTGCTCTCTACTCAGAAGCAGTTAGTCAAGGTCATGAAATTCCCTTTGACTTTCTCCTCCATACTTCTTCCTGGCTTATGCTGCATACAGAGCAAGCGACGAACACTGGAGAGGTCTTCAAGCTCAAGAACCTCTCCCCTGCAAGCAAAACATTTAATGTGTTTTACTTTAAAATAATTTACTAGTTAGAATTTAGGTTTGCCTAACATGCTTAATCTTTCTCCTCATTAAGTCCAAGATATAATTCCTAATTGAGAATTCAAAGAATTACAAAGGGGAAATCTTATCTTTTGATAAAGAAAATTGTAATATCATGGTATTATTTATTCAAAAACTATGAGAACCAATTACGCAGAAATCTGTTTGCTCAGCAAGGAGGTCTATTTAGTACAGATTATTGGTTACAAAGAGGAACTAAGGGATTAAGAATATGGTGCTATAACTCCTTCTGGGGCATCCATATCAGTAGTCTCCAGAGTACAAGAAAGATAGATTCAAAACAAAACAAAACAAAAATAAAGTCACTGGCAGCTAGCAACTAGAAGCTGAGAGCCAGGCTGAGGTGTTCTGAATTGAGTACGGACAAAACCAAACTTTCAAAGAATACAAACAATACTGAGACAAAGTCATGTGTGATCCTGAAAGAACATGACAGTAACATGAAAACTCTATGATGAAACTAGATGAAAGGATACCATGGAACAAAAAAATAACTGGATACCCCTGTCTTTCAGCTAATGTGAGTGACTAATATTCCTTCATCAGTAACAATTGTAGTTACACATTAATCCTCCTCCCACCTGTGACTCCAGGGTGTCAAGATACCCAATCACAAAATTGCCTGTGCTTCCTGACAGCACTCAATCCAGAAATGACTACTGCTTCTCATCAGCCCACCTGAAATCACCTTGAACATTCTCCAGTCCTATAATAAGCCCCTCCCAACCTCCTATTATGAAGTTGCTCAAAACTCTTGTGTGCACTTTGCTTTGCTGGTATTTTTGAGTGCAGGTCTGTTTCTAGTGGTCATTGACTGATAGTTTCAATATATAACACTTTTCCCAAATGATTAACTAGGGGGGCCTGGGTGGCTTAGTCAGTTAAGCATCCGACTTTCCCTTAGGTCATGATCTTGCGATTCGTGGGTTCGAGCCCCGCGTCAGGCTCTGTGCTGACTGCCAGCTCAGAGCCTGGAGCCTATTTCAGAGTCTGTATCTCCCTCTCTCTCTCTGACCCTCCCCTGCTCATGCTGTCTCTCTTTCTCCCCTAGAAATAAACAAAAATATTAAAAAACAAAAAACAAATGATTAACTAAAGAGGATTTGTCTAAATATTCTTTAAACTAATATACTTTAAAATAGCATTCATTGACTTCTTTTTCCTGATTAGAAAAGTTAAGCATGGTCATTGTAGGAAAGTTGGAAAACACATAAATACATAATTTTTATGAATACCTTTCTTATACCCAAACTGCCTCTATTGCCAAAACTATTCATGCTACTAGAGCACTTATGATGCACAGAACATCTAGGACATCAAGAAACAATTGGCATGTAATATTGTAGTAAAGTAGAACTTTTATCCTCATTTAATATTAAGAATCTGAATTCAAGAATTTTCACCGACTTACTAAGTGGCAGAACTGACGTTTAAGCTTCTTCATTTTTTTTTTTTAACAAATCCATGTTTTCATTTTGTTTTTTACCATGTATTAAAATTATTAACTATTAATAGTTTTCTGGGGCTACCATAACAACATGCCTCAGTCTAAGTGTCTTAAACAACAGAAATTTATTGGCTCACAACTTTAGAGGCTAGATGTTTGTGATTAAGGTCTCAGGAAGTTAGTGTCTCATGAGGCCTTTCCCAGCCTTGTAGATAGATGGCTACCTTTTCCCTGTGATTTCATAGTCATCCTGCTAATTTTCTCTTTTCTGAATTTTGGACCCTTCCATGGGATCTAATTTTATCTTAATTACCTCTTTAAAGATGCTTTCTCCAAATATAGTCACATTCTGAGGAACCAGGAATTGGGACTTCAACCTATGTGTTTAAGGGAGACACAATTCAACCCATAACATTAACATATGATTGCATTTCCTTACTTTCTCTTATTTTAAAATTGCTTTTATTTTTTAATAGTCACCGTGCTATACATTATATGTCCAGAAATTACTTATCTGATAGCTAGAAATTTGTACCTTTTGACCATGGTCACCCATTTCTTTGACCCTTTTTCCCCACTCCCATGTGAAGCAACCACCAATCCATTCTGTTTCTATGAGGTTTTTTTTTTTTAGATTTTAAATTTAAGCAAGATCATACAGTATTTCTCTTTCTCTGTCTGACTTACTTCACTTCGGATAATGCCCTTAAGATCTGTCCACACTTTCACAAACAGCAAGATTTTCTTCTTTTTTATGACTAAATAATATCCTACATCCTCTTTATCCATTCATCTGTTGATGGAAACATTGGTTGTTAACATATCCTGGCTGTTGTAAATAATGCTACAATAAACATAGGGGTACAGATATATTGAAGACATTTACAGGCTAATATCTTAGATTGCTCCTGCCTGATGTAATAGGCAACATTTGGAACAAACAATAGACCATCCAGAAGTTTGAGAAGGAAGGCTGAGAATGAGATAAATTCGTAAGGATTTTGAAAAGTCTCAGCATATTCCCGGAAATCTAGAAAGCCTCACCCATGTTTAGGGCTGTATGGATGCTCAGAAAAGAAATAATATCTCATTTTCTGCCAACCTTGAGGCTCAAAGGAAGCAGGAAGCAAGAGCTAAGACAGAGTTGTCAACTGAGTTACTGATTATTGAACATATTCCCCAAACACATAAAGAGAGCCCATTGACAAAGATTGGAAGATTTGTTTGGTTCCAGTCATTTAAAGAAATGTTTGTCCAATCACTAACCACCAAGCAAATAGAACAGAGACTTCAGAGGACAACAAAGAATATATACTTTATAGAATATGTTCAGGTGAGTCTATAAACAAACTATAGTAAGTACAAACAACATAATTTGGAAGAAAGAATCTAATTTTCAAAATTTCCTCATTATATTAAAATGTCCATATTTCAACAAAAAATTAACAAGACATGCCGAGTGCAATTTTGTTTGTTTAATAAAAATATGACCATACACAGAAAACCAGTTGAATCAGTAGAAATGGTCCCTGAGAAACTCAGACTAGGTGACTCAGAGTCTTGGGGATTGGCATTCAAGAATCTGAATTTTAATAGCTCTCCTAGATAATTCTAGGCCATTTGAAAATGATGGCAATTTGGTTTCTTTTTTTAATATCCTTATAACTTCTACCTATTTTCTTGTTATGTTATATTGGCAAAGATGTTGAACATTGAATACGATCAATAATAAGACTAGTAGGCATCCTTTATATTTGTTATTTTAAAGAAAATGCTTTACCTCTGACTTTGGCTCAGGTCATCATCTCCTGGTTTATGAGTTTTAACCCTGCATCAGGCTCTGTGCTGACAGTTGGGAGCCTGGAGCCCCCTTCAGATTCTGTGTGTCTCTCTCTGCCCCCTTGCCCACTCACATTCTCTCTGTCTCTCTATCTCTCAAAAATAAACATTAAAAAATGCTTTATGGAAGAGTCAACATGGCCAAGAAGTAGGGGGACCCTGAGTTCCCTTGTCCCTCAAACACAGCAGTACTGAGGGCAGAAGATTTGGAATTCCAGGAATACAGTCTACAGAGTGACAGGAACATCTCCAGGGGCCCATGGGGACAACTTGGCGGTCCATAGACATTTTTAATCTATTCTTTTTGCACCTATCTCTCTCTGTCTCTGGATTAAGTCATATAGTTTCTCTGATTCTTTGCCTGGTCAATTTTTCCCCCACCTCTGTCATTTCTCAGATAAGGCTTTTTATACTACCACTCCCTCTTTAAGTTTTTTCCAGGGTTACTTCAACAAACAAATCAAAACATACCTGGTGGAAGGTCCAAACCACCACTAGAGTAGGGAGATGAAGCAACCAGAGTCGCAATAACAGAGAGCACACAACACACTCCAAAAACACCTTCTGAAGGCCCAGGCCCTAGACAGTGTATAACTCCTTTGTAATATAGTAGTGCTCATAGGTGCAGAACACATAACAAGCTATTAAAACACATAAAAGGGAGAAAACTAGCCAAAATGGTGAAATGGAAAAATTCTCCTCAAAAGAAATTCCAGGAAGAAATGACAAAGAATTGCTCAAAAACAGATATAAACAATATATCTAATCAAGAATTTAGAATAATAGTCATAAAGCTAATAGCTGGGCTTAAAAAAAACATAGAAGACAGCAGAGAATCATTTGCTGCAGAGATGAGGGAACTAAGAAATAGTCATTATGAATTAAAAAAATGCTATAAATGAGGTGCGAAATGAACTAGATGCAGTGACAGCAGCGATGGAGGAAGCAGAGGGGAGAATAATTAAATAGAAGATAAAATTATGGAAAATGATGAGGCTGAGAAAAAGAGAGATAAGAAAATACTAGACCATACGGGGAGAATTAGAGAAATGAGTGACTCAATGAAACATGATAATATCCATATCAAAGGAGTTCCAGAAGAAGAAGAGAGAAAAGAGCAGAAAGTTTACTGTAATAAATTATAGCTGAGAACTTCCCTAATCTGGGGAAGGAAGAGACATCAAATTGAGGAGGCACAGAGAACTCTGTTCAGATTCAACAATAATAGGTCTTCACAATGGCATATCATAGTGAAACTGGAAAACTACAAAGATAAAGAGAGAATTCTGAAAGCATGTAGGTACAAATGGGCCTTATTCTACAAGGGCAGAGACATAAGTGTAGTAGCAGACATGTCCACTGAAACAGGCCAGAAGGGAGTGGCAGAAAATATTCAATGTGCTGAATAGGAAAAGTATGGCACCAAGAATCCTTTATTCAGCCAGGTTGTCATTCAGAATAGAAAGAGAGATAATCTTTCCCAGATAAACAAAAACTTAAGGAGTTCATGACCACTAAACCATCCCTGCAGGAAATCCTAAGGGAGACTCTGTGAGTGGAATGTTGCAAAGACTATAAAGGAGTAGAGACATTACCACAAGCATGAAAACTATACAATGACACTAAATCCATATCTTTCAAAAATAACTCTGAATGTAAATGGACTAAATTCCTCAATAAAAAGACACAGAGTATCATAATAGATTAAAAAACAAGATCCATCTATCTGCTGCCTACAAGAGACTCATTTTAGTGCTGAGGACACCTGAAGATTGAAACTGAGGGGTTGGAGAACCATCTATCATGGTACTAGAAGTCAGAAGAAAACTGGAGTAAACATACTTATATCAAACAAATTAGATTTTAATCTAAAGACTATAACAAGAGATGAACAAGGGCCTTATATAATAATTATGGGGTCTACCCATCAAGAAGAGCCAACAATTATAAATGTTTATGCCCCCAACCTAGAGAAACCCAAATATATAAATCAATTAGTCACAAATGTAAGCAATCTTATTACTAAGGATGTATCCAGAAATGGACAGATAATCTAGGCAGGAAATCAATAAAGGGACAGTGGACTTGAATGATACACTGGACCAGATGGACTTGACAGATATATTCAGAACTTTTCATCCAAAATCAGCAGAGTACACATTCTTCTCAAGTGCACATGGAACATTTTCCCAGATAGATCACATAATGGGTCACAAAATAGCCCTCAATAGATTTAGAATAATTGAGATAATACCATGCATATTTTCAGATGATAATGCTATAAAACTTGAAGTCAATTACAAGAAAAAAATTGGAAAGCCTCCAAATGCATGAAGGTTAAATAATATCCTACTAAAGAATGAATGGATCAACCGGGCAAGTAAAGAAGGAAATTTAAACATATATGGAAGCAAATGAAAATGAAAACACAGCAGTCAAAACCCTTTGGGATTCAGCAAAGGCAATCCTAAGAGGAAAATGCACTGTAATCCAGGCCTATCTAAAGAAATAAGAAAAATCCCAAATAGAGAACCTAACTGCACACCTAAAGGAACTAGAAGCAGGACAGCAGAGAAACTCGAAGGCAGCAGCAGAAGAGAAATAATAAAGATTAGAGCAGAAATAAACAATATAGAATCAAAACAAAATAAAACAAAAAAACAAAAAGAAACCAAACCCAGTAGAACAGATCAGTGAATCTAAGAATTTTTGAAAGAATAAACAAAATTGATCAACCACTGGCCAGACTTCTCAAAAAGAAGAGAGAGAACCCAAATAGATAAAATCACAACTAAAAGAGGAAAGATCACAACCAACACCACAGAAATACAAATAATTATTAGAGACTACAATGAAAAATTATATGCCAACAACTGTACAACCTGGAAGAAATGAACAAATTCCTAGACATCCACACACTACCAAAACTTAGGAAGAAATAGAAAATTTGAACAGACCCATAACCAGCAAAGAAATTGAATCAGTTATCATAAATTTCTCAACAAATAAGAGTCCTGGGCCAGATGGTTTCCCAGGGAAATTCTACCAGACACTTAAAGCATAGTTAATACCTAACCTATCCTTCTCGGGCTGTTCCACAAAATAGTAATGGAAGGAAAGCTTCCAGACTCATTCTCTGAAGCAAGAATTGACTCCCAAACCAGAGAGAGATTCCACTATGAAGGAGAATTATAGGCGAGTATCACTGATGATCATGTATGGAAAAATTGTCAACAAGATACTAGCAAATCAATTCAACAGTATATTAAAAGAATTATTCACCGTGTTCAAGTGGGATTCATTCCTAGGCTGCAGGACTATTCAATATTCACAAATCAATAAATGTGGTATATCACATTAATAGAAGAAAGGATAAGAACCATATGATACTGTCAATAGGGTGCAGAAAAAGCATTTGACAAAATACAAAATCCTTTCTCTTTTTAAATTTTTTTTAAGATTTACTTATTTTTGAGAGAGAAAGAGACAGTGTGTCAGTGGGGGAAGGGCAGAGAGAGAGAGAAAGACACAGACTGTAAAGCAGGCTCCAAGCTCTGAGCTGTCAGCACAGAGCTGGACGCAGGGCTCCATCTCACAGACCATGAAATCATGACCTGAGCCGAAGTTGGACAATAAACTGACTGAGCCACCCAGGGACCCCTACAGACTCCTTTCTCAATAAAAATCCTCAGGAAAGTCATGATAGAGGGAACATACCTTATCACCATAAAAGCCATATATGAGAAACCCATAGCTAATATCATTCTCAATGGGGAAAAAGCCCCAACACAACAAGGATGTCCACTGTCACTGCTGTTGTTTAACATAGTTTTGGAAGTCCTAGCCTTGGCAGTCAAACAACAAAATGAAATAAAAGGCATCCATATTGGCAAAGAAGTCAAACTTTCACTTTTCTCAGATGACATGATACTCTACATGGAAAACCTAAAAGATTCCACCAAAAAACCAAATTCATGATAACATGAATTCAGCAAAGTCTCAGGATAAAAAAAAATAAATGTCCAGAAATCAGTTGCATTTCTATACACCAATAATGAAGCAATAGAAAGAGATTTCAGGGAATAGAACCCAATTACAATTGCACCAAGAACCATAGAATACCTAGGAATAAAACTAACCAGAGAGGTAAAAGATCTGTATGGTGAACAAATGGACGAAGACACAAAGATATGGAAAACATTCCATGCTCATGGATTGGAAGAGCAAATATTGTTAAAATGTCAGTAGTACCCAAAGCAATCTACACATTCAGTGCAGTACCAATGAGAATTATCCAACATTCTTAAAGCAAGAACAAACAATTCCAAAATTTGTATGTGGAATCACAAAAGACTCCAAGTCACCTAAGTAATGTTGCAAAAGAAAACCAAAGCGGAGACATCACAATCCCAGACTTTAGCCTCTACTACAAAGCTGTCATCATCAAGACAGTATGGTATTGGCACAAAAACAGGCACATAGATCAATGGAGCAGAATAGAGAACCCAGAATTGGACCCACAAATGTATGACCAACTAATCTTTGACAAACAGGAAACAATATCCAGAGGAAAAGGGCAATCTCTTTAGCAAATAGTGCTGGGAGAAGTGGACAGCAGCATGCAGAAGAATGAAACTAGACCACTTTCTTACACCATACACAAAATTAAACTCAAAATGGATGAAATACCTAAATGTGAGACAGGAAACCATCAAAACTCTAGAGGAGAAAACAGGCAACAACCTCTTTGACCTCAGCTGCAGCAACTTCTTAATTGACACGTTTCTGAAGGCAAGGGAAATAAAAGCAAAAATGGACCATTGGGACCTCATCAAAATAAAAAGCTCTTGCCCTGCAAAGGAAACAGTCAACAAAACTAAAAGGCAACCAGCAGAATGGGAGAAGATATTTGCAAGTGACATATCGGATAAAGAGTTAGTATCCAAAATCTACAAAGAACTTACCAAACTTAACACCTGAAAAACAAATGATCCAGTGAAGAAATGGACAGAAGACATGAATAGACACTTCTTCAAAGAAGCATCCAAATGGCCAACAGACACATGAAAAGAACTCAACATCACTCATCATCAGGGAAATACAAATCAAAACCACATTGATATATCAGCTCACACCAGTCAGAGTGGCTAAAATTAACTCAGGAAACCATAGATGTTGGTGAGGATGTGGAGAAAGGGCAACCAACCCTCTTGCTCTGTTGGTGGGAATGCACACTGGTGCTGCACTCTGGAAAACAGTGTGGAGGTTCCTCAAAAATTCAAAATAGAATTACCCTATGCCCCAGCAATAGAACTACTAGGAATTTATTCAAAGGATGCAGGAGTGCTGATTCCTAAGGGCACATGTACCCCACTGTTTATAGCAGTGCTATCAACAATAGCCAAATTATGGAAAGAGCCCAAATGTCCATCAACTGATAATAGATAAAGAAGATGTGGTTTATATATACAATGGAATACTACTTGGCAATGAGAAAGAATGAAATCTTACCATTTGCAACAGTGTGGATGGAACTGGAGGGTGTTATGCTAAGTGAAATGTCAGTCAGAGAAAGATGGATATTGTATGTTTTCACTCATATGTGGAATTTGAGAAACTTAACAAAAGACCATGGAGAAAAGGAAGGGGGACAATAGTTTCAAATAGAGAGGGAGACAAACCATAAGAAACTCTTAAATATAGAGAACAAACTGAGGGTTAATGGGGCAGGGAGATTTGGCAGGGGGGGGGAAAGTGGGTGATGGGAATTGAGAGGGGCACTTGTTGATATGAGCACTGGGTATTGTATGTAAGGAATGAATCCATGGGATTCTACTCCCGTAGCCAAGAGCACACTTTATATACTGTATGTTAGGTAACTTGACAATAAGATATATTTTTTTATAAAAGGTCACTTCCTCAAAGAGGATGTCCTTGACCAACCAATCTAAAACATGCTGCCTCTATCACTTGCTCAATTTTATTAAATATATATAATACATGTCATTATTTGACAATGCATTATATATTTCATTATTTGACATGATATATTTATCTCTATTATTTATCTCCTAACTAGAACATGTGTTCTAACATTACAAAGACTTGGCTTATTTATCATTCTAACTTCATTGCTTAGAACAATAACTGTAGACAGGATGGATGCTCAATAAATGTATTTTGCTTAAAGGAAAAAATTTTTTTTATTTTTTTTATTTTTAGGAGAAAGAGAGAGACAGCGTGAGCAGGGGAGGGTCAGAGAGAGAGGGAGTCACAGATTGAAACAGGCTCCAGGCTCTGAGCTGGCAGTCAGCACAGAACCCGACGCGGGGCTTGAACTCACGAACCGCGAGGTCATGACCCAAGTGAAAGTTGGACGCTTAACCGACTAAGCCACCCAGGCGCCCCAAGGAAAAAATATTTTAAATGGACTAGAGGGATACAGTTTTCTCTCATGTCTTGATAGATAATTTTCAGAAGTTTTAAGAAGGCCCTTTATATTTCTGACATGTGTTTTTCACAGGAAATCCATATAAAGAAGTTTAACTAGTAGCTAAAAATATCCATTAATAACACATTTCAAGAACACATACATTCACACACTTTAACAGTATTACCTAGTGAATCAATATGTCACATATGTGAACTAAAAGTCCTGTAGACATTCTCTTAGCATCAATATTAAAATAGAAATGATTATAAGATTTATTAGTTGCTTATGAGTTTTTTCACATTCTAATAAAATTTTTTGCCTTACTGTCTTATAAATCTCATAACAACACTATGAGGCTGCAAAAATAAAACCATTGATGGAATCTGTAGCAAAGAGTAGTTAATTAACTTTTCCAAATTTCTAAGAATCCTCTCAATAGAGCAAAGATTTATATTCAAATCCAGTGATAGTAGTGCTAATCTACTTAACAACTATGCAGTTGCATTATGCAATTATGCAATATATTTATTTATTTTTAATATTTTATTTCTGAGAGAGAGAGAGACAGTGTGTGTGTGTGTGAGCAGGGGAGGATCAGAGAGAGAGGAAGATACAGAATTTGAAATAGGCTCCAGTCTCTGACCTAGCTGTCAGCACAGAACCCAACAGGGGGCTCAAACCCACAAATCATGAGATCATGACCTGAGCCAAAGTCAGATGCTTAACTGAATGAGCTACCCAGGTGCCCCGCAGTATATGTATTTTGAATGCAGAATTTATTTACTTTTCATATACAATCTCAGGAACAGTTTATAGAAGCCAATAAATTCCTTGTGTTGAGAGATGATAACTTTGCTAATAAATGACTTTATCCCAAATACACAGAAAACAAAGAAGATTCTGTGATACCTCTCTCAGTTTCAAAAGCTATAATGAAAACATTCTTTTGACTCTACTTCACTAACTGGCTTGTACCCATACTTCTTTATTATTCTTGACAGCAAAACTCCCTGGAAAAGTTATCATTCCTCTTTCCAGTTATTTCTTATTTTGTTTCCAATCAAGCTCTTATCCCCACCATGGAAGTGGTCACCATGGCAAAGGCATTTCATGGTCACCTGCTATTACCACATTGCTAAATTCAGAGTTAGGTCTCTATCTGCACTTAACTCACAATGGGACTACTGATTTCTTTCTTTTCACTTTCTTCATCTGGATTTAAGAACTCCACACTCTTGTTTTACCTCATTGAGTCACTTCTTATTCTTATTAGTTCCTCCTCTGCTCCTGATTTCTTAAAACAGAATGCCCCAGGGCTCAGTTCTTATTGCTTTATATTCTCTATCCTCATACACTGTGATTGGTCTTACAGTCTCATGGGCTTTAACTACTATGTAAAATGCCCCTAATTTCATTATGTATCAAAATACCTCAGCCTATTCCTCAATAGCATACCCATATAGCCAACACCATACTCAGACTGAACTAAAAGTGGTACAGAATGGTTTTGTAATGTCTACAGAGAGCATATTAAGGAAACAAAAAGTGAATCAGCTTTTTATTATCACCATGCCCTAGCAATTCCACATTAGGACATAGTTAAATATTTTTCCACCAAAAATCTTCCATTGGTCTAAGTTCTAAACAATGGTTTGCATATTTGAAAGATAGATGCTCCTGTCATCCTGCCCATCCTGCTCTATAGTATATAGTCAACTACTTACTAGACATTTCCATTTGGATATTTACTGATATTAAACACAACATCCCTAAAACTTAGCTCTGTCCTCCAAAGTTTGATACTCCCTCAATCTTGCCCGCTTCAGCTGAAAGGCAACCAACGATGGCCTTTTTATTTTTCTTTTCCCACAACTCAAACTTGAATCAAGTAGGAAATTTTGTGATTCCTTTAATAGGGTATGTATTCTGCTAGCTGGAGGGCAGAATTTTGTTTTGTCCCCCTCTCACCGCTGATATATTTTAAGCTCAGTAATTTAAAAAAAAATACATCAAAGAAATGCTTATGAAAAAATGTTGTCGTTGTTATTTTTAAAATTCTCCCATTGGTTAGCAATCATGCTATCATATTTTGAGAAACCTGTGCTGCTATTTGTCTTTTTCTTTAAAGTTTTGTGGAGCTGCTATTTTATTCTTTAAGAAGTTATTTGCAAAAACTACCTATCTTTTTATTAAAGGTATGCTAAATTGCAGATTCCAAATATTGAGCAGCTTCTTCACTGCTGTATCTAACATTTCTTTCTAATACTACCTCAATTGGAAAACTAACATCATCAATTTTCATTAATTAAATGTTATATATTTGTCTTATATGACAAATATTTGTATATATGCAAATATATATATGACAAATATACAAATATTTCCAAAATAGGAATCCAAGAAATAAATGTTGAGATTTTTTTTTTAAGAATGGAGACATTTTAAAAAAGGTGGCCACTCTTAAAAACTGAATGAGAGAGAGAGCACCTGATCAGGGTTTAACCAGTTGAGAATAAGCCATTAAAGTAGAGGTAATGGCAAAAGGTCCTCATGAAGGGGACACATTAATTGGCACATGAACAAATAGCATGTATTATAATTTTGCTGGTAACAAGAAGCATGAGGAAAATGGGAGAAAATACTTTATAGATATATTACATCTAATATTTATAGTCTTACTGTCACCAGAAATGTTCATATTTCTTTTCTTTATCTATAGGTTAGAAGGAAGCAGCTTGACACTATTTTGTGGTAGAATCTAAGAATTAAAAGCTTATGGTAAAGCAAAACACACTGTGCATATGAAAGTGAAATGTACTTATCCTCACAGCTATAGTGTTATCAATGCATATGTGTATGCTACTTATACCGTGCATAGTCTTCAAATATCCAGCCCAGAGCTTTCTCATGTAATAAAGATCTTTGTTTTTAATTATTCATTGTGTTGTCAAACAGGCAGTTCAATTTTTGTAAGTCCAAAACTAAATTTGCATTTTCCTTTTCAAATCTATTTTTTCCAGCTGTATCCCTAGTCTTGTGAATGATATCATGAACTACTGAGTTAAACAAAAATTTGGGACTCATTGTAGATTCCTTTTCCCTCTAGGTCAGCATATAATCAATTGAATATAAAGACCTAGAGGTTTCATCTCATGCCTTTTTAATATGTTCTCTCCTCTTCATCTCTCTCTGTATTTGTCCTTCTAAACTCTCCTTTGAATTGTTAGGAGATATGCTTGCCCTCCATTTTACCTGACTTCGATCCATATTACTGACTACTCTCAAAGCTTTATTATAAAAAATAATGTTGTGATATCCAACTTAAATTGCTTTGCTGGTTTCCCATTGCTTCCAGGAAGAATGTCAAGCTCCTTAGTGTGACCTTTCAGTTTACCCGTAGTAGTAATAATAATGATGTTCAACTCTAATAATGATGATGATACTGATGGTAATTACAGTGGCATCAATCAAATGGTTAATTTGTGTGTAACAAGCATTGTTTTAAGCATTCTACATAGAATAATTCCTTTCATTCTTCCTAATAGTCCTTTAGTAGGTGATATTATCATCTGTTGTTATGGATGAGGAAAGTGAGGCACGGAGCAGTGACAGCATGCCCAAGATCACAAAGCAAGAAAGTGGCAGAACAGAAATACAAATCCAGGTAGGGGGTTTCTCCCAGTTGTGTCCCCTAAAGCTTTTCCTCAAATCACATTGCCCCCAGTCTCATTCACTTAGCTCCAACAGTACCAGAATAGTAACAGTTTTAAGGCATTATGTTGTATGGTGTAATAATCTGTCTCTTACTGGCCTATTGTTTTTACTAGACTTTGAGCCCTTTGAGGGCAGAGATTGTGTTTTTACATTCCTTTCTATCTTGTTTGCTCAGCAGATGCCCCACATACTAATGTATGCTTGAAATAGTTGTATTGATACCACAGTCAGTTCTGCTGTAATACTTGTTTTGAAACAGATTTATTCCAACACAACTGATACTAAAGAACAACTTAAGCACAGATTTCATGCTTGCTTATGTGCAATGTTGTCATTGAGAAACAACAGGCAAACACAGAAAAGTACACCTAAAAGAAGCAAGTGGCATTGTGACACACGAATACACATTTCACACATCTGCCCACTATCTGAATTCTCTGTGTGTTATTTCCCATGTCTATATACATCTGATGTTACCACTTTCTATCTTCTTTCAGATAATTATCCTTCCACACTTTAACTCACAAGCTACAACCCTTTCAATGTCCATGTGTACAAACACCTCAGGTTTTTCTCAAGATGAATATTTATTGTAGTATTTATATATTTGCTAAATATTTAAAATGTGCTAAACTGTTTTGCCATTTTTATTAGGTTCCCTTATCTTTTTTTAATGTGTTACTGATAAAATGTTTGAGTGTTGTGTTCCAACCCTATTTCTCCCATAAACTACTGTGGCTTTCATTACAGTTACTTTTTATTTTTTATTATTTTGTAATATTTAAAATTTTTAATTTCAGTACAGTACAAGTGTTATATTAGTTTCAGGTGTATAATGTAGTGATTCAACAATTCTATATATTACTCAGTGCTCATCATGATAAGTATACTCTTAATCACTTTCACCTTTTTCACCCATTCCTGTATCCACCTTCTCTCTGCTAACCATCAGTTTGTTCTCTATATTTAAGAGTCATTTTTTGTGTGTTTATCTCCTTTCATCTTCATTCATTTGTTTTGTTTCTTAAATTACACATATTAATGAAATCATATGGTATTGGTCTTTCCCTGACTGATCTGTTTCACTTAGTATCATTCCTTCTAGATGCATCTATGTTGTAGCAAATGGCAAGGTCTTACTCTTTTTTATGGCTGAATAATATTCCATTGTATATATTTAACACCTCTTTATCCATTCATCTATCAATGGACACTTGGGTTGATTCAATAATTTGACTATTATAAACAATGCTGAGCTAAACATAGGGGTGCATATACCATTTTGAATTAGCGTTTTCATGTTCTTTGTGTAAATAGTAGTAGAATTACTGGATTTTAGGGTAATTCTAATTATAATTTTTTGAGGAATTCCATACTGTTTTCCAGAGTGGCTGCACTAGTTTGCATTCTCACCAACAGTACACAAATGTTCCTTTTCCCCCAGATCCTCACCAACACTTGTTGTTTCTTGCATTTTTTATCTTAGCCCTCCTGATAGGTGTATGTGGTGATATCTCATTGTAGTTTTAATTTGCATTTTCCTGATAATGAGTGATGTTGAACATGTCTTTGTGTGTATGTTGGCCATCTGGATGTCTTCTTTGGAGAAATGTCTATTCATATCATCTGCCCATTTTTAATTGGATTGTTTCATTTTGTTTTTTGTTTTTGTTTTGGTGTTGAATTGTGTAAGTTGGATACAATTCCAACTGAATTGGATATTAACCCCTTATCAGGTATGTTGTATACAAATATCTTCTCCCATTCATTAGGTTGTCTTTTAGTTTTGTTTTTTTGCTGTACAGAAGCTTTATATTTTGATGTAATCCTAATAATTTATTTTTGGTTTTGTTTCCCTTTCCTTAGGAGACATCTAGAAAAATGTTGCTAGGCCAGTGTCAGAGAAATTACTACCTGTGCTCTCTTCTATGATTTTTATGACTTAAGATCTCACCTGTAGGTATTTAATCAATTTTGCATTTTTTTGTATGTGACATAAGAAAGCATTACAGTTTCATTCTTTTACATGTAACAGTTCAGTTTTCCCAAGATCATTTGTTGAAGAGACTATATTTTTCTCATGACATATCCTTGCCTCATTTTTTTAAGTTTATTTATTTATTTTGAGAGAGACTGAGAGAGTAAGAGTGGGGCTGGGGCAGAGTGAGAAGGATAATCTCAAGCAGGCTCCAAGCTATCAGTGTAGCATGGCTCAAACTTACGAAGAGATTATGAAATCATGACCGGAGCAGAAATGAAGAACCAGATACTTACATGGTGCCACCCAGGTGCCCCACTTTGCCTCTTTTGTTGGAGATCAGTTGACTATATAATCATGGGTGTATTTCTGGTCTTTCCATTCTGTTTTCTGTTGATCTATGTGCCTGGTTTTGTGCCAATACTATACTACTTTGTTTACTACAGCTTTTCACTGTATCTTGAAATCTGATACTATGATATCTCAGTTTTATTCTTCTTTGTCAAGACTGCTTGGCTATTCAAGGTCTTTTTTGTTTCCATACAAGTTTTCATATTGTTAGTTCTAGTGCTGTGAAAAATGCTCTTGTTATTTTGGTAGGAATTGCATTAAATCTGTAGATTGTTTTGGGTGATATAGACATTTTAACAATATTTCTCCTTCCAATCTATGAGCATAGAATATATTTCTATTTTTTGTGTCATCTTCAGTTCCTTTCATCAGTGTTTTATAGTTTTCAGAGTATAGGTCTTTCACCTCCTTTATTCCTGGCTATTTCATTATTTTTGGTGCAGTTGTAAATGGATTGTTTCCTTAGTTAATCTTTATGCTACTTCATTATTAGTATAGAGAAATGCATCAGATTTCTGTGTAATGATTTTGTATCCTTGAGCCTAACTGAGTTCATTTAACGGGTCTAGTAGTTTTCTTGGTGAAGTCTTTTAAGTCTCCTACGTGTATCATGTCACTTACAAATAGTTAAATTTTTAATTCTTCTTTCCCAATTTAATTTCTTTCTCTTGTCTGATTGTTCTGGCTAGGGTTTTATTGATATAAGTGTAGTGTTAAAATCCCCTCCTATTATTGCATTACCATCAGTTACTTCCTTGATGTTTGTTATCAGCTGTGTTATGTATTTGAATGCTCCTATTTTGGGTGCATAAGTATTTATAATTGTTATGTCTTCTTATTGTATTTTTGCCTTTATGATTCTATGTTGTCTTTCTTGTTACAGTTTTTGTTTTAAAGTCTATTTTGTCTGATGTAAGTATTGCTACCTTAGCTTTCTTTTCACATCCATCTGCATGATAAGTGCTTTTTCATATCCTCACTCTCAATCTGCATGTGTCTTTAGGTCTAAAATGAGTCTTTTCGGCTAGATACAGATGAGCCTTGATTATTATCCATTCTGTCATCTTTACCTTTTGATTGGAGCATTTAGTCCATTTACATTCAAAGTAATTATTGAGAAGTATGTACTTACTGCCATTTTGTTCTTTATTTTGTTTTTGTAATTCTTTCTTATTCCTTTATTTCTCTTTCTCTCTTCTCTCATGATTTACTGATTTTATTGCTTTTCTTGGATTCATTTCTCTTCATTTTTTGCTTATGTATTACAGGTTTTGATTTGTGATTACCATTAGGTTTATAAATGACATCTTATGCATATAACACTCTATATTAAGTTGTTTAGTCACTTAAATTTGAATCCATTTTTCACTCCTCCCCATGTTTTAAGTATATACTGTCTTCTTTACATCCTTTTATTTTGTCTCTTGCTGATTTTTACAGATACACTGAATTTTACTGCTTTTGTATTTTTCTTATTCCTACTTATTGCCTTTCCTTTTCACTCAAATAGTCCCATTTAAATTTCTTTTAGGGAATGTTTAGTGGTCATGAACTCCTTTAACTTTTGTTTGTCTGGGAAACTCTTTATCTCTGCTTCTATTCTGAATGATAGCCTTACTGGATAGTATGTTCTTAGCTTAAAGTTTTGTTTCTTCTTTTGTTTATTTTTTAAGTTCCTCTATTTATTTTGAGAGGGAGAGAGAGAGAGAATGATCAGGGAGGGGACAGAGAGAGAGGCTAGAAGAGAGAGAATCACAAGCAAACTCTGCACTGACAGCATAGACAAACTGTGAGATCTCACAAACTGTGAGATCATGGCCTGAGCTGAAATCAAGAATCGGGGCCCTTAATCAATTGAGCCACCCAGGTGACCCATTGTCCTTTTTTATTTAAACCTTGTACCAAAAATTGTAAGTGTACAATCAATAACACTGTAGATTCTGGATATATTGCTGCTAAATAACTGCATATTAAAATGTTGCAGTCATAAAATCAAGGGGCGCCTGGGTGGCTTAGTTGGTTAAGCGTCCGACTTTCGCTTAGGTCATGATCTCGCGGTTCGTGGGTTCGAGCCCCACGTCGGGCTCTGTGCTGACTGCCAGCTCAGAGCCTGGAGCCTGTTTCGGTCTGTCACTCCCTCTCTCTCTGACCCTCCCCTGCTCACACTGTCTCTCTCTCTCTCTCCTAGAAATAAATAAAACATAAAAAAAAAAAATTAAAAAAAAAATGTTGCAGTCATAAAATCAAAATAATTTTAGGTGCATTTAATAAAGGACACCAAAAGGTGAAACACTTTTTGTGATTATACTATTGGGATAGCACATATGTGCCACTGTCCATGGTTCAGATTGTCATTTCTGTTTTATTTGAGATCACAAGACTCCTGCCATGCCCATGTTAACCTGCAGTGACAATTTATCCAAGATATGTAGTGTGAATGATAGAAAGAATGATCCTACTAGAAGGAAGGAAGGTAGGAAGGAAGGAAAGAGAGAGGGAGGGAGGAAATTTGGCGAAAAATTACAAAGAATATTTTAATATACGAATCAATATGGCTTTGAAGGGTAATTATCTATTGAAGGGTAATTATCCACCATCCATTGGAGGGCAATTTCCATTATCCCCAAGGAAATTAACTCATGTTGAATGATAAGAGTAACCTTCTACAGAAATCCTATTGCTTTGGCAAACACTGTGATTGTAGCAATGAAGTAGACTACATGTTCAGGGCCTAATAATGGAGAGATAAGCAAAATAACTAGACTAATATAACTGTACTATATATATACAGATAAGAAGGACAATAACTATAGTATTAATAATATTGACAAATTTCTCTGTGCAAAGTGCTTTCATTTCTTAATATTAAAGCATTAAAATTTTTAAGAATCACAGACTCTAAGAGGTGAGAGTCATCGTCATTCTATTTTATCAGGAAAAAAACTATGAAGGCTAATTAACAGGATATAATATCTGTGCTTTTCTTTCTCCTGTTTTCAGTGCTGCTATTAGAAAATTCTCAAGACTGCCTTTTACTTCTTGATCTCTCTCAAATCTTCAAAGCTCTTCTCTTTTCGTTTTCTTGTGCCACTCAGTCCAAACACTGCTTCTTATGATACCACCCTAGCTCACTCTCTTTCTTTTTTTCTAAATACTTGTGAGCTTTATTTATACTTATTTGCCAACTATCATACCGTTTTTTTGCTTCTTCTCAGTCAATTTGTAAGTGTCTGATATTCAGGTATTTTAGCTTTCTGAAAAAAATTTCCCCTTTATACCTTATAGTGAAATTTCTAGAGCATATTTCTAGATTTGATTCTAGAATAATTTAGTATATAGCACTTATTGAGGTGATCTAACATATGCCAAATACCATGCTACCTAATACTGTTTTAAAATTTATTTTTAATGTTTTATTTATTTTTGAGAGAGAGACAGCATGAGTAGGGGAGGGTCAGAGAGAGAGGGAGACACAGATTCCAAAGACAGGCTCTCGGATCTGAGCTAGCAGTCAGCACAGAGCCCGACACAGGGCTCAAACCCACGAACCATGAGATTATGACCTGAGCTGAAGCCGGACGCTCAACCGACTGAGCCACCCAGGTGCCCCTGATACTTTTTTTTAATATCTTCTTCAAAAACCCTTATTAACTGTTACTCTTTTGTGTGTGTGTGTGTGTGTGTGTGTGTGTGTGTGTGTGCATATGTGTGTGTGTGTGTGTAATAAATTGTAATATAAACTGTATTTCTTACTATGAATTATGGTCGAAAAAGTTTTACTTCATTGTAACAATATAATTACAAACCTCGGTCATATATTTTATTCAAAAGCAAATATTTCAACCTTTTGTTCTCATCATTTTTGCCAATCTGAGGTCTTGTGGATTGTGATAGTTTCTTAAAGTAAGGTTACTTGAACTATCTTGATAGCACAAACGAAATGTCATTTGGGCTAGGTTCATTTTCTCTCACCTGGTACAGCTCCAGGAGTTCATTGATTTCTGTAATAAAATGAGTTGGAAGTAAATTCCAGGCTTTTGCTGCACGTTAGTCATTGGTGCTGTACTAGAATCTTAATAAGCTGTTGAGCGTGATCTTGTGGTAGAGAAGCGAGGTGTTAAGAGTCTTCCTGGTGCTACCAGGCCATGTAGCAATCTGAGGTAATAATTGCCTCATCCAGGACAAAAAGAGAAAGAAGGTGAAATACCATTAGATTAAAATAAAGCAGCATACTTCAGAAAGTGGTTAGCTGAATAAATAAAAAATGCATTCTTTTTTTCTTTTAAATACATCCAGCTTGGTGGATGCAATTTCTTTTAGCCTCTTTCTAAGTGAAATGGCTCTCAGTTTGATTAGGATAGTAGTGATTATTTAAACCAAGAGAATCCAATATTAACCATTTTAATTCATTCTGAGAGATGATAAGGTCTATGCTAAGTCAACAAATGCCAAGGACATTTTTTGTTTGATTTTCTTCAAGCAAGTCTAAAAATTTTACCATATTCAAATTCACTTAGAGAAGCAAAAGAGAAATTTACCAGACTCTCAGATGTATAATTACAGAACATGATAGTTAGAAAATAATCTAATATAGCTTTGAAAGCAAATTATTACCAATTTTATTCAATCAGTGAGAAATTATAAATGTAGAAAATTTGCAGGTTTTCTTTGAAAGGAATAAAATTCAAAACTGAAATAGATTTTAGGAAGAATTTGATAGAGAAAAAAAATCTGAGTTTTTAAAATTTGCCAGTAGTAGAATCCTACATCTCTAGAATTTCTACCTGATGTTAAGAATTAAAATGGCTTCAAAATTTTGTTCATGCTTTACTAATGGTATTATTATTTAACCTGGAAATTTCAATTTTAGAACATATTCTAAGAAAATAATATGAAAACTGTGTAAAACAATGTTTATGAAATAAAAATTTCTCAAAAGTTTCATAAGAGTGGGGAAAATTAGAACTTAAAATCATGAAATCATCAGTTCTATAGTTATAACATGCCTATAAAATAACTGTAAGCATTTAAAATGCAAGTATACTGTTAACTAATAGGTAAATATTTTAATAAATATTATGAAGTAAAAATAGATTATAAAGTTACACATTTGTATATGGATAAGCACTTTTAAGTAATGTCTATATATGCATATACATATAGACATATATATGATATATAGACATATGATATGTTACTATATATGATACATATAGACATATGCCTATACATACAGACATATATATGATATATAGACATATGATATACTATATATTTGTGTGATTATTAGCAGAAAATCTTTGAATATTTATATTAAAATGTTAACAGTGGTTACCTGTAGTAGCAAGATTATAGATGATTTTATTTTGCTTGTCTTAATTTTTTGGCTTCTTCGAAATCAGCATTTATTTCTTGTGTTATAAACTTAAAGAAATTCACATTTTAGCGTCATTTGGTGTAAAACTGAAAGTGCGGTGTTTGTTTGTTTGTTTTTTACCAAAAAGATGCATAGTAATTTGAACAGAATTCATTAAATACTTATTAAAATGTTATAGTTCTAATATTTTACTGGGAACTCTGGAATAAAAAGAGAAACAGAAAGTATTGTGCTTTTCCTACACAGTATTATAATTTCTAAACATAAAGCTACAACACTCTTTTGCTCAGATGTTAAAAGTGGCTGCCTGCTACCAAATGAGTAAAGTGAAAAGTGTGGCCTTTAAAATGTCTGCAAAACAGGGGCGCCTGGGTGGCTTAGTCGGTTAAGCGTCCAACTTTCGCTTAGGTCATGATCTCGCGGTTTGTGGGTTCGAGCCCCGCGTCAGGCTCTGGGCTGACTGCCAGCTCAGAGCCTGGAGCCTGTTTCAGTCTGTGACTCCCTCTCTCTCTGACCCTCCCCTGCTCACTCTCTCTCTCTCTCCTAGCAATAAATAAAACATTTAAAAAAAAAAAGTCTGCAAAACAATATTGAGTATGGCTATAATATATATATTGTAATGATTCAATTATATTAAATTAAATTATTATATATAATAACCTATTAGTATTATATTGTCAGGTGAATGTTGCAAGTATGCATATGATACTCTCTCATGACCTCAAAGAGCTGTCAGTCAAATTGAGAAAACTTAGGGGATTAATTGACACTGAAGCTAAGATGAGTGGGAAGGAGCTGCCTTGCCTTTGGTAGTTCATGCTGGAAAGGCTAGGCAAATTAGGATCAAATTGAGGGTTTGCCCACCTATCACTTATTCTTTCTTGGATTACTTCCTGTAGTTGCTCCTAAGGGTATACATAAGATAAACCTATCCACAGCTTTTTGGCTTCTCTCAGTCTTGTTGAGAAGTACATTGTCAGTATTAAGTGTCATTCAGTTCTCATTAATTGCTTTTAAGATCTCAGTATCTTTGGCATTTCATAGTTTTATTATGATGGGTTTAAATTTCTCATATTTTCCAACTCTCAGTGCTATATTATGGATGATTTCTTCGAATATGCTCTGTAAACCGTATCTGTTCACCGTATCTGTTCACTTAACTATGTTCGATTAACTGCTTAGATGCCAACTGAGTTTTTCATTTTCATTTTATAAACTACATTGATCATTTCTAGAACTTCTATTTGTTGTTCATTCAAATTCAGCTGTTTTTGTTGGTAGCTGCAATTGTTAGTATATTGTTTTTTTGTGTGCCTTTAGTTCCTTCTTTCATAATTTTAAGCACAGGTAAGTAATTGTCTATTTCTGATAATTACACTGTATAGAAGATCAGGGGCCTGATTGCTATTTACTTAGGCTATAGATCCTCACACATGGTAGATTTTTTTCTACTATTTTTATAATGTAGGATTTTAGGCTTAGAATCTACTGGGATGGGGCACCTGGGTGGCTTAGTCAGTAAGTATCTGACTTCAGCTCAGGTCATGATCTCACACTCTGTGAGTTTGAGCCCTGCATCGGGCTCTATGCTGACAGCTCAGACCTGGGAGCTTTGGATTCTATGTATGCCTCCCTCTCTGACCCCCTCAAAAATAAACACTTTTTTAAAAAAGTAAAAAAAAAAAGAAAAGAATCTACTGGGATATAAGCATCCCAGTAGCAATTTTTACATACATTTACTGGCTTATGGGTAGCCATGTAAGCAGTATAAATTAGGCCTCTGAACCCATATGACAACAAACCTGTAATTATGAATTTTTAGGGTAGGGATTTTTTTTTTCCTTTTAGATCCCAAATTGAAATAGGTAATATTTCTTGTCATCTTTTCTGCATTGGTTTTTCATATTTACTCATTCTGTTAGTGTTTTACACCTTTAACATTTTCAGCCTTATTCATGGATCACACCAATTGTACCCTCCTCAGTTCAAGATCCTTGAAGTGAAAGTATCTTAGTTCTTAAATCCAACAATCTCTCCTCTCCTCTCTTTTCTCCCCTTCCCCTACTCAATCAAGGCAATAAAAGCATCAGCACCAGCTCACCTCTCTCATGTTCAATTTCTTCTCCATTTTTAGTTGCTTAGAAAAATCCTTCACTTTCCTCTGAGAACAGCATGAATTTAAAGCATATTGTATTCCTTCAGTGTACTTATATGTATGAGGCAAGACTTTTTCTTTGTATCCAGTCTTCAACATTGTGGGAAGGAGAAATCATAATTAACATTATATATGTATGTATATATGTATTTTATTTATTATACATAGGTATATATGTATTATATGTACATAAGAATGCCTAATCCTCCATGTCTATAAGAAAATTGTTGAAAGTATGTTCTTGTCAATGTTTGGCCAGGATTTATATATAGTAAAGGCTTTATATATATTTATATTTAAATATATAAAATAATATAATTATTAATATATAATAAATCAACTGATGAATTATAGGAAACTGAGAGTTATTTTATTCGAGAGAATATTGAATGTGCTCTTCTTCCAGCTATTAATATAACCCTCTTCCAGTGGTACTATGGCATAGATAGTACCCTCAGAAACAGATGTGGACTAATATAGGAAGCATCATGGAACACAGTCAAAATCAGTGAACATCGGCAATTACCTCAGCTAAGCGTTAGTCAGTCAGCAGCAATGACTAAAATACCAAAATTCAAAATGTAACCATGTCCCAACACATATCTAAAGCCTGTGACATATCCTTATTGAGCATCAGGCAGAATCTACTTTTTTACAGTGATATGTATTTCTAGCCTCATCTCCTACTGCTATTGTTCATGCACAAGTTGACGTAATCATCTCTATACTCACCTATTTTGCATTGTGTCTTTATATTACCTGTTCTGTAAATGTTTTTTAATCTTCTCTCTTACTTTTTGTAAGAAGGAAAAATAATGCTTCTTGTTACTGGAAGTATGGAAAGCACTTCTGCTGCCTGTTCTTTTCCTCTCGATGTTTGCCAGTAAATAACAGTTTGACTTGTGGATTCTTCTTACCCTTACAGTTCTAACCATGACTGAAGATGTTCAGGATTGTGGTGGTAAAAATTATTTTCATAAACATCGTAGATTCTGATTATTTCACATGTTGTATATTCTAGATGTTCTTATATTCTCTGTATTGTTATATGAATTTACTTGAGAACCAACTCTGATTGAACAGTAGAATAGTTTGTGAAATTTATTTACTATGCAAATGCCTGAAAACATAGAAACAGTCAGTATATAGGAAAATAATTGCAGATGACTCTTAATCTTATGAAAAACTGCTCAAGATACTTGTTTATTAAACTACACTGTGGTACCATTTCTCAACCTATCTAAAAACAAAACTACTGGAAGAAAATCTTGGCAACCTTGGATTAAGCAAGGATTTTAAAATATGATATCAAAGCCACAATTCATGAAAATAACAATATATTGCACCTGATTAAAAACAAACAACTTTTGCACTTTCAAAAACACTATTAAGCTACAAATGGGAGTTAATATTTTCCAATCAAATATATGATAAAAGATTTCTATGTAGAAAATATAAACACTTGAAAGTCAATAGTATAAAAACTGTTTTTTAATGAGCTCATATTGGAAAAGACACTTCACCAAAAAGGATAGATGGAGACATATAAGAGCATAAAAAATGCTCAATACTATTGGTCACTGTGAAAATGCAAATTAAATCACCATGATAAGATAGTATACACCTATTAGAAAGACTAATATTTTAAAAGCTAACATAAAAAGTGTTGTCAGGGATGTGGAGTTACCAGAATTCCCATTCCCTGTGTTTGGGAGTATAAAGTGGTACAACCACTTTGGAAAATAGTTTATAAATTTATTTAATAAGAATTCACTTACCTCATGATCTAAACATATTTACCTAAGATGCAAGAAAACGTATATATGAACACAGACGTGTATGAATATTCACTGCTACTTTATTTGTAATATCTGAAAGCCAGAAGCAACCCAAATGTGCATCAAGAACTGGATATACTAACTATAGTTCATCCATACAATGGGATACCACTCTACAACAAGATGTAATGAACTGTTGATACATGCTACAACATGAATAAATCATAAAATAAATATACTGAATGAAAGAAACTAGTTACAAAGAAGTATACACTATAAGATTCCATTTATGTAAAACTTTAGAAAATGTAGGCTAATCTAAAGTAAAAGAAAGCAAATTTGGTTGCTTGAGAACAGAGAAGACAGGGAGAGGAGGGAGAGTAATGGGGATTCCAAATGGAGATGTGGAGTCTTTTGGAGAATTGATATGTTCATTATTATATTTGTAAATATAATATAAGGGTAGGGTGACCAAGCTTGCTTAGTTGAATGAAGAAAAGGAGGAACATGCCACCTACTCTCTCTTCCTCAGTGAGTCTCCTAAAATACCATAATAGGTTCAATAAAAGATTTGAGCTTTTAATCACAGTGCAAGGTCAGTACACTTCTGATCTTTGGATCACATGTAACTATGATTAATTTAGAATTCTCTCAAGAAGGTATTGGAGATAGTTACAAAGTGAGTTCCCCTGTCTCTCAGCAGATTAGAGAAGTTTTTATTGTTCTTTTACTTTTTATTTTTTTGTATAAATGTACATGAAATTTTTTCAGTCTATTTTTTCTTAAATAGGTTATTGTCAAGTTGGTTTCCATATACCACCCAGTGCTCATCCCAACATGTGCCCTCCCCCATGCCCATCACCCCTGCATCCCTACCGCCATCAGCCCTCAGTTTGTTCTCAGCATTCAAGAGTCTCTCATGGTTTGCCTTTTCAGTCTTTATAGACATTTTTTTTGCTACCTTTACATGCATGCAAACATATAATTCTTACTGATTGTGTTTTCTCTCTTTTCTATAATGGATATGGAGGGATTTTTATTGGCAAGATTGTGAATATAATGTATAATATATTGTATACAATTATATATAATATATATAATGTTATATATATGTAGTGTATATAAAGCTTATATGTAAAGTTTTTATATATGTAAAAATTTAATGTTTAAATACATAAAATTTGTTATATATCATTTATACCTCAATAAATTATATAAAAAAGAGGAGACATGAATTGTACTTGTAACTTCTTTAATAAAAACCTGGAAGTAAATATAACAAAATATAAACAGTTTTAGCTAAAACAACAAAACAGTGTAATTATGGCTGTTTACCCTCTTAATGATATGTTTCTCATTCTCTCTCCCTTTCACCATACAGTTATACTTCAAATGTATATAATACATATTTATCATATATTTGTATCTATTACTTATTGCAAAATAATGGAAATCAGAAAATGGAATTATCTAGAAATAGAGTAATATAATAATTTGGCTAAACTTCACAAAATATCCAACTATGTTATGCTGTAAATTAAATGTATGTAACTGTGTAATTTAAGAAAAAAATAATATTGAAGAAAATGTTAGTCAAACATAAATTAAGTAAGGTTTTAATTTTTAAGTAAAGCCATTGACTGAAAATTTCAATCAGCAAAATTCATGAAGGTTAATACAAAATCATTGGAACCTGCCTAGAAATAAATTAATTCACTTGGAATGGATCACTAAAATTATTTTTTGATCTAATGATGTGATAATTGAATTCTCCTTTTCTAATCTGAGGCAGGGGAGATAGTAGCACCACAAGGTAATTACTTGTCTAGTTAAATACATCGTCCTTTTTTTGTGGAAATAATTTTCTTTCAGATTCATGCTGAGAAGCAACTAGCGTCTCTTTATCATAATATAATTTAACAAAATGTAGCATTCCTTCTCCGTCAAATTAAAGCAATTTGGAAAATTGAAGAGTCTTTGGGTCCTTGCTCTTCAGTCATCTTTCATTGTTACTCACAGCCTAAAAAAGAAAAAAAAGCACAAAAAAAATCTCTAAGGGCTTAATTTCCTTTCAAATAGCCAAGCCAAGGGAAATGATGCCCCTAAAGATGGGATGATTCAGAGCCTCATGCCAGCAATATTGTCTTTATACTACTTTTTCTGGGTCAAACCAGTCCCTTCCATGCTCTCAGTGGACAATTTACAGCTGGATTAGATGATCACAGCCAATAAAATGTTTAGTCTGAATAACAGTAAGATGTCTATAATATTGACCAAGATGTCTCCCTGTTGTCTCTCTCCTTTCTTTTTCCCCATTACCTTCATACTAATACACACAAACCACATCAATGGCATTATTACAAGAAAAGAATGAACAGTTTCACTTCCTTATTAGTCCTTAAATAACATCATCCTATGATGTATGTACCATCATCCTATGATGAGGTGTACCATCATCCTATGATGAACAATTGTGTCTGTTCTTCTCATTAGGTTCCAGTTTTTAAGTGACTAAAAATGCATTTGATAAGGTATATGTCAACTTTAAGTTATAAGATTTAAGCAATATTAAAAAGATTCAGCATGCTCTTAGCCATTTGGAAAGGCATTTATAAAGATATTAGATGAAGGAAGATAAACTAATATTGGTTATAAAAAGTAATTTCAGCATATTCTTTCTGAAGAATTTTTGGGACTATCATATTTGGATGATTATGTAAGCATGCAAAATCTCATGTTATTTATATTTGCTGAAAAAATACACAATATTTTTGGACAGAAAAAGAAAAAATATCTCTTGTCTAGAGTGGCACCACTATTGTAAGAAATCTGGTCTTTCTGTCCTTGGTATGTCTATGTGTCTGTTTCATAGTTGTAGGAAAATTTTCACAATATATTATATGCAATTTTCACTTGTAGTATGGTCTGGATAGCAATTTTTAGAAATCCATATGTAATTAAGCATAACTAATTTAACTTAGTTTCAATGCTCAATCTTTGTAGAATGAAATTTTTATTGTAAATTTTATGTAAATTTGATATATTCTTCACAAATTGTTCACTGTTTTAGCTTTTTATTTATGGAAGACTTTGAACATATATAAAAATTGATAAAATTATTCCAATGAAGCTAATACCTACATAGAGTACTATCACTTTGTTTCATTCCTACTTCCATACAATTCCCGTTTGCCATTGGATTATTTTTAAGTAAAATTTCCAATATCATATCATTTCATGTCTAAATATTTTGCTATTGTCTCTAAAATATAATGATGCAAACATAACCACAGTACCTGTGATATTTTACCCAGCATTTAAAGTATTTTTATATAAATATATGTAGATGGAGTGATTTATTTTAACCATTTTAAAGCACTCCAAGAAATCAATATGCCATAACTTATTGACTAAATCCCCAATGCTAATTTTTCCAGTCTTTATGCCAGTACAAAGCTTCATTTAAGGATGGAAATTTTCATATTTTACTAGACATTGTCAGATTCCTCTCTAAACACTTTACTGATTCATGTGCCTACTGGTTAATGAATAAGAGACCCCATGTGTCCTGATGTTTTCTAACACTGGTAGTGTCAGATGTTTTTCATTCTTCAGAATTGAGGGGATCTGAAATGGCACAGTATTGTAGTTCTCATTTGCATTTCCATTCTTGCCATTGAAATAAATCACATTTTACAATGGGTCATTTGGATTTTCTAGTAACTAAATTGCCTATTCATATTTCTTATATTTTCCTTGTGTGACATTTGTCTTTTTCATTTTATTAATATCCCAGTTAAAGCACTGAATAATCCTCCCAGTTTGTAGTTTGTCTTTTTCATGTGTTATATGCTGAACAACAGCAACAACAACAAAAATTTACTTCAAATCTTTCAATATGTTAGTGACATATTTTAAACTTCATATCTTTTCCCTTATGTTTTTGCCTGTATGACTTCTCTTTTTATATATGAAATCTTTCTCTACCATAATGACATTAAAACATTATCTAAATAATTTTATTTAAGTGTCTATTCTTTCATATTTATCCATTATTTTTTCTAGAAATTTTGTGTTTTTACTTTTTGTATTTTTTGAAGGAAGTATCTATTATTTTTACATAAGATGGCCAAAAATTCCAACACCGTTTTTTGTTCAATTCCTTCTTACTTTCTGATTTGTAATTCCATTTGTATCATTGACCATATTTTCATACGTGCATAGGACTGTCAGGAGTCTCTATTCTGATCAATTGGTCTATATTTTATGTCCCGATTTAAGTACCCCAACAGTTAATTGCTGGTATTTTGTTAAGTCTTGAATCATGTAGGGAAAATTCTTTTATATTCCCCTTACTCTCTTCTTTTGACAGTGTTTTTACTAGTTAATGCCCGTAAGATTTTCATATGAATTTTACTATCAGTTTTTCAACTTCTATAAAAAATTATTTTTTTATGCTTACATATTTATTCTTAAGCAACATGGATGGACCTTGAGGGTGTTATGCTGAGCGAAATAAGTCAGGGAGAGAAGGACAAATATCATATGTTTGCACGTATAGGAGGATTAGGAGGAACGTAACTGAGGAACAAGGGGGAGAAGAAGAGGGGAAATGGTGGGGGAAAGGGAGAGAGGCAACCATGAGAGACTCTTGAATGCTGACAAAAACTGAGGACTGATGGATGTGGGGGGGAGATGGGCATAGAGGAGGACACTTGTGGGGATGAGCACTGAGTGTCATGTGGAAACTAATTTGACAATAAACTATTTGTAAAAAAAAAAAAAAAGATATTCTACAGCAACTTCTGTGTTCTAAGCATTGTATTGTTATCCATTATTAACCTGTATAATCTTTAAAAATGCTATGTTATATTTTTATGAAAAAAGTATAAACAGAAAGATCGAGAGAATATAATCATGGTTTTTTCAAAAGCCTTGTGAAATAGAAGAAATTCTAGCAAAATTGACAGAAAAAAGGCAAGCACATACTAACAATATTAGAAATGGGGAAGGGGGTGAGTGAAATAATGACAATAGATTTTTTAGAAAATTACTAAAAAGTACTGTGAATAATTTTATGTAAACACATTTGGAAATTGAGATGAAAAGGATTTTTTTTCCTAGGAAAAATTTTAAACTAACAAAACTATTTTTTTCTTTAATAAAAGACCATGGCTTTCAATAAACTGAATTGGCATTCTAAAAAAAATTCATTGACAATTTCAAGGCATGTTTTACCCTGGGTATTTATTTCTATCAGGCTAGAACCATGGTGGCAATACCAGACAATGGAAACATAGGAAATAAAAAGTATATATTTTACTTGATAATGTGACATTTATGGTTGTACACCTTTCCATTTAAAATATGTATCTTGAAGATCTTTAAATGTCAGTTGTCTTGAACTGTTTCATTATTATTCTAACTAAAGATTTATAGTATATTCTTTAATAAGTTTATTAGGAAATGACATTCTTATTGTTTATAATATATATTACATTTTATTTTCAAATTTATAGCCTATAATACTTCCTATTCCAATTATTATCCCTCTCATTAATTTTCTATCTAGCTGTATTTTTAAACTCTTCATAGAATGTCCAATAATGGGGATGATACTGTATATCCTAGAATTTTTTCTTACTGATGGCTGTCCTTCCAGCATTTCCCCATAAAGAAAGAGTTTGACACTTAGAATGTTATCAAGCTGATTACTGGATGAAAGTCATCTGAATAAAAGTAGAAATATGTATTTGAGGGCTACCATCATGATACAAAACAGGAGTAATAGTGACTTAGACAGAGATGCTGATAGTGGCAAGGGTGGAAGGTGCTCATTATTTTTTTGTTTATTTTATTTTGAGAGAGAGAGCATGGGCAGGGGAGAGGCAGAGAGAGAAAGGGAGATTATCTCAAGCAGCCTCTGCACTGACAACACAGATACTGGGCTTGATCTCACGAACTAGGAGATCATGACCAGAGCGAGGTCAAGAGTCAGGCACGTAACCTACTGAGCCACCCAGGTGCCCCAGAGGTGCTCAATTTTGAAGATAGAACTAGTACAATTTCCCAGATGACTGATCTAAACACCTGAAGGAATGGAATTGTAATTAATTGAAATGCAATGAACCATGGAAAGGGCAGGTAAGAGGAAGGAGCAGAAATATCAGGAATAGTTTTTTTATATTTATTCCAGGAATAACAATATGCATTATTGGGAAAAGTATTATAATAGAATCTACTATATTAATAGTCAAAGGAAAATATTCCTACCCTTGGTTTGGTATGGAAGAAAGCATTTTATAGAACTCAGTATCTTTGCTGATAAAGGACCTTACCCCCTATGACCCAGCAATAGCACTGCTAGGAATTTACCCAAGGGACGCAGGAGTGCTGATGCATAGGGGCACATGTACCCCAATATTCACAGCAGCACTCTCAACAATAGCCAAAACATGGAAAGAGCCTAAGTGTCCATCAGCTGACAAATGGAGCAAGAAGATGTGGTTTATCTATACCATGGAATACTACATGGCAGTGAGAAAGAATGAAATCTGGCTATGTGTAGCAACATGGTTGGACCTTGAGGCTGTTATGCTGAGTGAAATAAGTCAGGCAGAGAAGGACAGATACCATATGTTTGCACATATAGGTGGATTAGAAGGAACTTAAAGGAGGACCATGGGGGAGGAGAAGGGGATAAATCATTGGGGAGAGGGAGGTAGGCAAACCATGAGAGACTCTTGAATGCTGAGAACAAACTGAGGGCGGATGGGGTGGGGGGGAAAGATGGGGGGTAATGGGCATGGAGGAGGGCACTTGTGAGGGTGAGCACTGGGTGTTGTATGGAAACCAATTTGACAATAAACTAAGAAAAAAAAAGAATGATGTCAGCTTCTTTGCATATACTCCTATGTTGTTGTAAATGCTAGGCAGCCATAAAAAGATAAATAAATAAGTAAACTAATCCTTTCATTGCAAAAAAAAAAAAAGGACCTCACCAAAGAATAAATAAAACATAATATTTTATAGTGGTAAAAATGCATAATATTAAACGTACCACCCTAACCTTTTTTTATTTTTTAATTAAAAATATTTCTAAATTTTTATTTATTTTTGAGAGAGAGAGAGCCAGAGCATGACCAGAGAAGAGGCAGAGAGTGAGGGAGACATAGAATCTGAAGCAAACTTAGGCTCTGAGTGGTCAGCACAGAGCCTGATGTGGGGTTTAAACCCATGAACCATGAGATCTGGAGCCGAAGTCAGATGCTTAACTGACTTAGCCACCCAGGCACCCCATACCTTGACCATTTTTAAGTGTATAGTTCACTAGTGTTGAGTATATTTATATTGTTGTGCAACAGAGTTTTAGAACTTTTCATTTTGCAACACTGAAACTCTATGTCCACTAAACACTAATCCCCTCTCTCCCTTTCCCCTAGACCTTTCTGCTTTCTGTTTCTCTAATCTTGACCACTTTAGATGCTTCATGTGAGTGGAATCATAGAGTATTTGCTGTTTGGTTACTGGCTTATTTCACTTAGCCTAATGTCTTCAAGTTTCATCCATGTTGTAGTATATGATAGGATTTTTAAGGCTACATAATTTTCCATTGTATGTGTATATCATAATTTTTCTATCAGTTCATCTGTTGATGGATACTTGGGTGACTTCCATGACTTGGATATTGTGAATATGTTGCAGTAAAAATGGATGAGCAAATATGTCTTCAAGACCCTGCTTTGGATTTTTTTGGATATATACCCATAATGGGTTGCTGGACCTTAATTTTTTTTTAAGAAATCTCTATACTGTTTTTCATAATGGCTGTACCACTTTACAGTCCCACCAACAGTGCATGCCAGCATCCTCCAATTAAGACATAACCAAAGCCTTCTCTATAATATTCAGCTTTCCCACTCCCCTGCCTGCTTATGAGTCTCTGCCAAATGCAAGTGATGATAGCTGACTGCCTTGTTATATAGCAAGCGCTAAATAATAGTCTTTGTTCTCTTTTGGGTGCTTAATTTATTTCCACACAGGATTCAAGCTCAGTATGAACCCAAAGTCTGAAAAAGAGTTTGTGGCTTCATAAAAATACCAGTTCAGTATAATACTGAATTTTCTTTGTAACTTGGTAAAGTTATTCCAATTTTAACTAAATATAAAAATGAGAGAAAAGGCAAAAATATGGAAAAAAAGACAATTAAAAAAGGCGATATACCTTACCTAATACTAAAATATATTTTAAAGTTATATTAATCCAAATGGCAGGGCACTGTTATAAATTAGCCAGTTAAGTCAGTAGGATAGAAGAGAGCCCAGAAATGTTACTAGTATAAGTAAGACATTTTTATATAATAGAAAACAAGCAAATATTTCAAATAATTGCAGAAATAAGATTTTTTCAGTTATTTTGACTGTGTATGTGTATACATATCCTCAAAATAAATGACAGATTGGAATTTAAAAGGTCAATTGCTTATATAGAAATAAAGTAAATAATACAAAATTAGTGATTCTCTGTTCTTTAACTTTCATATATCAAATTATTGCATCTAACATTTAAAGAACTAACTTCATGACAATAAAGAAAATATTGATTAAAGAAAACTGGGGGGAAATGAACATCTTTTTCTCAGATTAAACAAAGTTCAAGCAGATAAACAGTAGTAGAAACAGAAAAGATATAAATAGCATAAAGAATAACATTATTTAATCAACAACAAAAAAAGAAAAAGTTTAGATGTCAGTGACATTCTTTGAAAAACAAATGCAAAAATGCATTTAGATAGGAAAAATTCTGTCTAAAGGAAAGGAAAATTCAATAAATTTTAAACAGTAATGATAACATAATGTTTAACTTCTGCACTTAATTTATTAAGTAAAAGTAAGCATAAATAACAATAACAATGACAAAAGTTTCTTGAATAGTTGGGAATTTTACAACATACATCTAAACACATCTTGGATAAAAAAATAAGACTACAATTAAGTGAAAGTACTATATATCATAACAAATGGGTCTAGATTCAAAGAGTACTAGGAAGTAAAGTTAGGCTTGATCATTTCTATAGCCAATGTAAGAAAATAAATGACTTAAGCATCCAGCATAATATGTTAGATAAAGAGTGATATATCACAATTGAGGACAGGAGACATACAGGGCGCCCAGCAATGTGATACTGCTATCCATTTTTGTATCTACTTTTTATTCTGTACCTTAATCTAGATCTGCTGACACCTCTCAATTTTCCAGCTACACCTCACGGAATTACCTAAATAAATTCCATTGTATTTTCTTTTCTTAATAGCACACCATCCTTCAAAGCCTGATTCTGTGATTTTTTTTTTTATATTACTCAGGCAATAGTAAACAAAAAACAAAACACAAAAACAGTATATAGCATGGATTAGTCTCAGAGTATATTTAAAAATCAATACTTAATTATGTCCACTCTTATGTGTACGGCGTCTGTAACAAGATTAGTAAATAGCTGTTCCACAGCTTTATCCTGATTGTTTTCCCTACATAGGTTATAAAATGGTTGATAAAGTTTACTTTTAGAAGAGCACTAATACATTTGTGACATGTTAATGACAGTATTTTAACAGAAATGGAACAAAAGATGGAGAAATGTACCAAAGGTGAGAGATAAAGCAATAATTTTGACCAAAGGCCAGAGAATTTATGATATTTCCAGATAAGGAACAGACCTTTGGCCCCATTACTTAAGCTGATTATGTTGTCATTTGATTTTCCTTTCAGCTCTTCTCTTATCATCACCCTGTGATCTCATTGTATTTATTTTGCCACTTTACAGGATTAACTCTGTCAAAGATCTTTTCCTCTAGCAAAAACAACTTATGCCAAATGATTTTCATTTATACTTCAAAATGAGAGCTATGATAGCCACCCTTTGTAGTTCAAAAAATTCCTCTTCTGCCTCTACTGTCCCTCCTATAATTTCTGCCTTTTCCATCTCCTACTGTTGTATAAAACATTCTGACACAACAGTAAGTTCTAAGAGACATCTGCCTGTGAAGATTTTGGGAAGACGTGCATCCCCATACCTACTTGGAAGATGACCTTGTCAACAATAAGAACATACACTCAAGAAAAATCAGAAGGATGAAAGTTCATGTGACAGAGAAGCACTTGCATTTCCATGATGATGGGTCCTAGATGATGGGAAGTGGCTATCAGATAATAAACTGGATAGATTACCTGCTTGTCATATCAAAATATTTTAGTTTTATTGTAAAAATAAGAAAACAATGCAGATTTTCCCTGTGATGGAGTGAAATCAAGTTATTTTGAGGATTTTTAAACTGCAAAATGTCAAATAAAAATGAAATGCAGAATCATTTTAATTATAGCAAGAGGAGAGAAAGGGACTTGCAAAGTGGGTGTGACAGTAGGGAGGAACTGTTGCAATAGGAAGAATATTTAGACCATGAGATCATAAGCAAGCATTTCAAAGGTCAGAAAGAGAGTAGAGAGAAAGAACAGGGAGAAGTGAGCACGTCTATGAACTGGCTGTGGGAAAGTGGGATAAAATGGTGATCCACAGTTGATGAAGGAGTATTTCTCCCTGAACTCAGTTTCTGCTTCACTGTATAGTGGGTGAGAGTCAAGGTGAGTGAATCTCATGGGACTGAAGATGGAGAGAAGTTTAACTAAGTTGTGGTCAAGTCAAGGTAGCAGGTATTTTGTCTAGATTGGTCAGTGGATACAAACAATTCAGCTAATCATTATTAGGAACAGAATGAGAATTTGGAGAGTCATTGGCCTTCTCAGTGGTAAAGGGGAAGGTCCATAGATCTTAAGTCATCTGGGGAAGGATGGTTCCTTGCATTAGGCTGTTTCTGGAACACAAAGAATTAGGGGAAGTTTTTTGTTGTTGTTTGTTTGTTTTTAACTGTTGTTGTATTCCAGAGTCAGAATCACAGGGCTTGGGTAAAGTTCAATATTGTTCATCACTTTAATATGGGAATTACTTGACAATTCTGAGAGACTGAATATTCAAATGGCCAGCCCACATATGAAAATAAAACCCTGACTACTACAACCTCTGTGGCAACTGCTGAAAAGATACACCACCACCTCTGCAAAAATTGGCCCAGAGTGGTCAGGACATTGCCAGTCAACAGCTTCTAGTCTTCCTGTTATTTGCTCCTGGTCCCAACTCAGGGCCAACTGGAGAAAGTCACTGAAACAACCACATAAGACACTGTAACTCTACCTTCCTAATACCATCAATGCCCAAGTAGAGCATTCCTGAATCCTTTCCTTCTCTTTACCATAAAGTTTTCCCATTCTCCTACATACCTTTGAATAGCTCCACCAAATGCAAGTGATAGTAGTTGACATTTTTGTTATAACAAGCTCTAAATAAATGGCTCATTTGTTCTTATTTGGGTTATCTTTCTTTCCATACTTTTCTTAGAGGCTCCATGGAGACATGGTCGGCATTGCCTGTCACACAGACTCTAGCCTATGACCAAGTGACGTATCCACAACGGTCCCTTGTGCCTTGCTGGTCATGGCTTCATGGTTCTATGCTAATGTGATAAACCTGAGCTCAGCACTCCTTTGAGTATCTCTGCTGTTTATTCTCAGTTTCTTACCCTAGTTTCATTACTGGTTCCCATTGTTTGTCATATTTGGTGGAAATAGGACATTCCTTTTCATCCGTTTTGCTCTGGGTTTCTTTTTGCTTCTGTTTTGTGTTTGGGTGTCTAAAAGTGTTGATGGTCACAGAAGGAGAATCACAGATGAACATAGGCAAAGTAAGCCTGTGGTTCAAGCTGGCCTCAGAGACTATATATATTAGAAGCAGTTATTTGCTTGTTATTCACTTTCTTTCAGATTAAAAATTTTTTTCTTTCAGATTTTTTATGTTTAAAAATAACAATTCCAAATTTAGACGTGAAGAGTAATTATTAAGTAAATGTATATAACGTCATTTCACAGATTATAAAAATCTTCAAAATAGTATGGAAACAAAAAACCTCTCCCAAAGAATTTTTGCTTTCCATTATGGACATGTAGGACATTTATTTTAATTCTTATATGTCATCTCTACAAAAACAAAAACAAAAACTTGAAGATTGTATGAGCAACTGTTTCTTCAAACTTCAAACTTCAAAATAAGAAGTGATAAATTATCAGTGGTTTTGCCATATTCTAAAGCAGCACTTTCTCCCTTTTTTCTTTTGTTATATAACCTGAAGCCACATGAAAAACAGACTAAAATTCCCACTATCACTATTTCATTGCTTTCAGTTTGGCAGAGGTTTTACTGGTTAGACCCCAATTAAAATGAAAATTCCTTTTTAAAGAATCCAACATAATCAAGGTTGAAGCCCATGACAAAAGTTCATTGTCTTGATAGATTCAAATACCCCATATAGTAGCTTGATGTTGTCCCTAAATAGGAAGAAGTGATCAAATTGGCAAAAAAGATGAGCTTTTTGAGTTCTTTGACCTTTCTGTATTTTCAGGTTAGTGATGTTTTTTAAATGTTATCTTGGTGCTAGTAAATTCTTTGTGGTCAGAGGCCATCTAAGGAGCATCACTCGGTGGGCATTTTCCCTGTACTTCTGGATCTTGTTTTGACATGCTATTGTTATTGTCATTTTATCTCATTTTAGCCTGTCTCACTATTGTTATCCAGATGCCTGGGTGTCTTTCTCGTCATAATCCATCAAGTACTGGCATCGTTCAGTGTCCCATTTAAGTTGGCAAATAGAGATTGATGGTTTTGTCATTAACACATAAAACACCCTGGTGCTTGGAAGAGTGGCCACAATAACAAATGGGTGCTTCATGCCTGAGAAATTTGAACAGGAACAGTTCATTTACATTAACAAATGACAGTCTCCCAAGTTCTAATTTAGCGTAACCAGTGCTAAGGAAATCAGAAAAAAGAAGAGAGAAATAGCTTGTGGGAGAAGAGAATAATGTAAGAGTCTTCATTCAATGGGAAGTTAAACTGGGCCTGAATTAGTAATGTTAAGCACACTGGATAATTATGCATTAAAAGTAAATCAATAAAGTGGGAAAAGGCAAATAACATGGTGAATGCTGGTGGGATAATAGTTATTTTTCTGGGCCATTTAAGTGCAATGCAGGTTGAGGACAGGGATCTTTGTAAACTCAGAAGGGTTTTTGTTTTGTTTTGTGTTTTAGTTTGAGGAAAGGTCTTTTTATGTTTTTCCTTTTTGTGAAAACCAAATGATGATTTCCATTTTACAGCAGAAATTAGGTGAAATCAGAAATAGCTCATTCTGGGGTGTCTGCATGACTCAGTCAGTTAAGTGTCCATCTCTTGGTATCAGCTAAGGTCATGATCTCACAGTTAGTGAGTTCAAGCCCCACATCAGGCTCCATGCTGACAGCATGCAGCCTGCTTGGGATTCTCTCTCCCTCTCTCTCTGCCCCTCCCCTCCTCACCCTTTCTGTCTCTCAAAAATAAATAAACTTAAAGAGAAATAGCTAATTCATATGCAAGCCTAAGACCTTCCTCTCATTCAAGGACCTGTGTAAATTTCTTCTCCAAGAAAACTTGCCTTCATTCTACACATTTATTTTGTGTAAACCACATATCTAGAAGATCATAAAAGTAACTGGTAAGAGAACTTAAAAACGTACTGTATGCTTAGAGACCCTTCTCTTACATAAGCCTTAAATAAATTTTAAATGAATTTTATACGTAGACAGTGGTCTTAATAAATGCTAGCTATTATTATTTCATGTGCCTTTGGCTGCCCTTAAATTTCTATAGTTTAGATAGTGGGATGGTGTAGAGGAGGAAAAGTAATTTTCCCTTTATTCTTCTGAGTTATGTAATAAAAATCTGATTAACAGAAGAAAAAAACAGAAGTTTATTAACATATATACCTCATGTTTACATGGGAGACATCCAGGGGAAAATGAGTAATTCTCTGAGGTGGCATACAATTCAGAATTAAATACTATCTTAATAGGGAAAGTGGAGGAGGGATGTAGGTAACTTAGAGGGATAAATTATTATTAGGTAAGATAAACGGACCCTTAGAAGAATAGATGGGAGGTATTGATAGTTTGTGACAAAAGTTCTTCTGGGTGGCATCAACTTCTAGTCTCCTCTCCTGTGATAAGAGCCATTCTTCCCTGGTTGATGAGACTCCTGGGGAGGGGAATTCATGATAATTGAGTTGCTGTTGACAGACATCTCTTTAGGCAGATAAAAGGAAGTTAGTAGAAAGCCCCTTTTGCATTTTCTCAAGCGCTTTTGGCTCAAAATAATCAATATGGTAAGGTTGCATATTTTGGGGTTGCATGTCCTGAACTCCTACATGTATATTTTGGGGTGGCATGTTCAGCTACCCTTCAACTAGGTAAATTCTTCTAGCTTTCATCTTGAAATCAAGTCACCAATATCCTTTGCAGATATTTTATTTCAACCTATGTACTTACTTAGAGTAAACAACTAAGAGTTAACTACTAACATGCATAACATACACTCTAACATCACTTATTTTGTGTCACTTTAGGAATATGTGGCCCATTCACTTTGCATGTCTGTCACCTTTAGGTTGAATTAATTTGATCCTCCTATTTTTGTTCTCTCTAGCTATACCTCTTTCCCAGAGGACACATTTCTATGTCGGAGTGAAAAATAAGATGATATCTAAAAGATAAGTAGCAATTAACTAGTTAAAATGAGAATGAAAAAAAAATAAGAACGAGAAATAGCAGGTGCCAAAGGCCTTTGAACAATATTGTAAGAATTCCTGAAAGTTGATCACTGTAACTGGAATAAACAACTGGCACCATAATTCAAAATGACACTGAGTAGATGATATCAAAATTTTGAATTTAAAAAATGCCATATGATACAAAGATTCAAACTGGTAAATTAAGTAAAAGAATCAAACAACCTAAATATACTTGCAACCATTATAATGAGTGAAGGGTTTATATTCTCATTATTTACAGAACTCATTCAAGAAAATGTTACTTTTTAAAAACTAATTTTATATTTGTAGGTCAGTTTAGTCTTTCAGTAAGTCCTTATGTTTTCTTCACTTGGGTCCTGTGTATTTCACTCTTAATATATTTTTATGGTTTTTATAGCTTTTCCATATAATTCTAATTGGATTTTAGGAGGGTATGATTTTTATTTTAAGTGGATAGTTTGTACTAGAGTACCATGAAACATTAATTTGTGTACATTTATATTACAGCCAATCAGATTAGCCTAAGAAATTTTAATGTTTTTAAAGTTATCAGTCTTCAGAGATGTATAACTCTAAACTCAAAACAAAATGTACAAAACATATTTATACCAATATTTGTACCAGTTACTTCATTTTTTAAATAATATTACACTTATAATTTGAATACTAATGAGTTTTAAAGATTGGATTAAATTGGTTAAATTAAATCCTAACACTTATATGAAAAAGTAAATGCCAAATAGTAGCTAAGATATGTATATTAAAAATAAGAATTCCAGTGAAGTACTATGCTGTATATTAGTAGAGCCATCATAATAAAATCAATTTGGTATTGGTTAGAAACATAAAAATAAATCATGGAAAGTAATGTAGAATATCCAGATTGCATACCTCTGGTAATAAAAATGAGGTTATTAAATGCAAAACTCCCATTAAGTAGAAAATCTATTCAAAATACCAAGTGTATATAATTGAACATATCAAATGAAGATAATACAGTGATGAATAGGGGTCAACATGCAGAAGAAGGAGATACAGAGAAGTTGGCCTGGCATTGGGATTACTTTTTTGCTAGATGCATTCTACCAAATCTTAGAAATTTGGGTAAAAGGCTAGGAGGTTCATCAGAGCTTTTAGTATATCTTAGAGTTAGGGTGACAAAACATGACCTTCCAAGGAGGACAGGACTTTAAAACTACCACATTTTGTGTCTTTAAAAGACTTAACCTACCAAAAATTGTAAACCAGAGTATGCAATGATTGTAAGAAATGAAGACCAGCTCTGAATCATCCCTGAAAATTGTATTAAAGTGCCTCTGTCTTTTTTTCCTAAAATTAACAAACATCTTTTCTGATATAAAGTGGCATCATACTACTTTCTTTCTATGTTTATACTACACTGTTTCCAGATACACTATCCACCATACAAGAAGATAATCATACTTATGAAGAAACAAGAAACATGATTTAAAATAAAGAGGAACAGACTTACAGATTTTTGAGGGATCTAGAAAATATAGTTATCAGATGCATGTCTTAATGTGTTTAGTTAGTTGAAAGACAAGAAGAAAATTGATAGAAAATTAGAAAATATAAAAAGAACTAAATGATAATTACCTAACTTAAAAAACCAAAGTTACATACTAATTATACTGAAAAATTTAGTAAACTGGGAGATAGATTACAAAAAAAAAAAAAGAAAAGAAAACAGAAATATGAAGAGACTAAAGGAAAGAAATGCAGGTGATAAGAGAAAGACATAGAAGATATAGTTAAAAGATGTTTATTTTTAAATTTTATTTAAATTCAAGTTAGTTAACATATAGTGTAATAATGGTTTCAGAAGTAGAATTTCATGATTCATCACCTATATATAACATTCAGTGTTTATTCCAACAAGTGCCCTCCTCAATGCCCATCACCAGTTTAGCCCATTCCCCTACCCTCCTCCAGCAACCCTTAATCTGTTCTCTGTATTTAAGAGTCTCTTACAGTTTGTCTCCCTGTATAATTTTATTTTATTTTTCCTTCCCTTCCCTTTAGGTTGTGTGTTTTAAATTAAATTCCACATGTGAGGGAATTCATATGATGTTTATGTTTCTCTGACTTATTTTGCTTAGCATAATACATTCTAGTCCCATCCATGTTTTTGCAAATGGCAAGATTTCATTCTTTTTTATGCCAAGCGATATTCCACTGTGTGTGTGTGTGTGTGTGTGTGTGTGTGTGTGTGTGTGTGTGTACACACCACATCTTTATTCCTTCATTAGTCGATGTCCATTTGGGCTCTTTCCATATTTTGGCCATTGTTGATAGCACTACTATAAACATTGGGCATGTGCCCCTTTAAATCAGCATTTTTGTTTTCTTTGGATAAATACCTAGTAGTGCAATTGCTGAGTCATAGGGTAGCTTTTTAATTTTTTGAGGAACCTCCATACTGTTTTCCAGATTGACTGTACCAGTATGCATTCCCACCAGCAGTGCAAAACGGTTCCTCTCTCCACATCCTCACCAACATCTGTTGTTTTCTGAATTGTTCATGCTAGCCATTCTGACAGGTGTGAGGTGGTATCATCTCATTGTTGGCTTTGATTTGTATTTCCCTGGTGATGTATGATATTAAGCATCTTTTTATGTGTCTGTTAGCTATCTGGATGTCTTCGTTGTCAAAGTGTCTGTTCATTTCTTTTGCCCATTTCTTCACTGGATTATTTGTTTTTTGTGTGTTGAGTTTGGTAAGTTCTTTATAGATTTTATATATTAACCCTTTATCCATTAAGTCATTTACAAATATCTTCTCCTATTCTATCAATTGCCTTTTAGTTTTATTGATTGCTTCCTTCACTGTGCAGAACCTTTTATCTTGATGAGGTCCCAGTAGTTCATTTTTAGTTTTGTCTTGCCTCCGGACTCATGTCTGGTAAGAAGTTGCTGCTGCTGAGGTCAAGGAGGTTGCTGCTTGTTTTCTCCTTTAGAGTTTTAATGGTTTCCTGCCTCATATTTAGGTCTTTCATCCATTTTGAATTTATTTTTGTGTATGGTGTAAGAGACTGATCCAGTTTTATTATTTTGTACTTTGCTGTCTATTTCTCCCAGCATCATTTGCTAAAGGGACTGTCTTTTTTCCATTGGATACTCTTTCCTACTTTGTCAAAGATTAGTTGGCCAGATATTTGTGAGTCCATTTCAGGTTTCTCTATTCTGTCCTATTCTGTTCCATTGATCTATTTGTCTGTTTTTGTGCTCTTTTCAAGGATCTTTATGGTTTCAGATCTCACTTTTAGGTCTTTCATTCATTTTGAGTTTATTTTTGTATTTAGTGGAAGAAAGTGGTGCAGGTTCATTCTTCTGCATGTTGCTGCCTAGTTATCCTAAACTATTTGCTGAAGAGACTGTTTTTTTTTTTTTCATTTGATATTCTTCCCTGGTTTATCAAAGATTAGTTGGTCATCCATTTGTTGGCCCATTTCTGGGTTTTCTATTTTGTTAGATTGATCTATGTGTCTGTTTTTGCACTAAAAGATGTGTAGAATTCTGGAAATAATGAAGAAAAATGAGGCTAAAACAAACTTTGAGGAGAAAATGGTTGAAAGTTTCCAAGAATAATAAATAAAAGAAAAACCACATTTATAACAAAGCTTCCTAAAATTTTTTTAAAGGAAAAACAGCTATTAAAAGGAGCAAGAAGAAACTTTAAAATAGTTTATCATCCTGAAAGAAACTACAATTAGTCTTAAGACACTGAAGTCAGAAGGCAATGGAATGTTATATTTAAACTCTCCAAAGAGAATAATAGCCAAATTAGAATTCTGTATACTATGAAAGTGCCTTAATATTAAAAGAGCGAAAAAAAAAAAGGCAATTTTAAGACAAAAATAAACTTTTGTCACTAGCAGAAATGCACTAAAGTTTCTTTAGGCATAATCAAAAAGATTCTGAGACTTTTTCAATTGTAGATTTCAAATTTGTTCAATTCTATGATCCCTTATTATCCTTGCACATGATTTAATGTACTTCTCATTTATTCATACTCCTCCAAACCCTTAAGATAGCCATATTTGTTTCTATCACTTGTAACCAAGAAACCTAAAAAGAACAGAAGTTAGTACTGAAAAGAGCATATAGACATTAGACTTGAGAAGAAAATGTGGAGAGCCTCAGACTTGCCTTCTTGCCTAACTGGGGTAAAAGGGAGGGAATATTCCATTAATTTTTTTCAAAATGAGAATCTGGCAACTCAAGGTATATAGTATGAAAAGGAGTGTCAGAAATATCAGTTGTAGTCATATGTAACCAGAGGTCAATTGAGGACAAGGCTCTGGATGCTGGTCCCTAGAACAGCATAAGGGACATGAGAAATTCAATTATTGTAGACCGTAATTGCTGCTTCTGAATGAAACTAGCTAGAAGAAAAAAAAGTTCAAATTCCTCAGCTAAGTAATATAAAATACTATAAAATAGCATAAAATAATTTTTATAAAATTTCTACTTGTAATGGTTTATTTTATGTGTTAACTTGACTGGAATAAAGGATGTACAGATCACTGGTAACTATTATTTTCATATGTATCTGTGAGGGTGTTTCTGGAAGAGATTAGCTATGTAATCAGTAGACTGAGGGAAGAAGATAGCCCTCACCAATGCAGGTTAGTATCAACCCATCTGTTGAGAGTCTGAACAGAACAAAAGACAGAGGAAGGGCACATTACTCTCTTTATTTGAGCTGAGACAACCATTTTCCACTGCCCTCAGAAAGTGGCACTCCTGGTTCTTGAGCATTCAGGTGTTAAGTTTGAAAAATTCTTTATAGATTTTGGATACTAACCCTTTATCCAGTATGTCATTTGCAAATCTCTTCTCCCTTTCCATGGTTGCTTTTTAATTTTGTTGTTTCCATTGCTGTGCAGAAGCTTTTTATCTTGATGAGATACCAATAGTTCAATTTTGCTTTTTTTCCCCCTTGCCTCCAGAGTCATTTCTAGTAAGAAGTTGCTTCAGCTGTGGTCAAAGAGATTGTTGCCTGTTTTCTTCTCTAGGATTTTGATGCTTTTCTATCTTACATTAGGGGCAACTGGGTGGCTCAGTTGGTTAAGCATCTGACTCTTGATTTGAGCTCAGGTCATGATCTCTCAAGCCCCATGTCAGGCTCTGCACGGATGCCACAGAGCCTGCTTGGTATTCTTGGTCTTCCTCTTTCTCTGCCCAAACCCTTCTTGTGCATGCATTTTCTCTCTCTGTCTATCTCCCTCTCTAAAATAAATCAATAAATATTTAAAAACATGTCAGGATTTTGCACCTTGGCTCTGAGAACATTAGTTCCTGTGCACAACAATTAGTATGTTTACTAAACTGAGTCTTCTACTTCATGGTGTAAGGTTTTTTAGAAATGACTCAACATGAACCACTGAATCTCCATTCCCACCAAAATAATAAATTCTCAGGTGCCTGGGGGAGTCCCAGAGGTGAATACAACTGTTGAGATTTATAAGATGTGTAGGGAAGATAATCCCCATACATTCTCATTGCATCTTCATGTGGCCAAATACAAAAAACACAAGTGACATTGAAGAATAACAGTGGATTACATGATAAACACCAATAGCAAAAGTGGATTCCTTACTAGAACAAAATTGCATTGCCCCTAGCATCTAGTGACAAATGTTTGGTCATTAGTCTGATAGACAACAGAAGAAGCAGATAACTTGTACCTGGCAAGTATAATATTTCACTTTTACCAATATGCTCCAGTATTCTTCATGCAACTAGGCAAAGAGATAAAAAAGGAGAGCATTATGTCAATTTGGGTGACTGATTTTTACTGTCAAGCAAAAATAGGTTTCTGCAACACAGGGTTGCAAGGGGGAGTTATGGATGGACTTAGGGGTTCTACTGCATGGTCTAATAATAAAGGTTGATGGAACACCAACTGGAGAAGCTAATCTACAGTTACTAGTTAGGTGTGTGGACATACTCAGAGGTAGTAATGACTAGAAGGAAACTAGACTTCTGGTGACCTTATGAGTCTCTCAATATCAGTTCATAGGTAGTATTAGTTTGTGAAAAGCTACTCAAGTGCTCATTTTTGTGCATTTTCCTCTGCAATATACTCTAGTAAAAGGTTTTTATTTAAGTCATTCAAAGATGCATCAACATAATACAGGCAAGACTATATCCCTCAGAAATAAAAGTTTTTGTCAACCATTGGTTAAATCCTACTGATCAACTGAGGTGCTAGCTAAAAAGAGAGAGCCATTAAATGGGAGTGGAAGACAATAGTCATAAATAGTAGTGGTGCCATTGTGACTAGTTGCAAACATAGAAACTATAATGTCCCTTGTAGCCCCCTGCCCTTTTTTGTTGTTCTTTTTACATTTATTTATTCACTCATAGTAATCTGATTTTACTTTTCTATCATTTTTAGTCACTATAGTTTTATAAAGTATTGTGTTAATTGTATTGATCCTTTAGTCAATATTTTGCAAAATGTCAGGAGAGGATAAAGATGCATAAGAATGCCTTACTCCCAAATCATGGATTTAAAAGTTGGATAGGGTAACTCGTCCATCTGAATTATTCCCTTTGAGGAAGCATTGAGACCCATTTCTTATAGAAGAATGTAATTCTTTGATAATAGAGACAAAATCTTTTTGTCCTACTGTATCTTTTATAATATGTGGCATGGGGTAGATCTGGAATAATGTCTATACAGATACTTGCTAATTGATATAAGCACATGTGTATCAAGAAAATCCATATTTAGGGGGCCCCTGGGTGACTCAGTCAGTTAAGTGTCTGACTTCGGCTCACGGCATGATCTCCCAGTTGGTGAGTTTAAGCCCCTCATTAGGCTCTGTGCTGAAAGCTCAGAGCCCAGATCCTGCTTTTGAGTTCTCCACCCCTACCCTGCTCATGCTCTCACTTTCTCAAAAATAAACATTAAAAAAAAGAAAATCCATATTTAGAAGTAACACATGTTCTATACACATTCAGGGAAATAGATTATGGAATTCAAAAACCTTTGTGTCACTCAGTTTATACATGATGGGATGATATATTTCTGAAAGAGATTTTGGGGGGGAGTTAATTTATGTACACTGTATTTGAAGTCACTAGTTTCTTAGAAGGTTTTCCTCTCTCCCACCCCCGATAGATATCTAATTAGTATGCTTTAAATTTAGAAAGCATGAATTAATTGCTGAGACTATTTCTTTGGAGAATTGGTACTAAAAAAAAAAATCTCCCTGAAATAATATTTTCAGATAAATTGTGAGGATGCCGATCTAGCTCCTTTGCTCATTGTTCTGACAAAAGGAATGTCATACATTATTTTGTTATTAATTCTCTCTTACTAAAAGATTTAAAAAAATAATAATGTGGAGGAACAAAAGCTGCTAAACAAAGCAGCTCCTCTGGCATTTTTCCCTCGTGAGTCTCAGCTGTGTCACTCAGTCTGAGAAGGTGCCCCATGAGGGGATATGGATTTTGAGTACAGAGTTGCTTCTCTCCCATACCTGAGATGTAAGCCACTTCTTATACACTCTGGTAAAGGAGACAGTGTTGTCACAATCTTCCCCATGTTCTTAGCCACGATTGTAGTCCAGTAACATTTAGATGTGTCATAAATATAATGTAAAGTTTCTTTCACATGCCTTCATTAATTTTTGAATTCTTCCATTTTTCATTTATTTATCATTCATCAAATAATTAATTGCCTCCTGAGAGTGTTTTATGCATTGAAGTATCACAGTAAATATAATATTCCTCACATGGAATTTAACGGAGAAGACAGATATTAAATAGATAATCACACAGATAAACATATGGAGTGGGACAGTGAAATTCTCTCATCTAAAATGTGAATATATGAAGAGTGTAATTTTTTGAGTTTTGTCTATAATATTTCTGATTTTTCACCTGCATTTCCTACCCAATGTCTTGGTAGAAAAATTAAATGTTCAATATAATTTGAGGCTTATTATGATCCCCACCTTAATAGTATCCTTTGTTGGATAACATTTTCCATCTCTCAGATAATGTCCTCTTGATGCCCTCTACAAGATGGAATCTACAGGAATGAGGAAAAGAATGTGTAGTTCAAGCAGACTCATGTCCATTGGTTGGGATGAAAGGAGGCCCAGGGCATGTGCTGGCTCTTGATGTGCTCTGGCCTCTGGTCTAGCTAGTTGCTCTGAATCCTGCTGGGTTCTGATGCTGAAGTCTATAACTACTGAACCTGCAATCCATTCCTATACCCATCTCAATGCCCCCAGGAAATCATTTACCATCTTCCTCCTTGATAATTACACCTTTGCTTGGGTCTCACTATGTTCATGCCTTTCCATCTTACCTTCATTTGGTTCTCTGGTCTCCAATGAGTAAGTACTTTGCCCAAGCATACCAGGCCCTATGAGAGGCTAGCTATCTTTCAATTCTACATCTGTGTCAGAGAGGAAATAAAAAACACTGTGTAAATAAGCATGAGGCCTTCTCTCTGTTTGGTTATGATAGATTATCAGATTCACTTGTATATGGTGCCAGGTCGACATGTGTCTCCTCCCCTTGACACAAACATGTAACAGGGCAAGCCCTCAGAGCACATTCTTGACTCTTGGCTGGCCTTTCCTCAGCCCCCAGAGTTGGGAAAGAGCAAATGTTTCCTTCACTTCACTTAAGATACTCTCCAGGTGCATAGTGCTGCCAGATACTCCTCTGGGAGGGTTCTTCTCTACGTCATGCACTGCGTCCCCCAGGCCTAGCCCTTTATATGATAAATATGGGACGTTAAGGACTCCTAGACAGTTCTCTCAATTGACAGTCATCTGGTTTACTATTTTTTTTTTAATGTGAGAAGCTGAATATTAACCTTGATACTTGCTTTTACATTGTGGTTGTTAAAAAATATTAAATATCCCACAGTGGGCATGAGAAATGAGTCCTGGTACTCAAACAAAAGAGGAAATCATAAAAATATTAGTCCCCTTACATAAATAATTAAAAATTATAGTAGGTTTCATAAAGGAAAGGTTATAAGATATATCAGAAGAGTATACCTGGGGAATCTATGTCTTTGAAGTGAAGAAAACCTGAGTAGGAGTTTTTATTATGCAATCTAAAGGGTAAGAAAGAGTCATCCATAACCTGAAATTTTGGATGTTTCCCTCCTTTTGTAAATTAACTGAAAAGAGTCTACATTGTAGGGCCTCTAACTCAAAGTAATGCCTGACACATAGCAGACCCCAACACACTTTTGGTCACTCCTACATATAAATCACCCTAGTTGTTCAGTCAATGCAGTCACCTCGAATGCCTCAGTGGAATCTTTTTTAAGCATGTGTTCATAATGTGTCTGCTTCTTCCTTCTGCCTGGAATATATTCATTCACTATAGCTGAATAAGACATACCCCAGCTCAAAAGCTTTCCTCTGATTTGGAGAAGAAACCCAAATCCTCCTACCTCTTTTTCTGCATCTCTCCCTGGTCTGGTCATGATCACCTCTTCTCTGTTTCTTGATCAGGCCACTTCCCTATAGAAAACTCATACATGTTTGACCTGCCTGGAACAGATACCTACCTGTGGCTATGTGCATGTGATTCATAACCTTGCATCTTTCAGGTGTCTGCTTAGATGTCACCTCAGAGGTGATGCTTTTCACACTATTGTACTTAAAGTTTCTGTCTCCTTACGAATTCCCTTCTATGCTTTCTTTTTCTCCATAGGGTTATTACCATCTGACATGCCATTTATTTTACTTGTTTAATTTCTAATCATTTTCTCTTCTTCCTTCCCTTATAGTATGTTCTACTTGAACAGAGAATATGGTATTTTGTTTACTATTCAATTCCAGTGCCTAGGAGAGTCCTTACAAGCATAGAGGTGTTAAATGAATGAACAAATAAATGAATAGATGGAAAGCAGAATTTATTCCAGGGTATCTCTCATCTGCATGTATATTCATACATATATACATATATTCATATATATAAAACACTACGGTTTTATTCCTCTAACTTGCTGCTTTAGGAGTCAGGGACATGCTGATAGAACAAAATTCTTTCTCACTTGAAGGGAAGAAACACTTTACAAAAGTAGACACTTCTCATAGTAATTGTCTTGAGAAATTCAGTGATCTGTTTTTCAGTCTATTCTAAGTGGGCCACTGATACTCAAAAGTAAGAAACAGTGTTGAACTAGATGAGTCATCAACACAGAGTAAAGGCCATTATTTTAGTATGTGCTTATCAGTTCTTGAAGAAAGAGAAAGGTTACTTAAATAAAGACAGAAAAATCATAAATTTTAATTTGAGTTAAAAGTCTCTGTTACAAAGATAAGGTTATAGAAAAATTTAAAAAACACATAGAGGATGCCATAGCTTCATTAATTAAAATACAATTTTATGATAAAACTAGACAAATAGACTTGCATAGTATCATGTAATTAAGTACTGATATTCAGAATTTTTCTTAATTTTTTTAATGTTTATTTTTGACAGACAGAGAGAGAAAGAGACAGAATGTGAATGGGGGAGGAGAGAAAGAGGGAGACACAGAATCTGAAGCAGACTTCAGACTCTGAGCTGTCAGTGCAGAACCCAATGTGGGGCTCGAATTCATGAAACATTAGATCATAAACTGAGCCAAAATTGGACACTTAACCAACTGAGCCACAAAACAACCCCAATATTCAGATTTTTTAAAGAAATTTTTTATTATGAGTACATTTCAATAAAAATAGGTAAAATAGTGTAATGAACACAACTGCCTAGTACTTACTTTTAACAACTACCAACATGCTGCTATACCATACAGTGTTTTGAAGCACCTTCTTCCTTTTAAAGGATAGTGGAAAAAGATGTTCAAATGTATTTAGAATTTTTCCAAAATGTATGCTCATATTCTCAGAACATATAAGATTCTGAGTATTTAAATACTAGGAACACAATTCAAGAAGATCAAGTTTACTGGGTAGATGTTATTAGCCCCATTCTTGAGGAGTAAAATGAGTATCAGAGATTTTGGAAAACTTGATGAAACTTAGACAATTAATAATTGGAAGAGCAAAGGTTTGAATTCATGTTCTCTGTGTCCTAAAATTATTCTGCAATTAAATGTGACTATTTAATGAGAGCTTATTTTCTACTTTATCATTAATTTTTCCTAATTAAATCTACTTTTCTCTTCTTGAATTATCCTTGCATTATTTATTGAATCTGAACTAATAATATTGATTACATTAAACTTTAAATGATTTTTGTTTATAGTGTGATTATAATCTGTCCAAGGAGAGTCCACTGTCTTAACAGATGCAAGGATTATTAACAGATACTGCATTGTTTAAATACCTCTGCCATTCTAAATTAGATTTGTTAAACAAGCACCAATTCAAAAGCTAACACATAAATACATGTTTTGATCATAAAATGTATTAATATTAGAAAGTTAAAAGACAATTTTGTTAGTTTGAATAAATCTTCTTGTTTCAAAACAGGAGGAACCATGGGTACACTGATACCTCTTTATGAGTTGTTTTCTGCTGCAGGTTCATTGAAACTTGGATAGCACAACTCTCAACATGCTGAAATGATAAAAACAATTGATGGAGGGAGGGGGTTGGAGGATGGGCAAGATGGGTAATGGATATTAAGGAGGACACTTGTTACGATGAGTGCTACAGTGTATGTAAGTGATGAATCACTGAGTTCTACTCCTGAAGCTAATATTATGCTGTATGTCAACTAACTAGAATTTAAATTAAAATTTGAAAAATGAAAAAAATAAATAGAAAAAAAGTTGAAAAAACTAACAGACTTAAAGGACTCTAGATTAATGAGTCTGAAATTTCTGGCATTATTTAGTAGTTTTTTTAATTTTTTAACCTTAGATAATAGTATTCATAATATGTGTAACTTTGGGTTTCACCTATATATAAAAAGTGGGCAAGTTAAGCTAGATTATATATATATATATATATATATATATATATATATATGAATTTATTAAAATTGATTAATTACATTATATTGATAATTACATCAGACTTGCAGTAGTAGATTTGATTTAAGAAGATAGAATTATAAAATATTTGAGGGGCGCCTGGGTGGCTTAGTCAGTTAAGCGTCCGACTTTCGCTTAGGTCATGATCTCACAGTTCGTGGGTTCGAGCCCCGCGTCAGGCTCTGTGCTGACTGCCGTCTCAGAGCCTGGAGCCTGTTTCAGTCTGTGACTCCCTCTCTCTCTGACCCTCCCCTGCTCACGCTGTCTCTCTCTCTCTCTCGTAGAAATAAATAAACATTAAAAATTAAAAAAAAAAATTATAGAACATTTGAGATTTTGGAAAATTTTTGAGAAAAAACTAAAATTAATGTAACTCAATAGTTGAAGTATGTCATTAATCAGTAACTGTGAGTAATACTGTTATGGGCTAAATTGTGTCCCTCCAAAATTCATATGTTGAAGTCCCAACACTTCAGTCTCAGAATGTGAGTAGGAGACAGGGCCTTTAAAGAGGTAATTAAGTTAAAATGAGCTGTTAAAATGGGCCCTAATTTAACCTCACTGGTATCCTTGTAAAAAGAAATTCAGACACACAGACACACCACAGATGCATGTACAGAGAAAGACCAGGTGAGGACATAGGAAGAAGGCAGCCATCTGCAAGCCAAGGAGAAAGGCCACAGAAGAACACAAACCTTCCAACACCTTGATTCTCCCTCCCAAACTATTGAAAAAATAAATTTACATTCTTTAGGCCACCCAGTGTGTGGTATTTTGTTATGGCATCCCTAATAAACTATGACACCTGCTTTTTTGAAATTCAGATAACTTTGTTGAAATGCCAAATGCTGATTAAAAAACATTGTCCCACTTTGTCTGTGCTTCAAGGACATCCTTGAGCCAAAGAAATATGGGTTTTATGAGGAATATGTCATTATTTAACTCCAAATTTCACTGAATATAAAAAATTTTTTAGTTCTGCACTACCAAGCATAGGTGCAAAAGGTTCTTCCCCTCTTCTCTTTCCTCACTCTCCTAGGTATCCAGAGCCACAGCCCCTTTTGTTGAGTTTGCAAGTGTCCTAGGTGAGAGTCTATAATGGAGTATACCATTGTCTATATGTGAAAACTAGAAAGGTTTAAGGAAAGTCTTATAACATGAAACATTCATACCTGTTCAGCAGTCAGTAGATAAAGCTCAAGGATCTTAACAAAGGAAAAGCTCAATTTCCTTTTCAATGCATCTCCTTCAGGATTGCTTTTTCCTTCTACTTCCCTGAAACTCTTTGTTTCTTTTTATTCTTTCCAGAAAAACTAATTTCTTTGTGTACTTCTTCAGTGGATTTGATTGAACCCACTGAATCCAGACTCTGAATAATTAGCAAACAAATAGCTCAAGGACAGAGGACTGGACCTTCTAACCTCCAAAAGAATTGGAAGAAATCACTTGGATTCCATTCTTGGAATGAAGCAAAAAAAAGGGAGAAAGCCAACAGTCAAGTTTGCATATCAAAACAATCTTAATTTTGATATTCTGCACTAGTTTTTGCCTATATGGTGTTATTTCAGGAAAGCCAGAAATATCACTGAAATCTCATAAATATCCTTCCTACACTGACACTAACTGTTTTAATTTAAAATCTTGCCCTTTTTAGTTTCATTTTTAACATGGGACCTATTTAGAGAAAAAGGGAATGAGATGAGACTAAAAGCTTCAGGTACAGTATTTCTAACATTATAGTGGTCATGAGTTTCTTTGGAGAGGTGCCTGCAAAGGCAAGTTATCTATCATAAAGCTAGACTTACTCTCCATCACATACACACACACACACACACACACACACACACACAAATGTGCATGCACTATTCCCCTTTCACATGTCTAAAGTATCTAAGTGAATAAGAATAAGATCCCTGGAGACCAAAGGGCATTAACTTGGGAGATCTTGAACTTCAGAGTTAATAATTCAGTTTTGCGGAGGATTTACTCAGTGTAGTGGCTGTGGTGTAAAGGAAAGTTCATATAACTTTTTATAACAGGACCTATGTTTGTGTTCAGACTTCTTTAACCAGTAGCTATTCAGACTGGGAGATAATTTATCACAGAATTCAAGCATAAATATTGCCAAATCAGTGCCCTCCAATCTATTTGCAATCTATTCTCATTTGCTCCTATAGGATAATAAGTATAATACGTTAAGAATGGTAAAGTGTCCTCATCTAGGTCCATTCATTCACTCAATCAACAGATCCTCACTGACAACCTATTACATGCCAGGCACTGCTGCTCTAAGCCAATAGGTGAGACTGGTGAACTTAGCAATGTTCCTGGTAACATCGGAGGAGACAGACAAAAATAAATTACTTTAATAATTATGCCTCCAGTGAATATCCAATTAATAAACGTAATCCAATTTATACACACGTGTCATGTAAACACATAATATATTTTGGCAAGTCTAATCACACAAATCTAAACCTTCTAATACCAGAATGTGTTTTATAATGACTAATCTCTTTCTGATTCAAAGAATTATGACAAGTATTTGAAGAAAAATAAAATAGAGCAAGATAAGGAACAGAGTGAAGGAGGTACTATATTTAAATAGGGAGCCCAGGGAAGCCTCACCAGCAAAGTAAATTAGAAAGATCTAAGAACACATTGAAAGTGTTGTGTAAAATCTCTTGTGCCATAGAAATTGAGATAAAATTGAGATAAAATTTACATTTCATAACAATTCACCCATTTGAAGTATACATTCAATGATTTTTAGTGTATTCAGAGCTGTGCACAACTCACTGTGATCAATTTAAAAATATCAGCACCCCAAAAAGAAACCCATACACAAAGGTAGTCATTGCCTATTTTCTCCCAAACCACCCAGCCTTAGACAACCATTAATCTGTTTTGTGTGTCAATAATCTTACTTATTTTGGACATTTCACATAAATAGTATCATACAATGTGTAGTCTTTGATATCTTTAACTTAGTATAATGTTTTCAAAGTTTATTTATGTAGCAGTATGTATCAGTACATTTCTTTTTATTCCTGAATAATATTGCATTGTGTGGACATATCAAATTCTGTTTATCCTTTAATAATTTTTGGATATTTGGGTTGTTTCTACATTTTTTTCTATTATGAATAATTTTTCTATGAATATTTATGTATAAGTTTAATGTGGACATACATTTTTTAATTTTCTTGGGCATATACCTAAGAGTAGAATTGCTGGTTCATATGGTAATTCTGTGTTTAACCTATTATATGAACTGCCAAACTGTTTTCCAAAGTGACCTCACCATTTTATGTTCCCACTATGAAGTAAGAGTTTCAATTTTTCTACTTCTTCACTGACACTTGCTATAATCTGTCTTTTTTATTAGAGCCCTTCTAGTGAGTGAGAAGTGGTATTTCATTGTGGTTTTGATTTGCATTTCCCTTATGACTAATGATATTAAGCATCTATTTATGTGCTTATTTGTATTTGTCTGCCTTCTTTGCAGAAATGTCAGTTTACATCTTTTGCCCATTTTTATTTGGGTTATTTGACTTTATATGCTGAATGGCAAGAGTTCTTTGTATATTCTAGGTAAAAATACTTTATAAAATATGTGATTTGAAAATATATTTTCTAAGAATTGACTTGTGATGTGACTTGTGAGGCAGTATGTAGGAAGTAGCAGATCTCCTCCCATGTTCCAAATTCAAGTGTAATGTGTCAAGGAGTTTTTACTAAATATATCATTTTAGGGTTTGGACAGAATTTAGTATCCTGTTGCAAGTATGTTTAAAAAATTGTACAGACTAACATTTTGCAGAAAAAAAGTTCTCTTGGCTTATTTTATTTTATAATATTTTATTTTAATTGGGCAAATTCTTGAGCTCTTGTCACGCTATGGAGAGTCTTTGCATATTTCAAAAGGAAGGCAGTAGAGTCAGGGGCTCAAGGTCAACTCACCTGACAGAATAGACCCTGTGGATCTTGGTTTGTCCCTAAAATAAACTCATACCTCAAGGGTTGCCATTTGGCTGGGTCAGCAGCTGAAGCTTTCTTAAAGATGGCCTGATGATTAGTGAAGGGGTCACCGCGTTTGCCTTGGTGAAGACATAAATCCAGTCTTTAATTAATTCAATTATTCATAATGCATGGTAAAAGGGTGCAGCTCCTGGAAGATAAGGGATTTCCCAGCAGCAATTTCTAGCCAACACTGATATCAATAAGAAGAGGATGAAGTGCCAGAGCTCATGTAAATAAAATACAAATCCTTAGCAAAGCAACACTATCTACTTAGTACCAGTATGCTTATAAAACAATCATTCTTTTTTAGAAGGTCATATTTGGAATATCATTGTTGTAAAGCAGAAATGCAGTAGTAAGAAATAGATGCCCTGTTTGAAAAAGAGTACCTTCTGAAAACTATTATAATATGAGTGAATATGAGTGAAACACCAAAATATGATTGAAAGAAGTGTGTTCATAATAATGAAGAGACAGCAGCCTTTTAGGTACCTTTTTTCTTTCTCCTTAGAAAGAAAAAAGGGACATGGTATTGTATGTCTCTCAGTCTGCCTTCATGATCCTTATAATTAATTGTAAAATAAGTGAATTTGGGCCAAAGAACTAACATGAGAATTTATGTTGTATTTTATTTTTCAGTCTCTCAATAGATAAATAGATAAAAAGAAAGAAATTTAGACATAGATAGTTGGATGAAAAGAGTAAAAAATCGCTTGAGAAATCCACATGTATTTCCTCTTTATTAACTGATTTAAAAAGTTCTTAGAAAAAAGTTGAAAGAGGAAATGAGTGCAGGATAGAAGGAAGCAGAGAGAGAGAGAGGGTTAAGGAGAGAAAGAGAGGAAGGAAATCAGTATGGAAGACAATTTTAGAAGTAGGCCATGAGGAAGAAACTAAAATATTTGCAGATGTGCCATTTAATTGAAGCTTCACAACAGCTTTTTGGGGTAGACCATATTGACTAATTTTAGAGATAGGAAAGGTCAAGTTTAGTGAGGTGAAGCAAGGTGAGGGTTTTTTTAGTGAGGTTTTTCAAGTTCATAGCTAATAAGTCTTGGGTCTCATTGTCCCATAATGGAGACTTGGGGTAGATTGACTGTAAACACCAATCCAGGTGGAAGGCAACAAGCATTGATTTTCCTAAGTGCTACATGCCCAATGGCCTTTAGTGCTTGCTGAGGTTTCTCACTGAGACAATCAAAAACATACCCCCAAGGACCTCTTCTGTACAGTAAAGATGTTTCAGTATTGATCTGTTCTCTTCAATATATATTTTTAAACCATTCTCTGATTTCCATATTTGCCTTCCCCATAAGGTTCTATCTGTAACTTCAGACTGTCTGATGGGACATTTGAGTGTGATACATCAGCGTGTATGAACATATGTGTGTATGTATTTAGGTATACACACTCTTACATTTCTTATGTGTATGTATTGCTGAGATTGCTGAAATCAACTTTCATAGCTGTTCTGCCAAATTTTTCAGAGGAAGCAAAGCATAACTGTTAAGAGCATGGACTTTGGAGTATGACTGCCAGCAGTGTATGACTCTCCTCTCTGCCACTCGTTTCCAGTGTGATCTGGAAAAATAACTACCTCTCAGCATTAGTTTGTTCATCTGTAAAATGGTGGAATATGAATGAAGACAGGTAAATCTCTTAGAATAATGTCCGACACATAAGCGGTATATAGTGGCTGCTACTTCTCTTGCCTGCCCAACTGCAGTCAATGAATAACTCATCAGTTCGGCTCCACTCTGACTTCCTCAGTCTCTTCTCCATACCGTGGCCAAGAAGACCTTCCCTCCAGGGAACATCATCCTTCAAAATAAGGCAGAAATCCCTTCAAATGGCTTCTAAACCTCTGTATTTTCGTTGTCAAAATCAGTCTACATCTTTGACTCATCTTAAACATAGTCTTTCATTCATACCATCTCGGACCCTCTATCTTTCCTTAGTGCTTCAGTGCTGCTTTATACAAGCACTTTGCTTTCCAAAAAAATTCTCTCCTTTATTACATAGCAATGTCCTACTGACCTTTCAGAGCCTCACAGCTCAAGCGTCTGTTCCTCAGGGAGGCCTTTGCTGACCTTTTTAATGAAATTTCTACCTTCTGGTTTTCAAAGATCCTTATATTTCTTCTACACATAATTTTTCAGAGATGCAACTTTATTATATTTTTACTTAATTATTTATATAACAGCTATATCCCTCATTAGAACATACATTCTATGAGGACAAGTACATTTGTTTCTTCACATCAGCGTGTCCCAGATGCTTACTGATGCACATGCAATAGGGACTGAACGTTTGTGTTCCCCCCCACACCCCAGAATTCATATGTTGAAACCTAATCACCAATGTTTGGAGGTGGGGCCTCTGGGAAGTAAATCAGTTATTTGGGCAGAACCCTCATGAATGTAATTAGTGCCCTTATGAAAGAGGCCCTGGAGAGATCCCTCTCTTCTTCCACCTTGTGAGGTTATAGTGAGAAAGATGGTCACTGATGGGGAAACAGGTTTTCACCTGATGCTCAGTCTATTGACAGCTAGGTCGTGGGGTTCCTAGCCTCCCATACTGTGAAAAGTAAGTGTTTGTTGTTTATAAGTCACTCAGTTTATGGTATTTTGTTATAGCAACCTGACTATATATTGTCTTAGTCAATAATAATAAAGACAATAAGACAATAAATAATTGTTGAATGAATAAATTGTTGAATGGATGAATGAAGTTTGTGTATGTCAGGTAAGAGGAATTTGATTTTGTAATTGAGACACTGACAATTCATAGCAGAACTGAATAAAATAACTTCAGAGGAGGACAGATATGGTTGCCACTCAGAATACAGTATAAGAGTACTTGGTACTGGGACTTCAGAAGGAGGCACCAGCTGAGGAAGGGGAAGTCAAGGTGACAGTAGAGCAGCGGCAAAACCTGAGAGTTTGAGCTGATAATGTAACAGTATATATACTGCTTACCATACATGCATAAGCTGAAATGATGAATTGTAATATTTTCTTAGCCATGTTTTGCAAATAAAACTTAGATTTTAATTTTCTTGCCAAGATGTCTGAAGTCCAACTCAGGGTCCATTGCTACACTGTTTTCAACAGTAACATTGATCCCTTTCTGCTTAAGGTCTATCAGCCCAGTCATTCTGAAGTGGGAGCAGGTTGGAAGTACATGATTTTGTAACCCGATGTGATCGTTTTATAAAAGCCTCTAAACACAAGTTCCATCTGTTTCAGGACAGAATGATCTGATCTGATTTATTCTGATTTCCCTCCAAAAAGTAGTTTCAACAAGGAAAAAAAATCAATCTTGGTTAATCTTTAAAGGATAAACATAAAAAGAATATTAAAATGAGACTAAAAATTATACATCCATTTTACATATGAAAAAGCTCAAGCCCAGATATATGAAAATTTGCTAAATGTCTCACAGCTAATCATAGCAAGTCTTTTAACATACAGTTCAAAATCAGATCTCATATTCCAAAATAGCTCTTTTAGTTAAATTACTTTAAAAAAAAGTGAGGAATTATTATACTGGTTCTCTTTTATGCCACCCTCCTGATGCCTGAACATATAGGGGGGGAAAAGCCATCTGAAGTGACTCCTTCAGATGCATGGAACTTAGCTGAATATGTGTTTTAAAAGAGAATCTGCTGAGTGTCCGACTTTGGCTCAGGTCATGATCTCAGATTCATAGGCTTGAGCCCCACATAGGGCTCTGTGCTTACAGTTCAGAACTTGGAGTCTGCTTTGGATTCTGTGTCTTCCTCTCTCTCTGCCCTTCCCCTGCTTGCACTCTTATCTCTCTCTATCAAAATGTTTAAAAATTTTTAAAGAAAATCTACAACTTTTTATATAAGGATCAGATAGTAAAAATGTTTTACTTATGGGCCATACATTCTTTATTGCAAATAATCAACTCTGCTGTTGTAGTATAAAAGTAATATGTAAACCTTTATTAAGAGATAATAATAAAAATGAGTATAACAATAATTCTTATACAAAATAAATATGAGTTAAAGATTTTTTAAACTCACATGAGAATGCTAGAGATTACAGCCATTTCAAAGAAGTCAAAGAATAGACCCATTTGTAGATCAAAATATTGCCATGAATGTATAAACGGAAGGAAAACTGGCACTTTCACAGGTGGGAAATAGGATTGTCTCTGACACTGGACAATATTTATTTACATGTCTATAGATAGAAATTACTTTTGCTTTGCTCTCAGTTAGTTATAACCTAAAGTTGTAAAATAGGTCCCTAGAATCAAGAATCAGATTTCTAGAATCCAGTGTACTATAGACAGCGCCTGTTTTTTTCACATATATGATAAAGACAGGTGAAGGACTTAAGGCCTTTTTTGTCTACTACTGCCTTAGATGAACTGAAGAGAGGTAAAGAAACATAACTGCTATTTCCTCCCTACGAATCTACAAGAAAGCAAGGAGAACATTTTTCTCGGTTGATATCACAGGAAAACAAATACAATCAAAAGAGCTTTAGGATGGACTTGATGGGAGGGTTCATTTGTGGACAGCTGTGAATGCTGTAACCTCCTCATACTAAGTATGCCACTTCAAGGTTTGGAATCTCAATTCCTTTGTGCGTAAGACAGGAAAAAGAAAAACCCCTTATTTCTAATCACCTTGAATTTCCTGAGTATTGAACAAGACAGCAGATATAAAAATCTTGGAAATAAATGAAGTACCAGAATAATTATACAATGAACCAATACACATAGAGATTTAAATTGCTGGGTCTGTGACTGATGGCTTCAAGCTTCTCGTTCTAGCTTTAGTTTAATTTGTTTCTCATCAGTGCTTGCCACCTAGGTAATTTGGGAGCAGATGGCAAGAGGAATGGAGGATGTTCCATTAGAACTGCTACCTACCTGCCTTTCACTCTGGGCCATTGGAGGCTCCCTGTGTGCTCTCTGATCCCACATCACTAGCCCAGCAAAGTGATCTTTATTGCTTGTGATATAGTCCTTATTGCCTAATTAGAGGCATGGAAAGAAGTGGGAGATGACTTCACTTGGGTTCATTAGGAAATAATATATCAGGCTTTGCTTAATTACAACTGAATTACTACTACCTATTATAGAGCAGAACCTTGCTGGAATGATAGAGGGTGGCAGAAGTCTCTGTCTTCCATTATTCCACGATCTCCATTAGCTCAGTGGGAAAGGGGAAGATTGCTCATCTGGATTGGAGTTGCAGCACACACATTGGCAAAGGGCTTTATTTAATTGTGACCCCCTTATCACCAGATAATGTAATCACTGTCACATGCCAGTCAGTGAGTCACTCTTTGCAGCTGCTGAGGGCTCCGGTGGAAGGAAAATGCTAATTCTTATTGCTGGCAATTGCTTCTGCATGGCACAGAAAAACATCTCACTCATTGTCTCTCCCTGCCTAATTGCTGGACCTAATGTCTTGCACTAAAAGGGAGGACAGAATGGATTAAACAAGAACATAACATCCTTTTAAATATAAAGCAAAAATAGAATACTCCCTTTAGTTATTTTCTTAATTAGTAGAATAACATCCTTATTGCTTATTGCTATATTCATATGTTTGACATTTGTTGTGTATCTACTATGTGGCCAGCTCCTTTATAAACTTTGCAGGGGAAAGAGAAATGAATAAGACCTGTGCAGCTGGGAAGTATACTCAAAAAAAGGGGGATAGTACGTGTATGCAAGTATTTACAATATGATTCTTAGAAGGGCATCTCAGATGATAAAAATGTTCACTGAAGAAAGGGAAGTTAGGGTAAATGTTAAAGAATGGATAGAATATAGATAGAAAATCACTAGGGAAAGGGCATTACAAATAAAGTGGATATTGTGGGCAAAAATATGTAGATCAAATAATAGTGTAGTGTATCAGAGACCAATTGGATGCAGTTGAGAGTTACTGAAAGTATGATAAAGGGATAAGATGGAAGTCTAGATAGGGAATCATAATTCTAATGGTTTTTGTTGTCTCTTTTTGGTAATACAGTATCTCTTAACCTGTTCCAGCCACATTCTGATTTCCTTCAGAGAATTATCTAGCCAGTGTACATAAAGTAATGGTGATGTAATACATATCAAGGATCATTATTCTTTCCTAGCCAAGACATGGCTAATCTAAGTTAGTTAAATTTGTTCCATTTCTAAGACCTTTAAATCTTAAACAGAGTGTCAAAAAACTCAAATGGTACCCAAGCCTGATAGTTGGACCCTGGGTCCTAATTAGTTTTATCCTATTTTCTAATTTCAGTCTCCTGAAAACTGTTCATTTTGTGGTTAGCCTTTATCTTGATTTACTATATTCTCTCTTTAATTAAAGTATCCATTAATTGCTTATAGCCAATCCATGGATTATATAATCCATAAAATCTGAAAGCTGTACCATGGGAGATGGTTATCTTTCTCCTTTCATATTATTAACATATTTGATACTATTTCCTCTTCTTAGATGTATGCAAAGTATCAGTTCAAAGGGATTATGATTATGTTAGAGATACAGTCACTTAAATTTAGTAATTAGAATTGTATATGAGAATAATGATGACAGAGTTTCAAAAAAAAAGAAAGAAAGAAAAGGCTAAAGCCTGGGTGACTGGGAGATGAATGATATACTTGGGAGAAAAAACAAACAAACTAGTAAACCCAGGATTTTAGAGGGAAAATTTCCATATCCTTTTGATTTTAATAGTTGTTGAGTTGTTCCAAAATGGAATGTTCTGACTTTTGTTTAAAGACAATTGTAAAAAAAAAAAAAGGTAAAGTATGACTTTTAGAAGCATGTGAAATGACATGTCAAAGTTTTTATTCAGCTTGTTAGTTAAAGGCAAGAAACACACACACACACAAGTTACAACCAATGGAAGGAAAATACAAAGAACAGACACATTTATAGACCAGGAATTTTGAAATGTGTTTGTAAATGAATGCAAACAGAACTGGCTTTTTTCACCCTGGGTAGGAGAACCGATTTCTCCATACAAATGAGACAAAATGTATTTGCTTGTCTCAGTTTTCTATTTTCCCTTCTTAGTGTATGCAGAATATCAGTTTGAAGTAATTTCAGGAAGTGGGAATAAAGTGTCAGATAGCTAGCTATTACTAAATCACGGTTTCTTCTCTCCATACAGTGAGTATGTGATTTTGCAACAAAAGCTATTCATTCTAAATATTTTAGAAACTCTCTTTTGTATTATATTATGAGGCAACTTAAAATGACTCACAGGCAGCCGGACAGATAGGTGCCGTATGCAGTGCTGATATGTGCTTGAGGATCCCCATGATGGTCTGTGGGGTAGTCCCCAATACATAGAGAAGTTCCCATTCTGGTATCTGTGTTCACCATCACTGACCCCTTTCCATAGAAGTATTAAGGAATCCTGTCCCATTCAAACTCAACTTACATAAAAAGTAATTCTTAGGTTTTGAAATCTTAGTTTAAATTAACTTATACCACCTGTTCTTTGCAGAAAGCAGGACCAACAGAAGAGGCATGTTAGAACACCTGCGTCAGAAAGGAGTGTGAATGGGACACAGAAATAGAAAGCCGGGAAGTACAGAGGCACACATGAACTTCAAAGTGCTTGCACGCATAAACTCTTGCTATTAAACAAGAGAGAACTTGATCTTAACCCAAAACTGGCTCTGAAAGATTATCAGTGTTTCACAGAAATTCTCCAAACTCTCAGAACCAGGTGATCTTACATCAGAATCAAATATCAGAATCCTAACTCCACAGGCATCTGGCTTTCACTTTCTCTGATTTGTACCAGTACAATTCAGTGATGCTACGGAAAATTACACAATGAGACAGATCTACTGCCAATAAATCATGGTTGCCAACCTCAACTTGGGCTGTCAACAGTGCCACAACACACATGGTAGTTTTTTTTCCAGTTCACTCTCCCTTCCTATTCAGTGCCTATATCAAAGCTCATCATCGTCCTTTACAGAGAAAGCAGAGCCCATCAGACAGGAGCTACAGTGGTTGTCTGCAGACTAGATTTCCAAACCTAACTTTCCCTACTCTCTTTTATATGAAAAAAGAAAGTGACCATTCTCCTATCTAAATAGAGTAATTTCATTTACATTATAGAATCTATCACATCTTACCTCACACTGTTAATTACATCTACTCCTCTCCCCTAGATCTGCTCACTATCCGGTAAGAGTATGCCAACCACTTACCGGATATATAGAATGAAGTCTTAACTGGACAACATGTCTTTCTTCCAGCCATGCCATTATTTCTGAATTTCCTTTTGTGGTCAATTTTCTCTAAAGTTCTTTACCCATGTTTTTCTACTTGCACACTCATCAGGAAGTTCTTCTACCTCTCTAATCTGTAGTCTCACAGTACTCTGAAAAGATGGGTCCACTGTCAGCACAGAGCCTGATGCGGGGCTCAAACCCACAAATCATGAGATCATGACCTGCGCTGCATTTGGATGCTTAACCGACTGAGCCAACCAGACACCCAAGTAGTACCCTCATTCTAATTAATTGCACAGTTTCTCTGATATCCCCTGGGTTTAAATCATATTTATTTTAAAATCCCAATACAACTTTAATGTCTCATTTTTTTCTCTATTCCTCTGCAATAGAACAAATGATGGAATTCCTCATTCAAGTCATACCCTCTCCCATCCATTCTTCACATAGCTACAAGGCACTCATGCTATTTTCCTGCTGATTTCTCAAAACCCATTGCTTCTCAATTAAAACCCAAATCCCAAATGTGGATTTTAATTTAACAAGGGAATATACATCAGTGGTTAACAGGGTAAGACTCAGACTCTGAACAAGTGTCTCCCCAATCTTTGTACATACTTTTGATTGTTTCAATGAAAAGCTTCCTCCAGCTGAATAAGAATTCTATGGTGTTGATGGGATCAATTGATAGAAAAGATGAGGGAGAGCATCACAGAGGGAAAACCTTTATTTTTAAGAAATCTGAATTTATGTTTGAAAATCAGTGAGAAAGGCTAATATGACATAGGCCTGCATATGACCCTTAACAAAAGGCGCTGCATGACTGGTAGGTCTGAGGGACCAACAGAGGACATTGTGGTACTCTCCCACCACAGGTATTTGTAAGTACTGTCACATGCACATCCTTTCTTCTAAAATAAGGCAAGTACTCTTGACTGTAGTAGCTCTCTCGGGAAGAAGGTAGATTTGTTCTGCTGCTAGTGATGGCTGTCAATACACATTTCCAACTCCTCTCAGTCTTTAACTTCTCCCTTCTCACTTATGCTGTATTGCTTCCCTATCTTTATCAGCTGAAATGTTTTTAACACTCTATTGAGATGTAATTTGCATTTCATAAAGTCACCCCTTTGAATTTTAATAAACTTACAAACTTGTGCAACCATCACCATAATCAGTTTTAGAATATTTCCCTCATCCCAGTAGGATCCCCCATGCTTTTTTTACAGTTAATCCCCATTCCCATCCCCAGCCCCAGACAACCGCTAATCTGATCTATTTTTTGTCTCTATAGATTTGCCTTTTCTGTACTTTTCAGATAAATGAAACTGTGGTCTCTGTGCCTGGTTTCTTTCACTTAACATAATGCTTTTGAGGTTCATCCTGTGGTAGCACTCATCAATGGTTCATTTCTTTTTATTGCTGAGTAGCATCTATTGTGTGGAGGATGTACCACACTTCTCCGAATCACTCTCTAGATGATGGATATTTGGGTTGTTTCCACTTATTGGCTATTATGAATAATGGTACTATAAACATTAACATGAAAGTTTTTATTTGAACATGTGATTTCATTTGGGTAGATATCTAGAAGTGGAATTGCTAGGTTGCGTGGTAAATTTATGTTTAATTTGCTAAGAAACTGCTAAAGTCTTTTCTGGAGTGGCTGAACCATTTTATATTAGTTGAATTTTATCTTAAAAACAAACAAGCAAACAACAACAACAACAACAAAACTCTTTCCTCCAAGGCATTAATGGAGAGACAAAAAAAATCCATATTTTTTTCTTTTTAAAATATTTTATTTAGTTAATAAAGATTTGAATGAGTATAGGCATGGCAGTGTAGCAAAGGAGATTGGAGATACACTACATAAATAAAAATTCTGTTACATAATTCAGAAACTTTAACTTGAAAAATTAATATTTCTTCAAATCAAGAATGAGTTCTAAATCTTATTGCAATACCTCTAATCTGCCAGTAACTCTTGCTGCCTGCTTTCCTGTGTTAAGAAAGATTCTGCATCTTTGTTCAGACTCAGAGGGAATAAGGACACTGATTGATTGGTAGGGGCTCTTCTGATCCAGTGAGAGAGGGTGTCTTATCCTTTAGGCCATTTTTTCCCCCTGTATTGGTGATTAATATGTTTCCTCATAAAAGAAAAAGACACATAAAATGAGAGCCATTGTTTAAAAGAATATTTAAATAATAAATGATTTTTTGATTCACAGGAATGAGTACCTTGTGGTCCAATTTCAGGTAAAGTGATAGTGGTGTTGGGGTAGACAGCCTCCTTAAAAATGCTTCATATCACATCATGTAAGGCAACATTTTTCTAATTTTAGGTATTAGTCTTGACCAATGTAGTTTGTTATTTTTAATCCAGAAATGAATAGTTTTCTGCTTGCTTTTCATTTGGATCTGCAGGTCTTCTGCCTGCTTGTTTCTGCTTAACCTTTTTATGACAAAATTAACCAAAAAGGGGCTGATGGGGGCACAGTGTGGATATGAAATCTTTCTTTTGTGGTGGGGAGTCAACCAGAATCATAGATTTCCAGACTTACATAATAGGAAATTTGCAATTTGCCCAGCCCTTCCCACCCACTGTGGAGAGTGTTCTCTTTTACAACCATCAGCATTCTCAAGGCAGCTGAATATGGATCTGTAATTACAGTGGCAACAATGGCTGCAGGGCAGGAAATGTGCATGAAATATAATACAGATGAGAGCAGCATTATGCCCAAAGTACCCTAATGGTCTCAGGACCTCGCCAGGTGGTAAGCCATATCCCTCGGTTTTAATTTCCACCTACCATTTGCCAGGTAACCTTTGCCCAGTCACTTACCATCCCAGGGTGCTGTCCTCAAAAGGGACGATGTGATTGGTCCTTTGCTCCCTGGCAGGAGGATCCCCCAGCTGGATGAGATAATGCAGACAAAGCTTATAGAAAGTGGTACTTTATTATATGGACAGAAACAGAAACTGGAATGGGAGAAAGGTCTGCTTCAAAGTCATGACAACATGATGGAAGAGATGAGAACTTGATGGTAAGGCTTGAAGGGCTCTGGAAAAACCTCCCTGCCTCTGTCTATCACCAATAGTATGTCTTTTCGCAAGGGCAAAAAAATTGATATGGTAGAATTATCCCTCTATGAAAAAGCATAAATGATATGTAATAGGAAGAAAAACATTTTTAAAATTCCCACATCACTTTTCAAATTTTAGTGTGCACATGAATCAACCTGAACATTTTGTTCAAATGCAGATCAGAATTCAGTAGTCTGAGGTGGAGCCTGAGGCTCTGCATTTCTGACAAGTTCCAGGTTATTGCCAATATTGCTAGTCTGAGGGCCACAATTTGAATAGTACAAATCAAACCTGCATCCCTTTCCCTGATGGTTTTTTGTTTTGTTTTGTTTTTTGTTTGTTTTGGGGGTTTTTTTATGTGGTGAAAAAAGTGAGACCCAAAAAGGTACAGTGATTTGGTCAAGATCTCATATATATCTTTGGGACAGGATGAATATATAGGTGTTGGATCTCTTCAGGCTACTTCTCTAACCTAACTTCTTACCATCGGAGCACCAGGAAGTGTCAGAACAAAAAAGTACAAATAGAAGTTAATTTAGGGGCTGAACAGATACAGTCCCTATTGGAATGTGATTTCAGAAATTAGAGGAAAAAAGAGTGCAGATTGAGGGTTGTATTAATTGTTTTATTGATCATTCAGCTTCTGAAGAATGTTAGAAAGCGTATTACTATGTGTGCCAAAGACAGATTGTTCTGCCTTCAATTTTAGCAGCAGATTTGAGTAAAGAATCCCACCTCTATGCTGTCTTTACTCTCAGATATAGTAGATAGGTTTAGAATGATCTGATGATTCCTTCTAGCTCTGATGTTTTATGATTCTCTAATAGATTTAAATATTTGAGAACTAGTTGGGTTATTATTCATTTGTTTTGTTTTGTTTTTTCCTTTCTGCCTTCAGAAAATATAGTGTCTGACTGAAAGAGAAAAAAATTGCTGAGGGAAAGGCCAACACTTTTTAGAAATCTACATTACTTGCTTTAGTGTCATTCCTTTCCTGCATGTCCAGAAAGGTGTGTAAGGTGTCTAGAGTAAATAACAGTCAATAAACTTGAGTTTAAATTTCCAATAAATACAGTTGAATAAAGGCTTGGGTGACTGTACATGAGGACTGGAATTGGTAAAGGGTATCTTTATGAGGTGCATATTTTCATCTTATATCACTATTGAAAGTGCTTATTATAAAAATCCTAATATCAACATGCCCTTGTTATGATACACCATACTTTGATACTTCTATCTATAATTCTAGCTAAGATGTGGTTGGCTGAGAAAATTGTTGATAGTTCTAGAACATGTATTCCTTATACTTTATAAAGTATGTTTCTTGTGCTTGAATTATCATTTACTCAGGCATTGTGTATTGTCCCCCACAGGAAAAAAAAAAAAGCATTACCCAAATGTAATCATATCAACAGTTTCCCATTTCATCATATTATCCTTGTATTTTTAATGCCTGGTTTAGTTAATGAGATTTGAAAGTTTTATAGTGAGAGTATTTGAAACAGAATTCATTAACAGGCAGAGATTTTTCTATCATATTCAGAAAATTACATGGTAATAAAATAGGAATATGACTTGAGAAATTTCTAATACAAATTGATTTTTACATTAATGATTTCAACATCCAATCCTGGCAAAGGAGGAAGACGGACTCAACATGTAAGTTAGATATGAATGGAAATAGGCATGTACTAAGCCCCTGCTCCATATGCAACTGCATATAAGACACTTTGAGGTCACAATAGTGTAAGAGAGTTTTCTTGCTTGGGGTTCAATGTTTATTGTCTAGTTGGAGAGATGACTAACATACAGGAACCAACTAGAGAGCAAAATGAGACAGAATAGAATTAAATTAGTGCTTTATTGTGTTCTAGACTGCAAATGAAAGCTTCATTTGGAGACTTGGGAGAATATTAAAACAAAGAAAGTTTCCATGAGAGTAAGATAGTACTGAAATGGAGAAGGATCAGAAACAGAGCTAGTCTAATTCATGATGATCCACTTTTCTCTACTTGAACATAGTTTTGTTGGTCTGTCTTTTTTTGTTTGTTTGTTTATCCTTTGAAAAGAGACTATCCACGATTGCTACCAGTGCATAGAGAAATAAATGAAATATCGGAACACCTAGACTGAAGGCCAGGTTTCTGCTATGCAGAAAACTTGCACTTAGCATGCATCTGAGAGAACAATCATTCCAAAGGAAATAGGAGCAAATAATGAACTTACCTCTGTTGAAATAAACAAATATCTTCTGTTGGTTGACAAAGAGGAAAGTCATCTTTGAGGAAAGCACATTATCTGTCCTTCAGACTTATTTCACTGTCCAGATCCCATTTGGATTGATGTGTGAGTATTATGATGAATAAGGATACTATAAGTAAGAATTGAAAGAGCTGTTTTATTTTATAAAGTGGGTAAGATTAGGATATATGAATCTCACTACTTTGGTATCTTTTACAAGAATGTTCCTTTTGAAAATGGAAGCATACAGCTTTTTATCTCCTGGATTCCTAGCTACTGTGGGCTCTGGCAGAAGAAGGTAATTCCTAGATGACACAGGGCCATCTGGAAGATGTCCAGAGAGAGACTCAAGTCCCTGATAGATGACAGTAAAATTCAATGGGGCTCTCAGTTCTCAACAACAGATTAGAAAAGAAATAGCTAATGCCATAGACTAACTAACTGGACAGTTTACTAAACTTGTGGTTGGATAGAAAGGCACATCAGACATCCCTGGGGGCTTCTTAGGTGAATTGAAGTGGAATCATTTATAATAAATTCAAGGGGAGGGGAGAGGCAGATGAAAGGAGACAGTGAAATCTGGTCTTTTATTTGAAGCCTCAGATCTTTAAATGAAGCCTAAAGCAGCTCTGCATGTATATAGTATCACATTGAGAGTTATCCATCTCGAAGTTTCCTAAATTTTTGAGAAATAATTGTTTTTTGGTCTCTGCCTCTAGATGTATTTACTTCTTTCAGATATTGAGTGTGTTTTCTCATCATAATTAATTTACTAAATAGCTATTACAAGGGACCACTTATTTCATTTATTAAACTCATAGTTTCCTGTTTTTGTGTATATGTGCATATGTATATATATATGTATGTATATATATGTACATTTGGAATGCATTCTACTATGTTTTATTTTATATTTTTACTTATATTTACATATATTTTTGTATCATTATTTTTATTTATGTCCTCCTGTTTTCATGAGAGGTTTGGTACTTTTACTTTGTCTTACCACAACATCCCTTCCAGTTCAAGCTAAGGATTAGAACTTGGCTTCTACTTCTGGAATCTTACATTTTCTATCATGTAGCTTCATTTTCTGGGAACTTTATGTCATGTTTTGGTTTGGGCTTTTTAGAATGATCTCCCCACTATTTTTTTTTAAATAACTTAACCTTTTCTGAAGGACAAGGTAAATGACTCGATAAAGACTTCAAAATTCTTTCATGGGCTTGTTCTAACTCTACTTTGTGAGGAAAAACTCTCTACTTCTTAGGTGTCAAATCTATAAATCTAAGAATCTAGAGCTTTCTGTGGGCATTCTGCCACAGCCACATGAAGAAATGATGCTAAGAAGATATAAAAGTGACAGGAAAGAGAGGGAGTCAGCTGGAAGCATCAAGTATGGCTTCTGTCCCTGTGGTCTCCAATATCCCCAATTCCTTAATTTTCTCCTCAAGTCTGTTATCTTCTCAAGATTTATTGAAAAAAACTCCTCATGTTCAATCTGTTTTGATCTGAATTATTGTCACTTGCTACCAGAGAAATTCTAATAGATCACTCAAATGCTATTGAGATTTCTTTAATGTTTTTTAATGTTTATCTATTTTTGAGAGAGAGAGAGGACAGTGAGCAGGGGAGTGGCAGAGAGAGAGGGAGACAGAGGACCCAAAGCAGGCTCTGCCCTGACAGTAGAGAGGGAGCTCAAACTCAAGAACTCTGAGATCATTTCCTGAGCCAAAGTCAGATGCTTATTAACCAACTGAGCCACCCAGGTGCCCCTGATTGAGATTTTTTATGATAATTCTTTCATTTTCTTAATGTCATTCTCTGATATTTTCCAGGTGTGTAGAAAATCACTGATTCAAAATGAATGTTTCCCACATTTTCTATTGTTATAATAATTATTTTATTTAATTAAAATTTTTTTTAATGTTTATTTTTTTTGAGAGAGAGAGAGACACAGAGTGTGAGCCCGGGAGAGTAAGAGAGAGGGAGACGCATAATCTGAAGCAGGCTCCAGGCTCTGAGCTGTCAGGACAGAGCCCAATGCAGGGCTCGAACTCACAAACTGTGAGATCATCACCTGAGCTGAAGTCGGCCACTTAACCGACTGAGCCACCCAGGGGCCCCATAATAACAATTTTAAAAGAACATTTGAAGCAATGAATTTCCCTCCCAGTGCAGGTTTGGTTTATTATCCTCATTTTCATTATTCTCTACTTCAAATGATGATTACTCTTGTTTTATTTAAATACTAGTTTGAAGTTTCATTGCAACTTCAACAACATAGGCTCTTAGAAATTTTTAATGCTTATGATATTTTCTTGGATTTTTAAAAATGATATATTCTGTAGTTTCAGGGTGGTGATTTAATCACAAGTTCATTAGATATATTGTTCATTTACTACTATGTCTCTGTGTTCATGGGGGCAGTTTTTTGAGAAAGTTTGAGAGAATAGATACTGGTTAGTACCTATAATATTCTCTCTAGACATTTTCCTTTTGTATTATAGTTTCAGTATTTAGTTGTTTTGACTGTAAAAATCCATCTTCTTTTCAAATTTCAATAATGGACATATATTTTTTATAACCGGAAAATAAAATATCATTACAAAGATAATGAATCTACCTTTGTCATTTTTATATGCTATCTATATAAACTGACTTAATGATATTTTATTCTTTCTGTCTTGTAATTTGCTTTGTCTGACTGACATTTATTAGCTATGTAGGTACAAGTCACTTAACCTCTCTAGATCTCAATTTTCTCATCTATAAATTATGAATATTAATAATGAGCTGTTTAGGAGTATGAAATGAGAATGTTTCAGTCTGAATATAAGGTCAGTTCATGGTATGGGATTTAAAGCTTTAAATCCACAGGAAGATTTAATTCTCTGTCATTTTTATATAATCTGTCTCTAAACACAGTGCTTTCTCAACCACAAAGCATCCAAACACCAAGACAAAACAAAGATTGCTTTTATTTCTCTTGACTCAGCTGATTAGGAAATATATCTAAACTTAAGGCCAATAACATTTGCATTCTCTCAAGCCTTTCATTTTCTAAAATTTGTTCCACTTTTCAGACTTCCAGAGCCTCAATATCCTTATCTGTTTGACAGATTTAATAGCTGTGTTGGATTTTTGGTATAGATTAGGGATACTTCATGTAAAATGCTTAGTCTTCAACTGGCACAAAGTGAGTGCTCAGTGGATCACGGAAGTGTTAATGGCTTTGGGTTCAAACACAGTTAGGGAGCAAGGCTGTTCCTTGCCTTAGGGCACTGGGCATAACTGAGAACCCTTGGCTCTCTCTTCATCTACAGATAACACAGCCCCATGATCTTGCAGGAAATCACTTAATGTTTCTGATGTTTTTTTTCTTTTCTCTCTTTTAGAAATGTTCATGAGAATTCTTTTGTGACCACCTTATATTTTTTATGAGGACCAAAGAATATAATTGATGGGACTGAGGTGTTTTTTTGTTTGGTTTGGTTTGGTTTGGTTTTTTTGCCTCCTTAATCCCCGACAATAACTTTCTTTGCAATACTTTCAAATTCCTGAGCTAGGCATTTATGACTCTTTGTGGTTTGGTCTCTTATCATTTGGACTAAATTTCTTTTATATCCACATTTAATCTTTGTTCCAACCATAGTAAATTAACTGAGGTTGCCCAAAGGCACTACACTATCTGTTGGTTTGGAGGTTTTTGCATAATGGGGTTCCCTCTCTGAAGAGAACACTCCTCCATCCTATCTCTCTCCAACTCCTTTGTTTGGCTTACTCTTTTTGGAAATTAGGCCTCAACCCTCAGGTCACCTCATACAGCAAAATATCTTTACCAAAGAAAGACTGATATAATGTTATTCCCATTACCTAATTTATCAGATGACTTTCCTTATCTATCTCTGTACTCTTTATATCCCTCCAAATTATTTGAGTTGTTTTCTCACTGTCTGTCTGGGAATACATTGCATGAGCTTGAAGAGCTATTTGTTGAATAGATAAAAAAATGAAACACACACACATATACACATCATTATTACTTTAACACACCTGCCTAGACCGAATATCAGTTTTGAAGAGGTCAGTAGGTCAAGTAAACAAAGTCTTTATGGAAGAGGAGAATGATTCAATAATATGTATTTTGAAAAGGGGTTTTTAAAATTTCAAATTACTAAACAAACATAAGTTATTAGGTAAAAGAATAAGATAGTATTTTGTGTAATAGGAATTATGTTTTGAGCAAACAATTTTTCAGAGAAGCTCTGTAGAGTCAAAAGTGTGTCCATGTGGAGATCAAGGGTCAAAGACACTTCCTGACAATTCTCAGGCAAGGAAAAATTCCATCTTTCTTTTGACTTTACTGCCATCTGTTGTTCAAAGAAGTAATCACATTTCTGTTATTTTCTAAAGTGTGACCCTAGGTCACCTACTTATGGAAAGTGCTAACTCCTGGGTCCCACCCCAGATATCCACCTAATTGTGTGGTGCCTGTGGTCCTGTATTTTCAACAACCTGATGAAGAGTAGAGGAGAATACTTGGCATAGAACTTGATCCATATATCCATACTTGGTGTGTATAAGGCTCTATGCTAAGCAGAGGCTAAATCTCCTGCTTTAAAAAAAATATTATTTTTTAACTTTACTTATTTATTTTAAGATAGAAATGGTGGAAGAAAGAATCAGTGGGGGAAGGGATGAGAGAAGAAGAGAGAATGAGAAAATTCCGAGCAGGCTCTGCCAGAGCAGAGCCCAATGTGGGGCCCAAGCCCAGGAACCATGAGATCATGACCAGAGCCAAAGTCAAGAGTCTGATGCTTAATGAACTGAGTTACCTAGGTGCCCCGAGTCTCCTGCTTTTTAAATGAAAGTATTGTCATAGAACTATTCTTGACTCAGCTGTGCAGACCTTTTGTTTTTCCATGAGCTTTCACCACCACCAGACCACTCTTCACTTCCAAGCCCCTACCTTGGGTGGAAAAGTACAATTTTTAAACAGCACATTGATTTTTGTAACATTTTGTGTTTTTTTGTTGTTGTTGTTGTTGTTTTTTTTGCTGGGTTCATTCACTGATTTATTCTTTTAGAAACTATACCAGTATTACTGGTACTTGTCTAAATGCGTGTAAACAGAATGAGGTGAAAGGAAACCAGAGTTTATTTTGTCAGCCTACTTTTTTCACTGTTTCTAAAATGTCACCCCATTGAAATAAAGTTTCTGCTTGGCCAAAACAAGCTGTTATTCATAGGAGTGGAAACATAATAGTTATAAGTCATTAGTACTTACTGTGCTGCAGTTTCTAAACATGTTGTTCTATGCCTTGGAAAAATGAGACCAGGGTTCTGAGACCTGAGGATTATAGGGAAGTCTCTTGGCAGGAGGGACCTGTGAAGGGATCAGAAACATAGCCAGAAAGGGCAGTACTTCCCGGATCTCTGCAGGGCCTGGGAGAATGACATCTGTGGAGCAACATCAGACCACCATCCATCCACAGCTGGAATGGAATTTAGGAGGGGTTAGACAACAGGCCTAAGTCAGCATTTGCATTTCATAACTTTGTCCAAGGCTGAGTCTGGGTATCCTAAGAACACATTTTATTCTCTGCCTTCTTTTTAGGATGCTCCACATTCTACTTCCCGCTTGCTCATCCTGATACCAGTGTTCTTACATTAAAAGAAAAAAAATCTCTCCTGGGCCATAAAAGAATAAATAGCAATAGTAATTTACATCTCTCATTATGTTTATTAATTTCATTTTCTAGTTAATTATAACTGATATATCGGAAGTTAGGGATTTTTGTATGTTGATAAAGTTTCTTCACTTCAAGTTGCACTTAGTATTTAATAGCTTGTCATTTTATTGTCTGAACGTGGATATCCTTCTTTCAAGAAAGCTTTAAATACTTTATCCTCATTTATCATGTTAGTGTGCTATAGGTTTCTCAAAGAAGAGTTCTGTCAAGCTAAGAGAAAATGATAAAGAAATGTTTCTGAATTTTATCAAGTTATTTTTTTCCAGCATGTAATGAGCAGTTCACAGTTACTTTTCAAGAATATTTACAATACCAAACCATTCTTGCATATTTAGTATAATATACACTTGATTGTGGTGTTATTCTGTTATTATTTGCCTACCATAGATTTACAATATTTTATTTCAAACTTGTGTTTCTATAATTATACATGAGATTGGCCTAATTTTTCTTTTCTCTGTGTGTGTTTGTATGAGTGTGTATTATTCTGCACATTCAGATGTTTGTACCATTATAATACCATTTTTGGTTTTGACATTTAAACTATTACAAACTTATAGAATAAATTGCTAAATTTTCTTTTTCCTCATGATTTTTAGCAGTATTTAACATGTGCATTATCTGTTCCTTAAACAATTGGTATATTTTTTTCCATCATATTTTCAGACACTGAACTTTTCTAGTGTAGATCTTTCATAATATTTTTAGTCTCTTCTGTAATTCTTGGACTCTTTAGATTCTCCAGTCCTTTTTTAAATGTTATTTTAATTATAGTAGTAAGTCACTGAGGTGTTCTAAGAAGAAGACATTTAATCTGATCTACATTTTTAATGGAAATTTCCTAGAGTATTACATATCTAAAGAAAAAGGCACATTTTATAAGTATCCAGTTTGATGAATATTCATAAATAAACACACCTGTGTAACCATCACCTTTTTCAAGCAACAAAACATTACCAGAAACTTTCCTAGCCTGTCCACTGCCTGTGTAGGATAACCTCAATCCTAACTTTCTAGCACAATAAATTATTTTTGCCTGCATAAGAACTTTACATTATTGGAATTATATGGTATGCACTCATTTCTATTTTGTGTCTTTTGCCAGTTCATCCATATCGTTTCAGATAATTGTAAACAGTTCATTCTCTTTGTTATATAATATTTATTTGCATAAATATACCACAATTATTTGTCAATTCTATGGTGGATCCATATACTATGTTTACCCATTGTATTCGTTATTTATTCTTTTCAATTTGGGGCTTTTAGGGTTGTTTTTGTAGACATCTTTGTCCATACATTTTGACAAATATATTTTGTCAATCCATACATTTTGACAAATCCATACATTTTGATTTATATGATATGTACAAATCATTATGTATATACGTAGGAGTCAGATTGTTGGGTCACAATCTGTGTGTATAATCGACTTTATTAGATACTGTGAGGACGTTTCTTGAAGTGGTTGTACCAGCAGGTTTTGAAAGTTTCAGTTGCTGTGTATCTTCAGTGACATTGGATATATTTTTCTTCTTTTAATTTTTACTATTACATTGTTTGTACAGTGGAATTGAACTGTGGTTTTAATTAACATTTCCCTAATAGCCAATTAACTTGGGAACCTTTCATATGTTTATTGGTTAACTACATATTTTCTTTGATGAAGTTTTTCAGTATGTCTTTTGACCAGATTTGTATTAGATCTTCTACCTTTTTTCTTATTGATTTGTAGTTCCTTATATGTACTCCAAGTTAAGGTCTTTTATCATATATATGGATTTCAAATATTTTCTCACATTCTGTGGCTTGCATTCTTATTCTTTCAAGTGTCCTTAGATAAAGAGGTTTTCTTTTATTTTTTTTTTTTACAAATAGTTTATTGTCAAATTAGTTTCCACATAACACCCAGTGCTCATCCCCACAAGTGTCCTCCATGCCCATCCCTCCTCCCCCCCACATCCATCAGTCCTCAGTTTTTGTCAGCATTCAAGAGTCTCTCATGGTTTGCCTCTCCCCCTTTCCCCCACCATTTCCGCCCTTCTTCTCCCCCTTGGTCCTCTGTTAAGTTCCTCCTAATCCTCCTATACGTGCACACATATGATATTTGTCCTTCTCTGCCTGACTTATTTCGCTCAGCATAACACCCTCAAGGTCCATCCAGGTTGCTACACATGGCCAGATTTCATTGTTTCTCATTGCCATGTAGTATTCGATGGTATAGATAAACCACATCTTCTTGATCCATTCATCTGTTGATGGACACTTAGGCTCTTTCCAGGTTTTAGCTATTGTGGAGAGTGCTGCTATGAACATTGGGGTACATGTGCTCCTATGCATCAACATTTCTGTATCCCTTGGGTAAATTCCTAGCAGTGCTATTGCTGGGTCATAGGGGAGTTCTATTGTTAGTTTCCTTAGGAACCTCCACACTGTTTTCCAGAGGGGCTGTACCAGTTTACATTCCCACCAACAGTGTAGGAGGGTGCCCGTTTCTCCACATCCTCGCCAGCATCTAGAGTTCTCTGATTGGCTCATTTTAGCCACTCTGACTGGCGTGAGGTGGTATCTCAGTGTGGTTTTTGATTTGTATTTTCCTGATGAGGAGGGATGCTGAGCATCGTTTCATGTGTCTGTTGGCCATCTGGATGTCCTCTTTGGAGAAGTGTCTGTTCATATCTTCTGCCCATTTCTTCACTGGGTTGTTTGTTTATCGGGCATGTAGTTTGGTGAGTTCCTTGTAGATTCTGGATATCAACCCTTTATCTGATATGTCATTTGCAACTATCTTTTCCCATTCCGTTGGTTGCCTATTAATTTTCTGGGTTGTTTCCTTGGCTGTGCGGAAGCTTATAATCTTGATGAGGCCCCAACAGTTTATTTTTGCTCTTGATTCCCTTGCTTTTGGGGATGTGTCAAGTAAGAAGTTGCTGCGGTGGAGGTCAAGGAGGTTGTTTCCTGCTTTCTCCTCTAGGGTGTTGATAGTTTCCTGTCTCACGTTCAGGTCCTTTATCCACTTTGAGTTTATTTTTGTGCACGGCGTGAGAAAATGATCTAGTTTCATTCTTCTGCATGTTGCTGTCCAGTTCTCCCAACACCATCTGTTAAAAAGGCTGTCTTTTTTCCATCGGATATTCTTTCCTGCTTTGTCAAAAATTATTTGGCTGTATACTTTTGGGTCCACTTCTGAGTTCTCAATTCTGTTCCATTGGTCTATGTGTCTGTTTTTGTGCCAGTACCATACTGTCTTGATGATGACAGCTTTGTAGTAGAGGCTAAAGTCTGGGATGGTGATCCCTCCCGTTTTGGTTTTATTTTTCAGGATTACTTTAGCTATTCGGGGTCTTTTGTGGTTCCATACAAACTTTTGGATAGTTTGTTCTAGTTTTGAGAAGTATGCTGGTGCAATTTTGATTGGAATTGCATTGAATGTGTAGAGTGCCTTAGGTAGTAATGACATCTTAACTATATTTATTCTTCCTATCCATGAGCATGGAATGTTTTTCCACTTCTTTGTGTCTTCTTCAATTTCCTTCATAAGTTTTCTATAGTTTTCCTCATACAGATCTCTTGTATCCTTGGTTAGGTTTATTCCGAGGTATTTTATGGCTTTTTGTGCAATTGTGAATGGGATCAGTTTCTTGATTTCTCCTTCTGTTGCTTCATTGTTGGTGTATAAAAATGCAACCGATTTCTGTACATCGATTTTGTACCCTGCAACGTGGCTGAATTCTTGGATCCGTTCTAGTAGGCTTCTGGTGGAGTCTGTCGGGTTTTCGATGTAGAGTATCATGTCATCTGCGAAGAGTGAAAGTTTGACTTCCTCTTTGCCAATTCTGATGCCTTTGATTTCCTTTTGGTGTCTGATGGCTGATGCTAGGACTTCCAGCACTATGTTAAACAGCAGTGGTGAGAGTGGACATACCTTTCGTGTACCTGATCTCAGGGGGAAAGCTCTGAGTTTTTCCCCATTGAGGATGATGTTAGCTGAAGGCTTCTCATAGATGGCTTTGATGATGTTTAAGTAGGTTCCTTCTATCCCAACTTTCTCGAGAGTCTTTATTAAGAAGGGATGCTGTATTTTGTCAAATGCTTTTTCTGCATCTATTGACAGGATCATATGGTTTTTATCTTTTCTTTTATTGATATGATGTATCACATTGATTGATTTGCGAATATTGAACCAGCCCTGTAACCCAGGAATGAATCCCACTTGATCTTGGTGGATGATTCTTTTGATATGCTGCTGGATTCGATTTGCAAGGATCTTGTTGAGAATTTTTGCATCCGTATTCATCAAGGATATTGGCCTGTAGTTCTCTTTTTTTGCTGGATCTCTGTCTGGCTTGGGAATCAGTGTGATGCTGGCTTCATAAAATGAGTCCGGGAGTTTTCCTTCGCTTTCTATTTTTTGGAATAGCTTGAGAAGAATTGGGATTAATTCTGTTTTAAATGTCTGGTAGAATTCCCCAGGGAAGCCATCAGGTCCAGGGCTCTTATTTGTTGGGAGATTTTTGATCACTGATTCAATTTCTTCACTCGTTATGGGTCTGTTCAGGTTTTCTATTTCTTCCCGTGTGAATTTTGGTAGTGAGTGTGTGTTTAGGAATTTGTCCATTTCTTCTAAGTTGTCCAATTTGTAGGCATATAATTTTTCATAGTATTCCCTGATAATTGCTTATATTTCTGAGGGGTTGGTTGTAATAAGTCCATTTTCATTCATAATTTTGTTATTTGGGTGCTGTCTCTTATCTAGCCAGATAAGTCTGGCTAGAGGTTTGTCAATTTTGTTTACTTTTTCAAAAAACCAACTCTTGGTTTCATGGATCTGTTCAATTGTTTCCTTGGTCTCTGTGTTGTTTATTTCTGCTCTAATTTTTACTATTTCTCTTCTTCTACTGGGTTTAGGGCGTTCTTGTTGCTCTGCCTCTAGTTCCTTTAGGTGAGCTGTTAGATTTTGGACTTGCGCTTTTTCTAATCTCTTGAAATAGGCCTGGAGAGCAATGTACTTTCCTCTTAGCACTGCCTTTGCTGCATCCCATAGATTTTGAATTGTTTTGTTTTCATTTTCATTTGTTTCCATATATTTTTTAATTTCATCTCTAATTGCCTGATTGGCCCATTCATTCTTTAGAAGGGTGTTCTTTAACCTCCATGTTTCTGGAAGTTTTCCAGACTTCTTCCTGTAATTGATTTCAAGTTTCAAAGCATTGTGATCTGACAGTGTGCATGGTATGATCTCTATTCTTTTCAATTTATTGAGGGCTGCTTTATGTCCCAGTATGTGATCTATCTTGGAGAATGTGCCATGCGCACTTGAGAAGAAAGTAAATTTCCTGGCCTCAGGATGTAAAGTTCTAAATATATCTGTCAGGTCCATCTGGTCCAATGTATCTTTCAAGTCCCTTATTTCTTTAGTGATTTTCTGTCTGGTTGACCTATCCATTGCTGTAAGTGGAGTATTAAAGTCCGCTGCTATTAGCACATTTTTATCTAGAAGCTTGTTTCTGTTTGTGATTAATTGTTTTAGATATTTAGGTGCTTCCATATTCGGTGCGTAGACATTTATGATTGTTAGTTCTTCTAGGTGGATGGACCCTGTAGTTATTATGTAGTGCCCTTCTTCATCTCTTGTGATTGTCTTTAATTTAAAGTCCAGTTTGTCTGAAAGAAGTATCACTACTCCGGCTTTCTTTTGATTTCCTGTAGCATGATATATATTTCTCCATCCCCTTACTTTTAATCTGAAGGTATCTTCCCATCTAAAATGAGTTTCTTGTAGACAGCATATAGATGGATTTTGTTTTTTAATCCATTCTGCTACCCTATGTCTTTTGATTGGAGCATTCAGCCCATTTTCATTCAGTGTTATTATTGAAATATGTGGGTTTAGAGCCTTTGTATCTTTTGTAGGGTTCATGTTTGTTGTGGTGTCTCTGGAATCTTTTTTCCTTGCAACCTTTCCTTCTGAGCATCCCCCTCAGGATTTCTTGTAGGGCTGGCTTCATGGTGACAAACTCTTTCAATTTCTGTTTATTTGGAAAGGTTTTTATCTCTCCTTCTATTTTGAATGACAGGCTTGCTGGATAGAGGATTCTTGGCTGCATATTTTTACTGTTCATCACATTGAAGATCTCCTGCCATTCCTTTCTGGCCTGCCACGTTTCAGTAGGTAGGTCTGTCACCACTCTGATAGGTTTCCCTTTGTATGTGAGGGCCCTTTTCTCCCTAGCTGCTTTCAAAATTCTCTCTTTGTCCTTGTATTTGGCCATTTTGACTATGATATGTCGTGCAGAAGATCGATTCAAGTTACGTCTGAGGGGAGTCCTCTGAGCCTCTTGTATTTCCACATTGACTTCCTTCCCCAGGTCGAGGAAGTTCTCTGCTATAATTTGTTCCAGGACTCCTTCAGCACCTTTCCCTCTCTCTTCCTCTTCTGGGATTCCTATGATACAGATATTGTTGCGTTTGACTGTATCGCTGAGCTCTCGAATTCTTCTTTCCTGTTCCTGGATCAGTTTGTCTCTTTTTTTGTCAGCTTCTTGTTTTTCTATAATGGTGTCTTCTAAATCACTTATTCTCCTTTCTGCCTCTTCAATCCGTGCGTTGGAGGCCTCTAATTTATTATGTATCTCCTTTATCGCATTTTTTAATTCTTCATGCCTATTTTTATTTTCCATTCTGTCTGTAGCCATAGTTTCTTTGATGTCCCCTATGATTTTTTCAAGCCCTGCTATTAATTTCACCATTATTATTCTAAAATCTTGTTCACTTATGCTGCTGATATCTGTTTTGAGCAGTTCATTAGCTGTCATTTCTTCTTGGAGTTTCTTTGGAGGAGAGCTCTTTCGTTTCGTCATTTTAGTTAGCTTTCCGGCTCTTGTTGGTTTTAAAGACCTGTTATGCTCTCTGTTTCTATGAGCGCTGCTATATCCAAGAAGACTCTTTGACTTTCCAGGGCCTATCCTTTCAGAGATTGTTTTCTGAATGGTATCCCTCAGTCACTCTTGTTGGGACCTTAGTTATTTTATTTTCCTATTCGTAGTGATATTTGGGACTCTTCACCTTGTGTACTCTAGCTTGTTTCTTGAGGTAGCCCTGGAAAAGAAAACAGACAGACAAACACACAGGGAGCAGGAGCACACAAACGCACAGGCTAATTCAACTAACATGCAAAGCGAGAGGGAAAACGAAAAAGTTAACAGAAAAGACGGAGGAGGGAGGGCGAATAATAGGGAGTATAAAGTACATAAAGAGTCAAAAAGGGGAAAAGAAAAGGAAAAAAGAAGAAAACCGATGGACAAAGAACAGTTTAAAGCATATACCTGGATTTCCCAACTACAGTTAAATAGCCATGTGTATGCAGTGCTGGTTGAAGAGCATAGAGAAAAAGAGAGAAGGCAGGGCGAGATGAGGCAGAATTGGAAATAGAATGAACAGGCAGAAGGGATAAGAAGCTTTTTTCAAAGAGGTAAAGGGTAGAATATGGTTGGAGAGGTGAGAGAAGGATGCTGGAATTATCCAGAGAAACTATATAGTCTAATTACTCCTGAGAGAAATAGCTGAAAATGTCGGTAGGTGTAGAATTTACATTTACAGAATGGACTTGTTGTGATTGTTTAAGCAAGCTGGCGACCAGAGTTAATCAGGTCAGCGTTTTGGAGAAAAAAGCGAGAAAAGAGAAAGAAGAAGAAAAAAAGAAAGAGAAAGGAAAGGGGAAAAAAAGAAAGAAAAAAAAAGGAAAAAAACAAAAAAAGGAAAAAAGAAAAAAAAGGAAAAAAAAAGGGAGGAGGGCACCTCTCAGGCAGGGATGGGCATGGCATGATCGGATGCCTCAGGCAGGGGTTCTGCCTTGGCGGTTGTGGGGAGGAGAGTGAGGGTGCTCCAGTCCCTTCTTGAACCCTGCGCTGCAACTCGCTTTTTTGGGCGTGTCAACTCCCCGTTCCGGGGACGTAGCCGAAGTTGGTTGCACTCTTCAACCCAGGCCAGTTCCAATCTCCAAATCCCAGTCTGCGCGCCCTGCTGAAGTTGCCTTAGACACAGCTTCCCAGGCAAAACCCTCAGGCTATTCCAGGCCCCCTGCCGAGCTCTGGGGGTGGAGTCAGAATCACTGCTTTCTTCTCTGGGTTGGGCTGGTGCGCATGCGCGGGGGCTTGCCTGCCAGGTCCGTGTAGTCCGAGCCCGCTGGAGTGAGGAAAACCGGGTCCTTCTATGGCTCATCACCCGAAACACGAACTCACAGGCAAATTTCCCAGTTTTTAGCTCTTTGCCTTCCCTCTCGAGTTCCAGCCAGCCAGGAGCGCGGACGCCCGGTGTCCGCGCGGCTCTTCAGGGGCCCCAGCCGCCCGGGAGCTACAATGGTGGCAGGCACGCGAGTGTAAGTACGGAGCTCCTTACTTCTCTGCCATCTTTCCCTCTCCCCAGCACTAATCCATTCTTGACAGTTTAACCCTCATAATCTAATCACCCTCCAAAGGCCTCACCTCCTAATACCATCACATGGGGGATTATGCTTCAGTATCTAAATTTTAGGGGGACCCAAGTATTCAGTGTATAGCATTCCACCCCTGCTCCCCCAAATTCATGTTCCTCCCATATGCAAAATACATTCATTCCATCCCAAGAGACCCAAAAGTCTTAACTTGTTGCAATGTCAACTCTAAAGGCTGAAATCCAGAGTTTCATGTATCATCTAGATCAGATATGAATGAGACTCAAGGTGCAGTTCACTCTGAGGCAAATGTTTTTCCAGCTATGAACCTATGGAATGAAACAAGATATGTGCTTCCAAAATACAATGGTGGAATAGACATAGGATAGGCATTTTCATTCCAAAATGAAAGGATAGGAAAGAATAAAGGAGAAATGGGTCCCTAGAAAGTTGAAATTATAAGGCAAATTCTAGAAGATATTAAGGCTCAAAAATATTCCCCTTTGAATCAGTGGTCTGCCTTCTGAGTACAGATTGCAGTCCCACCTTTTATCATTGGAATGGTTGTCTTACCCCACATCTTTAGGGGTTGGCTCCCACGGTTTGAGAGGAGGCCATTTGTCTTTTTGAAAGTGGGGCAATGGTTCCTCCTTTAGAAATCAAAGAGGAAGGCCTGATGATCTTTGAATCATCTTCAAGGTCATTGTTCTTAGTGAGGTCCTCATTAGGTCCACGATTCACACTCCTAGGAATCGCCTTATAAAAGAGTTCCTTGGTGACAACACCCAGAACAAACTCTTTTATTTTTTGCAATATAAACTGAGAATTTTCTAAATCTTTACTTCTAGTTCCTTTTTTGCTTAACATTTCTGCATTTAAGCCATTTCTTTTCTTTTACATCTTACAATAAGCAGTCAGGAAGAGCCAACCCACACCTTCAATACTTTGCTTAGAAGTGACTTTCGCTAACTATCCAATTTCATCACTCACAATTTCTACCTTCCCGAAAATGCTCGGACATGAACACAATTAGGCCAAGTTCTCTTTTACTTTATAGTAAGGATTACCTTTCCTCCAGTCTCCAATAATGTTCCTCCTGTCTATCTCATACCTCATCAGAATGGCCTGTACCACCCATATTTCTACCAACAATCTGTTCATGATTATTTACATGTTCTCTAAGAAGATTGAGGCTTTCTCTAAGGCTCTCATTTTTTCTTCCTGACCTCTCACCAGAATTGCCCTTAATTGTCCATTCATAGCAATGTAAACTTTTCCTAGCTGCACCTCAAAATCCTTCCAGCCTCAACCTATTACCCAGTTCCAAAGCCATTTCCATATTTTTAGTTATTTGTTACAGTAGCACTTCCACTTCTTAAACCATTCAGGCTACTATTGCAGAATATCATAGACTGGGTAGCTTATAAAAAAAACAGTTCTGCAGGCTGGGAAGTTCAAGATCAAAGCCCCAAAAGATTCAGTGTCTGGTAAGAGGTTACTTTTTGGTTAATAGCCATCTTTTGCTGTGTACTCATGTGATGGAAAAAGTGTTAGAACTTTCTGGGGTCTCTTTATAAGGACATGAAATTATTCATGAGGGTTCTACTCTCAGGACCTAGTCACCTCTCAAAAGTCCCACCTCTTAATTACATCACATTGAAGGATTAGGATTTCAAAATATGAACTTGAGGAGGATATAGACATTTAGTGTGTAGCATCATTTATGAAAGATGTTTTTGTGGGATATAGAATTCTATGTAATCAGTTTGTGAGGTTTTATTTTTCCTTTCAGTAATTCATTATCTTCTTGTTTTCATTGTTTTCCATGAGAAATCTGCTATAATCTTTATCTGTATATATGTTTTTCTCATGCTGAATCTAAGATTTTCTCTTTATCATTAACTTTGAGCAATTTTATGTTTTGATTAATTTAGAGCAATCTTCATATTTTCTTTTGTTTTTGATTCATTGGGTTTTCCGGATCTATGGAGTTAGAATTTTCATCAAATTTGAAAAACTTTTGGCCATTATTTTTCAAATCTTTTTCCTTTCCTCTCTTTTATATTAAAATGCTTGGAGTTTTCCCCAAACACACTGATGTGCTCATTTCTTTATTTAATTTTTTGTCTTTTTCTTTTTACTTTCTATGTCTTACTTTGAATAGTTTCTTTTGCTATGCCAGTTTGAAAAATGCCCCAGGCATAAAGCTTTTAACCTAAATATGGAACAGATGACCAGGGATGCGAGGTGGCTTGCAAGATCATTCAGACCATACACCTTATCAGTAAATGTGATTTTAAGAACTTCTTGTCCTATTTTTAACTTCAGAGACAGTGAGAAGAGTATACAAACCCGTAAACATGGACTCCAGTTACAAGCCATTTCAACTAAAAGAGACGTTGACATCCTAAAACTTTTTTAAAAATTTACAATATGTAAAGATAATGAAAGAGATGGTACTTGCCTAGATAAAAGTTGCCCGTAGCTGAATATGTGTTTACTAGAAGAAAACTAACTGACATACAAGGTAGAGCAGACAAATGAGATTAACAGGAAGACCATTATTTGAAAGGATAGGTACACATTTGCATATTTGAGCATAGTGAAAGGTGCATCCTGATTTCACCAAGCCTAGAGAATTTTTCACTATTTTTAATCAAATAAGTGTTTTAAAAATATATGATAAGGAATGTATAAGTTATGAATTGTTGTAGTAAGTGTTTGGCAATGACAGTTATATTCTCTCTTCATCATTTTAAATGTTTTAAGGATGACTGCACGTCAGTAAAAATTCAATGGAATGTGCTAAGAGAGTTCCATTTTCTGGTAGCATTGTTGTACGTTTTACACTAGATGGCGGTCTATCCCTACTTGATATCTTTAAGTACAAAGCCTTTCCAATTTGAAGATGCTTACCAGAATGCTGTATTCCAGTGATTAGAAGGGTCTCTGCATTCACATATTTACTCATTCAGGATTTCTGGAGCAATACTCTGTACAGCTTGAATATTAGGGATACAAAGATTAACAAGACACAGTTGTCTTGCAGGTTCTCATAACCTCTTAGGGTGTGGGTGGAGGGTTATAATCTGCTATAATTAAAATTCAAAATGAAAAGGACTGTGTCGGAAAGGGGCCCTGAGGGTTCCTGACTTGAGGAGCACCTGTAGTACCTATTAAGTACTTCTGCCTCTCCCTAGTACTGCATTTTTTTAAATGGGGGGTGGAGAGTTTTATAATAAAGTGTTGATGCTAAAAAGGAAACTAGAAGAAAATATTCATTGGATAGCTGGTGTGTATAATTGCAAACCAAGATATTAAGTGCTACCATCTTTAAAAAATGACTCATTTTTTTCCCACTCATTCACTGCTTTAAAAAAAAGCGTCAGATAAGGGAATTGAAACAAACACATAACTATAACATGGAAAGCACTATCTATGAAGCCTTAAATGTTCTGAAGAGAGAAGGTTAATTCCTAGCTAGAGGAATCAAGGTCTTCATTGGAAATATTCCACATAAGTAATCTTTTTAGTACAGATAAGTTTCCAATTGGTAAAAATAACTGGGAGCCTCATTTCAACCAGAAGGAATAAATGAGAGGAAACATTACCATTGCTGAAAAGCTCCTGCCCTAGTTGCAAGGTATTATCTAATTCTAACAATGCCACTGATTGACCACTGAGTCCTTGGGTAGGTCAGTTAATTTTTATTTTCAGAAAGCCACTGTTTTCATCTGTATTGATGAATTGACTAGATGCATGTTATCCCTACCTTACATCTCAAAGATATTCAGATCAAAGATGAGATACAAGAAAATCATGTTTTATTTAGGGAAGGGAAATTCTGCATTTCTGGCTAAAGTGTAAGGTCTGGCTAGGAGCTGTTACAGGCTGAATTGTGTGTCACCCCTATAAATCACTTGTTGAAGCCCTAATCCCCAGTACCTCCAAATGTAATTCAATTTGGAGAACTAGCCTGTAAAGAGGTGATTAAGCTAAATGAAGCCTTTAGGGTGTGCTCCCACTATTCTGACTGGTGTCCCTGAAAGAAGAGAAAATTTGGACACACAAAAAGGCACCAGGGATGTACATACACAGAGGAAAGACCATGTGAAGACAAAGTGAGAAGACAGCCATCTGCAAGCCAAGGAGAGAAACAAACCTGCCCTTACCTTGATTTGGACTTCCAGCTCCCAAAACTGTGAGAAAATCATTTCCTGTTGCTTAGGCTACCCAGCTCATGGTATCTTGTATGGCAGCCTGAGCTATTGTAAAGTAATTCTGGGAAGGTAATCTAGGACTATTCTATAAAGTTCTTTAAATTGAGATTAAAATTATATATTCAAGTTGGTATCCAGTAGGAAACCATCACAAGTTACAAGCATGAGAAAGGGACACTTTCCAGTGTCTGGCCAGCTCCTTTAATCTTTAATGGCTGAAAAAGAAGCAAAGTTGGGAAGGTTATTAACCATTTTAAAAGAAGAAAATGGAATTAAATTTTCATGGTATAGTGAAGGAGATCTAGATCAGCAGCCTGGAGGTCACATCCAACACCAGCCCCCCAACCCAAGTTCTTGGTGACTTTTTAAAAAAAAAATTTTGGTGGGGCGCCTGGGTGGCTTAGTCGGTTAAGCGACCAACTTTCGCTTAGGTCATGATCTCGCGGTTCGTGGGTTCGAGCCCCGCGTCGGGCTCTGTGCTGACTGCCAGCTCGGAGCCTGGAGCCTGTTTCAGTCTGTGACTCCCTCTCTCTCTGACCTTCCCCTGCTCACGCTGTGTCTCTCTCTCTCCTAGAAATAAATAAAATATTCTTTAAAAAAAAAAATTTTGGTTAGTTAAAAATACAGTGAAATGTTGGCTCAAGTGTAGAATTCAGTGATTCATCAGTTACAGAGAACACCCGTGCTCATCACAAGTGCCCTCCTTAATGCCTATCACCCATTTAGCCCATCCCCACCCCTCCAGCAAACCTCTGGTTTTTCTCTGTATTTAAGAGTCTCTTATGGTTTGCCTCCCTCTGTTTTTATCCTAATTTTCCTTCCTTTCCCTTATGTTCATCTGTTGTGTTTCTTAAATTCCACATATGAGTGAAATCATATGATATTTGTCTCTGATGAACTTATTTTGCTTAGCACAATACATCAAGCTCCATCCACATTGCTGCAAATGGCAAGATATATATATATATATCTATCTTACATTTTCTTTATCCATTCATCAGTCAATGGGCATTTGGACATTTGGCTTTTGTTGATAATGCTACTATATACATTTGGATGCATGTTCCCCTTCAAGTCTGTAATTTTTTTTGGCATTTGGGTAAATAACTAATAATGTAATTACTAAATTACAGGGTAGTTCTATTTTAGTTTTTTGAGGAACCTCCATACTGTTCTCCAGAGTGGCTGTACCAGTTTGCATTCCCAACAGTAGTGAAAGAGGATTCTGCTTATTTTGCATCCTTGCCAACATCTGTTATATCTTGTGTTGTTAATTTTAGCCATTCTGACAGATGTGGGGTGGTATCTCATTATGGTTTTGATTTGTGTTTCCCTAATGATGAGTGATGTTGAGCATCTTTTATGGTCTGTTAGCCATCTGCATATCTTCTTTGGAAAAGTGTCTATTCATGTCTTCTGCCCACTGGGTTGTTTGTTATTGGGTGTTGAGTTTGATAAGTGACTTTTAAAAAGGTCCTTGACCTGGTAGGGCTACTGCTTCATTGTCTGTAACATAAAAATGTTAGTACTGGTCAACTTTCTTTCACAGGATGTTTGTTGAGGTCAAATAAGAAAACCACTTGAGAAAATGCTTTAAAATTATAGAGTACTGGGTAAAGAATCTACATATTCTTTGTGTTGGAAGAGACCATAAATGTCACATAAACTAATCACTTCATTTAAAAGCTCTTAAACAAATGTATATAATTTGTAAAAAATATATATATATATAAATATGCTAATACCTCTCTCCTGGTCCTCAACAGTAAATAGACTGCATTATTTTTAGTTTCTTTGTTATATCCAATCAATCTTATAGAATCTAATACACAGTTAGCAAAAAGTAAAAGACCCTTTAATTCAACAGTCCATCACACTCTAGAAATTTTTTAAATAAAAATCTTGCCTTATATTCTTACGTAAATTACTGTGTGTGTGTGTGTGTGAGAGAGAGAGAGAGAGAGAGAAAGAGAGAGAGAGAATCTACGCTATGGACTGATGATCTGTGTCCTCCCAAAATTTAAATATTGAAACCTAATCTCTATTGTGTTGATATGGAAGTGGGGCCTTTGGAATATGATTAGGTCACAAAAATGGAGCCTTCGTGAATGGGATTAGTGAGTTTATAAAAGAAACCCTACAGATAAACCCAGCCCCTTTCTGTCATATAATGACACAGAGAAAAGAGGGCTGTTTATGGACCAGGAAGCAGTTCATCAGACAGCAAATCTGTCAGCTTCTTGATCTTAAACTTCCCAGACTCCAAAATTGTGAGAAATAAATTTCTGTTTTTTGTTAGTCACCTAGGCTTTGGTATTGTGTTACAGTAGTCTGAATGGACTGAAACAATCTATATTGGAAATGGTTAGAGAAAATTTGAGAATATATACTTTTAAAAGAACCCAAAACATCACTAAATGGGTTATAGGTATAACTATAATTGGTAATAACAACAACAACAACATTCCTATCAGGTTAAATGATAATGGTGTTTTAGAGCTAAACCATTACATTTCACTTACTCTAATTGTTAGAAAATCCTTTTTTAACATTCAACTCAATTTTGTCTTCTTCCGGTTTCTAACCATAGACCCTCATTTCTGCCTTTTGATTTTAAGAGGAAATTAAATATCTTCTCTCTTCCAAACTGATAGTCCTTTAGTTGTTGTGTTTCTTTTATGCCTATAGCTTTTGGCTAAAATATCCCAAGCTCATTGCATCAAACCATACACAATATGATTGCCTATCTCTTCACTGCCCAAGTTGGTATGCTCTGAATGTACATTAACTCAGCCATCTCCCTAATTAAGTAGTACCTGGAAGTTAACACAGTAATTCAGCTATTAATTCAGGACTATTGCAGAACACGTCTGAAAAGTCTTCTAGTCACTATATTTTCAAATAATCAGTTCTCAGAACTGTGTTATTCTCATAGTTGGTCCACAATAAATCATTTTAGTTTTTTCACATGTCTTAGGTAAACATTTCAGGCGAGCCATTCTTTGCTGTTGCCCCCCATTGTGTTTTGTGTTTTACATTGAATGCAAATATAAAGTAAAAAATGTTCACCAAAGTAATATGAGAATTATGCCACATGCATGAAAAATAGAAAATATTGGGTTTTATCAGTTTCCTTTGCCAGTTAATAAGCCCATGCAGTAGACATGCCTAAAATTTCAGTAATAACTTAAGAATATGATTGTTTTCTATATCATGTAGAGGAATGCAAACATTTTCATGTGGCATGACACAAATCAGTGTTGATTTAAACCGCAGCTGTGAGAGATCATATACTGTCTTCTTTACACATGTATCTATACTCCTTTAGCAATGATGATAAAATGTTCATGGAAAAAAACGGTGGGAAGGACCAAGGCTCAAAGTACATAACTCTCCCACATCCTTTCTTCAGCTTCTCAGAGATATCCTGGCTTCACTTCTTTGTATATGAATCTGTCAATCAAAGTAGGTGTTCTTGGTGTTGAGATGCCACTCAAAATGGACATTGTGCTAGTGAAACTGCCACTCACAGTAGCTGCCTGGCAAATGGAGCTGTCAGTCAATCTGAACAGTTCAGTCTGCTACATTGTCAATAAGACGAGCCAGTGTGTGCTGAAAGCTGCCTCATCAGACTCAATAGAACTTAAAGTCTTGATTAACTCTCCAGTCTGCAGTTCTCAACCTTTTTTTTCCAGTGAAAATATACTTTTTATTTTCCAAAGCTTTCAATGACCAACAAGTACTTAGAATACTATTGCTAATGAAAGTTCATAAAGAATGAGGTTGGCAGCCTACCCAACTTGTCACCACAAGCCAAGGAGATTGAAGTGTAGGTCATGATAAGTATCACTGACATTCATTCACTAATTCATTCACTCCATAAATCTTTATGGTATGTTTGCTGGGAACCAATGGATATCCTTTGAGTAAGGCATTGATATATTCAGAGAAAAGTAGTACTTCAGGAGCATCCATTTCTTCACAGGCTCTGAGTAAATGTACTAGCCCATGGTGCTTCAAGTTCACCTGCATCTCTACCTTTCTTTGCAGTTTCATTTGTTCACTGAAATCTCTTTGCTCTTTACCTACTGTGTTGCTAAAAGTGACGCTTTTGTCTTACTCATTAACATAGTGTTTACCATTGGCCAAAGGTACTTTATTTTTTAAAAATTTTTAATGTTTTATTTATTTCTGAGAGAGAGACAACATGAGCAGGGAAGAGTCAGAGAGAGGGAGACACAGAATCTGAAACAGGCTCAAGGCTCTGAGCTAGCAGTCAGCACAGAGCCCAACGCGGGGCTCGAACCCACAAACCATGAGATCATGACCTGAGCTGAAGTCAGACGCTTAACCGACTGAGACACCCAGGTACCCCAAAGCTACCTTAGTTTAAAATATTATGGTAATGGTATTGGATTTGGGTATATTATTTCAATCTACTTCCATAGTTTGTCAATTTTAAAAATAATTTAAGGTGATACAATTAACTTATGACTTTCTAGCCACATCTACTAGCAAAAAATATTGATATTTTCCGTAGATTCAGCTTCATGTAGTTCCCACAGAAGTTCCAGTTCCATGTTGGCAGAAAATGCATTTTGTTTTTAACTATTGTGTTAAAAGCTATCATTGTTCTCAGTACGGGGTGAGCCCTCATTAAATAGTGTTAAATTAAGAAACTTTAGAGTGTGAAACAGAAGTTTCTCTCTAATACAAGACTATTAGAGTCAATCTTGTTAGCACAAACAAGCTCAGTATTTGAAATGATAGGGCAAGTTCCCTGTGCTCTCCTGTGCTCAGAGTAACTCAGACTGGTTCTACCATTGCTGTGTTGTCTTACACTGATTATTGAACCGCTGCTTCCATATTTTTGTCAATGGCACAATTAACACCTGGGACTCAAGTCTTCTTTTGCAGTAATAAATTTAGATCCCTAGCATAATGCCGCCCTCATTCTTCCCAGTATTCCCTCTCCCCAAAAAAGAGGCAGCTCTGCCATTTAAGCCCCCAGACAGAACCTAATACAGGTGCCTTACCTAATTACAGTCATTATTCATCATATCCACTTCAGATGTATTACTCTTACCAGAAAATTGGAACTCTTTGGATATTTTGTAGTATACTAATTCATGAAGTCTTTGAACCCTGATGAGTGGACTCCTGCAACTCTCTGCAATCCAGTGTATTTCTTCAGCCTCAGTTCTTCCTCTGCTAATTCTTCCTCAGTTGAAGCTATGGTTCTTATCAAGTTTCAGTAAGATATGACAACTTCTGCCCTATTTTTATTTTTGTCATCTAAATAAATATGTAATTATACCGGCAATCTTCATTTTACATGACATTTTAAATTTTAAGTCATTTAAAATAATTACAACTGACATTTATACCAACAATCTTCATTTTAAATTTAAAAATAAATTTATTCAGAATTTCATAGTATTTTCTTTGTTTTACTTATGCTTCTTATTATTTATCATAGCTACATATTGTCTCCTTAATTGATCATAAACTCTGAAATAAGGTACAGTGACTATAATATCAGAAGTTTTATTTTTATTGTAAGTAAGAAGCCTGATGAATCTGCTACTGACTTCTTAGTTGAATTTTGTGAGTTCAAATCAGGTTACTTTTGAGGTGGCTTCCAGCTCTAGAATTTTCTGATCTTATGTCAGTGAGCAGAGAAATGAGGAAATTAGAGATTTTTTTTAGGAAATAGGGAATTAGGGAGTATGAATGAGAAATAACAAATCCCTGTCTAGGCTGATGCTAGGGTTGCTCAGTGGTGAGGTTCAAATGAGGGACAACATACCATCATGGAGATATGTGTCATATGAATAGAATAAATCTCATAATTAGAACAAATCACTACATAAATCTCATAAATAGAATAAATCACTACATAATCTCAGTGAAGTAGAATATGCCTCTGATTTTGTTGAAGATACACTTTTAGTATTTCTAACTGTATTTTCCTTGACAGACACCAGGTGGCATAAGGAGTTGATTTCTTAAAATACAGGCAAGCCTATGCCACGGCAAAACATGCTGCTGCACACCCCTTTCAGACTTAAGTAACAAAGCTTTGTTTTAAGAACTATGTAGCCAATTTTCAGTTCAATTAGCAGTGAAAATGGCCTACACTATGTGACAGAATACTTACAATAAAAAAACCTGCTAAATGTGGGTCATTAATATACAAAAACAGAAAAGGCATTAGCTTTGGAGGAGAAAGGAGAAAGGGAAGCTTGGAAATGTATATATATATATATTAATGGAAGAGAGACAGAAGGGAGATAGACTCACACACACACACAACACAACACACACACACACAGCAAACAGAAGTCTTACCAGAGAAGAAATGGTACAGGTAGATTTGTGTAAGGAATCACAGTCTCAAAAGTGGAAAACATTTTAGAGGTGAGTCCCTCTAACCCCATCCAGACAGGGAAAGGAAAGCCCAAATGTAATGTAAAGTGCTTAAGAAGGTATAACAGAGCAAGAAAAGAGGTCTACCTACATCTATACACACATAACCAACAAGTTTCATCACTCTAAAGGTCAATTTGTTTTTATTGATGCTTTGAGAGACCAATTAGAGGAAAATAAATTACTTCTAAGCAGTCATATCCATTTTTAAGTCAATAAATTAAATGAAGTTGATTTGGTAGCAGAAATAGCCATTTAAACCATGAACAAGTTTAGACATCCTTCTAAGATTTTATACTAAAGGTGGGTTTAGAGGGTAAGATAAGCATGGTTTTAACTTGATAACTAGAATATTTCTATTACAGAGATTTTATCTTTTCTTAATGCTTGTTCCCACCTCTGCTATCCATCTAATCTTCCGTTATTTTTGGTGCTATTGGAAAAGAAACAGCATTTAATTTCAACAAAAATGACTTTGGCATATGTTAGGGATGTGTGTGTGTGTGTGTGTGTGTGTGTGTGTGTGTGTGTGTGAGTGATATGATAGGTAAGACTAGATAGAGCTCATGATTCAAACTGAGGCACTTTTCAAAATAGCCTTATTAAACTTTAATGAACATATGAATACACTGCACATATTTAAATGGTAAAATTTGATACGTTCTGACATAGGTGCATACCCATGAGACCAGCACCATGATCAAGATAGTGAACATATTACCCACAAAGTTTTTTCATGTACCTTTATAATCCTTAGCTCCTGCCCTGTCCCCCTCCAATTTTCCCAGGCATCCACTAATCTGTTTCTGTCACTACACATTAGTTTGCATTTTCTAGAGTTTTAAATGAATAGAATAACAAAGTATATATTCTCTTTTGTCTGGTTAATTTGACTTAGCATAATTATTCTGAGAGTCATCCACATTGTCTTGTGTATCAATACTCTGCCATTTTTATTACTGAGCAGTATTCCATTTGATGGATGCACTATACTTTATCCACTCTCCTGTTTATGTTCATTTGTATTGTCTCCAGTTCTTATCTGTTACATATAAAGGCTGCTGTGAGCATTTATTTATGAGTCTTTACATATAGACTTAAGCATTCTTATTTCTAAATAAATATCTATAAAGAGCATGGCTAGATTTGGGGGCAATCCAAGGTGAAAAGAGACAGGATAGGATTATAGGAAAGCAAGAATAAACTGATATGTTCTGGAAAAATCCAGTTCTTAGTCACCCTATGGGCAGGCCACCAGAAGAGTACTTTTCAAGTTGATAGTAATTGGCCTGGGAAAAAGGCAATTTTTAGTTCTACTTAAATACTATGCTTGGCAATAGCATAATGTCAGAGACCACTAGCTGTCTCTCAGTATCTCTTTGCCTCATCTTTTAGAGGAAGGTTTAGTAAACTATGGCCCCTGGGTCATATCCAGTCTGCCACTTGTTCCTATAAATACAGTTTTATTAGGATATAACCATGATCACTCATTTACATTTTGTCTGTGGCTGCTTTTGCACTAAAATAACACAAGTACTTGAATAACTGCAACAGAGACCATGTGGTCCACAAAGCCTAAAATATTTACTACCTCGCTCTTTAGGAAAAGATTGCTGACTCTTGCCCTAAAGTAATAGGATACCAGATTGTTAGTTGGGCACACGATCACCTACATGGAAGAGGATTTATTTTCTTGGTTTACTTGAAGTGAAGTTCTAGCTAGTGGTTTATAAGGAGAAGTGATATGTGCAAATTTCCAAAAATTATCTTTAAAATGAGGAGGGTTGCCCTTCTCACCCTTTCACCTAGTCCTCTTTTGTACATGTTAGAATGCAGACATACTAGCTGGAGATCCTCCAACATCCTAGACAATGAAGTGGCCTTGAGTATAGAAAATACACACAGTGAAACCACAGAATAGAGAGAATTTGTCTTCCTAATACGAAGTACATGCAGATCTGGACTGACTTCAGCAGGCTACATATAAGAAAAAGAAAGAAGCTTCTGCCTTGCTTTGTCTGTTTGGTTGGAAGAGGGGTTCCATCACTCACAGCAAATGTAACCGATGATATATGTAATACCTTGTATTACAACCAACTTCCATATGTACAACATTCTTAAGGTTATCAATATACTACTAGTCATGGGTATGGATCCTTGGGTAACTTTTTAATCTCCAGAGCCTCAGTGACTTCATCTTTCAATGTAGCCTGTAGAGCAAAACCTCTGAGAGGCTGGAATAGTACTCCGTTTACTGTTCAGATTCATTTCACTATGACTCTGTGAGCCTTCTTCACCATAGATACCTTCAAACTTATGTACACCAAGCCTGTGGGTGAGGCATTTTATGAATTGTATTCAATCCTTGCTGAGGGTGCTTTCATCAGTTCACCAGTTCCCTTACATTTTTTTATTTTTTTGTTGTAGGAAATCAAGTCAGTACATTTTCTCTTGATTTCCTTGGCAAAGATGTATATAATAAGATATATTTGTTTTGTGTTAGTGGAAACATTGTGATGAAAAGAAAAATTCAGAAACACCAAGGTGGCTCAGTCAGTTGAGCATCAGACTTCGTTTAGGTCATCATCTCACAGCTTGTGGGTTCAGGCCCACATCAGGCTCTGTGCTGACAGCCCAGAGCCTGAAGCCTGCTTTGTATTGTGTTTTTCTTTCTCTCTTGGCCCCTCGCCTGCTGGTGCTCTGTCTCTCTTTCTTTCAAAATAAATAAACATTAAAAATTTATAAAAAGAAAAGAAAAATTCAAAACCCTTGATCAAACTATATACCCATGTTATATATGATTGATTAATAAAAATCAAATCATATATGTTTATATGTGTATATAACACTGATAGTACAGGTAAATGCATCTGTATATTATAGTAAAAATTCACATATAGAAACAATAGTTTGAATTAATTATAATGTTTTTTAAATGCAAATTATTTTATGGAAACATCATTCTGAGTTTTATATATCCATAAATTGAAAAACGCATCTCACCTATTACAACTACTTTTTTTTGCCCCCACTTCTTTTTCTATGTACTTTGGTGGCATGCATATTTGTATTAAAGAAGTCATTGAAAATAGAAGCATTAATTTATTTGAAGAAACTTACATCTCTATTACTCAGAGTAGATAAAAACAGCTGCTGTGTCTGTAGCTACTGAGGCTCTTGTCTCTAGGACCACAGCTACAATTAAGATTGCATCCACCATATTCAGTATATTATAGTAAAATAAGTGAATGTGATTCGGGCTGCAAAATCCGTTGTGTAAAAAATAAAATCACTTTTATTTCCATTTTCTTTAAATCAAGGTCTAAGTTCAAATCCGCCATTCTTGCAGGGCTTTTAATGAATTATTTAGGGGGTGGGGGACTCCCTCCTCCCAAGATTGTGCAAAGGTCAAGCCTGGGGCATCTGGTCACTGCTGCTAGACTCTCAAGCTTCTACCTCCAAGAGCACCAGAGGCACAGGCACAGTTTTTCATGCTAGGAAACTTGGACCCAGCGTCTAGCCTCCCTTGAACCTCTGAAGTTTTGCAAATGCTCAGTACACCATTGCCAGGAATATAACAGCTCTAGTCTTCACTGAAAACCTACTATCTGACCTCTTAGAAAAATCCCTCTCCGTTTCTCTACCCTCTTATCCTCCCTTGTGGTGTTTCATTCTCTCTGTTTCTCTCTTAGTCTCTCTATCCTCTGTCTCTGTCTGTCTCTCTCTTAATATCAGTTCTTCAATGAGCCCAGGGTTTTTCAAGATGAGGAAGAACCCAATGACTCTGAAACTTTCTGTTTCAGCTTAGCCAAAATTGCTGGAGAAAGAAAATACTCAGCTTAATTCAGAGTTTCTCCTCCTCAGTAGTATTGATGTTTTAGGCTGGAAAATTCCTTGTGAGGGTCTCTCCTGTGTACTACATGTTTGGCAAGTATCCTTGGACTCTACCCATTAGATGGCCATAGTTCCCTCTCTTACAAATTGTGACAGCCAGAAAGGTCTCCAGACATTAACAAATGTTCTGTGGAAGGCTAATTTATCCCCTTTGAGAAGTTTCTAACCTAATGGCAAAAGGAGAAAATACAGGCTAAAAAAGATATCTTTTTAACAAATTGGCCCCAAAGTCATTTATGAGACGCTTCAAAGAAACTTGGCTATGTGTCTTAACTCAGTTATCTCATTTAACCCTCACATGTAACTTATACTGCAATTATTACAATTTTCCTTATTTTATAGTTGAGAAAAATGATACTGGATTATTTAGGGTCCACTTAGAAGTCAGAATTCACAATGGTTATTTAAACAAAGAGATTTTAAGTTGAAGACCTCTCAATAAGTATTAAGTTATTAACTAGGTAACTGAAAAGTTAAAAAGAGAAGTCTAAAATGTGATGGGCTAGTAAGCTGGCTCTGTGTTGTGAGTTAGGGAATGGCCTTTCTTTTTAGTGTTTTCCGATGTTAATTGTGTACTTGCTCCTTCCCTCGCTAATGCCAAGCTACCAATTTGACATCACTGAGCACAAAGCTGGGGAGAGAAGAACAGAATCAGCTTATGCTAGCTACTACAAGGATCTCCCACACACCACAGACACTAAGGTATCACCAAGGTAGCAACTGTAGGAAGGAGCTGCAACACCTAGAACTCAGAAAACAAAGAATTAGGTAAATTATGAAATTCCATAAAGTTTGTTGAAATTATGAATAGCTAGAGGATTGGAAAAGGGCTTTAAGGAGTTGAAACCCTGAGCTCTAAGGAGGAGGTGCTGCTTCACCAGTGCTGGAATCTTTGATCTTCTAGGAGGGACCCTCATGTACTAGGCCCCAAATATATGAAGGGTGGGCACCAGTAGCAATTTATTGATGATGGTGCCTTTAAGAGGGTGCATTAAAGCTGGTCCTGCAAACACTGGGACAACCACAAATTGGACGTGGCTGCTTCCACAGGAAGGAATTGCCTCTGTTGGAGTGATGAAGTATTGCTATGGAGATACCATCAGGGAAGCAAACAGACAGAAAGGAAAGAGGCCCTTCCTCCTACTGGCTTTGTAAGAGCCCTGAAGGGCGGAGCCCAGCAGGGTCCTTTACATTATCAATGAGTAAAAAAATGTTTTCTTCTCTTGATACTGATCTATAACTTGCTTATCAATGGATTACATGACAATTTTGATCTATGGTGGCAACATTTTTTTTTAAACATGATCTTCGTTCCTTCATGGAATCAAATGCACCAAAATGAATGGAAATGAAGATTTCACTTGAGGAAAAGAATCTGGGTACCAGACAACTATTCTTATCATAAGTCTTCAAGATAATCACCAAACCAACTAAACACATAGTAGAGAAAAAAAATCTCATACAATCCAAGCATTTCAATTTGCTGAATCTCATGGAGTCCAAGCAAGTGATCTGTTCTGAACAAATTTTGTTTCAGATACATAGGACAGAAATATTGTGTTAGAATGGCTAAATGGAGCTGAAATATGGAGGAATTTGAAGGTTTCCTTCCACTAAACAAGCAAATCACAGATGAAATGGAGATAGAGAAAATATAAAATGCCAATATAAATTGGTTCAGGGCTCTAAACACACACACTGCATACACACATGTGCATGCACACACACACACACACACACACACACTGCATCTACACACACAGTACGTACACATACAAAAATACAGATAAACTAAATAGAAAAGATATAGACCTTGATAGAATTTATATGCCAATGATTATAAGGTACTTCATTAATTTATTACCTCTAAGGAGAAAAGGTGCCACTTAAATTGTGACACATTTGTACTTGTAAAATACATCACAACATCAGAGATATTAAAATGTGAAAAACATTTACCTTAGAATCTATGATATATGGTAGAAACAAAAGATACAAGAAATCAAGTAAATGGATTTGTAAGAACATATTGAGTTAGAGAATTTACACTGAGAAGAAAAAATGCTTTCAAATACCTTAGTACACAACTCTTCAGTTATATGAATATTTTATTCTTCTATGGTTTTTCTACATCTTCAACAAACAAAAAACTGGAAGAGGTAATTTTTTCCCCCCTAGTATATAGAATTACAATTTAATCTAAGGAAGGTTTTTCTAGTAGTAAATTGCATTACTTTGTATCTTTCAAGAAGAAGACATCAAGATGGGATTAGAAATGACAGAGGTGTGTCAGGTGACAAAGCAGGGAAGAAGGAACAGGCCTTCAGACTGATGCAAGTGTAGTGCTGGTAGAAGGAGAGAGGGAAGGAAACAGGATTGGGGAAGGGAGTCTCAGACAGGTTTGGCAAGGCTAACAGGAATCTCCAAACCCAGGTCACTTGTTAGAGGAGTAATATGTCTCATTGAAATAGGCTTGCTTTTAGCCCCTGCAATGCTCAGTCATTGCATGGCAGCAGTCACCGGAAGTGTGACGAAAATGGTGAGATCCAGAGGGCTGGTGTCTAGAGCTGTCAGTCAGTTATATCCTCTGAAGCATGAGAACTGAGCGATTTTCATATCTCCAGCATGAGGTCCAACAAGAGCTGGGGGAACACTGAGTATTTTTTTTAGTAATATGTGAAAATAAACTATAATCCAATCTTTTAGAGTGAAATTCAGTCCAAAGGCAGGAGGCAAACCATATGAACCAGGTAAGTTTTTCTAATAGCTGTAATCTCACTACTGTACAAATCTATATTGTGATCTACAATTGATGAAACTTTAGGAGCAAAAATCACAGCTGGAAATGAAAGACATTTAAATTGCAAGGATCTTACTGAGCATGTAGCAAATGATGATGTAGAAGCAATATTTACAAGTCTACCGATGATGCCAAATTAAATGGAATAGTAATAATGAGCACAGTGTATTCATATACAGAATGACTTTAGCCATTTAATTACTGTGCTGGTCTAACATGATAAATGCACCTGGACCCAAATTAATGGCAAATAGTTCCTAGAACAAAGCATTCAAGAAATCTGTGTATACTAAATAAAACAGTGTTTGCAGTATGTGGCCAGAAATAATTCTGACATTAGAGAACAGAGTTGAGGCAGCAGAATTCTAATTATATATTGAAAGTGGCTCTGGCAGATGAGTGAACTACTACTTGATTATAAATGTGCTATTTTAGCAGGTAGGGTTAGACTCAGAAATAACATTTATTGCACAAAATGGCTCTCTATGCCCTTTGATAGAAGAATGAATGCTTATTCTCTCCCTCTACTGAGTCTGAATTCACACTGAACACCGACAATCACTGAAGTTATAAATCTTGACAGGTTAAACCAAGTGTCTCTTTTTCTCAAGCTCTTTCACTGAGAGAAATATGGATGACACCAGGGAAAGAAAGGTCATTCATTAGCAGATGCTACACAATGTCCATGTCATTCCCAATGAGCTTAATCAATGACAGCCTCTCTTTTTCTCTCTTCCTAAGACGGAGATGATGGATGGGACCTCATGGCAATTTTTATTTTTTAAAGTTAAATAAAAATTATCTACAACAGAATGCAAAGAAACCTATATGCTATCTAAGGCTTATGAGTACATTACTAGTCAATAAAAATTACTTTGTTAAAATATCATTTTTGTAAATGATATTGGCCTTTAGAGTTATGAGTCTTTTATTCACAGCCTTAAAATGATAATCTGTTCATTTAGGGTCTTATGCAGAGATTAAGTTCCCTTCTTAAAAATGGCTACACAGACTTATGTATAAATTTGCAATTCTAAACGCAGTAAACTTTTATTGATTTTTCAGTTTATTCAGTTTCTTCCCTAAATGTGTATATAGAGAGAACCAGTATACCTGGTGAATGGAGTAAGAAGTTAATGCAGTGTATAATCACTGTATTTTGAGCTACAAGACATACTCTTACATTTGAGAAAGAGTTCCTATGTCTGTTAGAGTTCTCACCCCTTCCCTTATTCTCAGAATGTATACTTACTAGAAAGCTGACTCTAATCCAAACTTATGAGTGAAACATTTGAGCAATGCTTATGAACCAATCAGCTCATTCTATCCCCCAACATTAGATGGTTTGGGGATAGGTACATACTTCTACCAGGTCAATCAGAACTCCAAAGTCTCAATGCAAATACTTTTGTTTGAGTCTACAGAGTAGTAGATTTACTCTCTCCTGCTGAATATGAACTTGTATGGACCAGTTCCCTGATAGCAAGATGCTACCAGGTAGGACCTGAGACTAAAGCCAGCACAAGAGAAGGCAATGCTAGAGAGAATAAATAAATTGAGCCTTAAAAATATCATCTAATTACCTAGTATGGCAATGCCAGACATTTTAGTTCTCTGAGCCTATATATTTTCCTTTTAATGAGAGAGATCAGATTAAAGCAGATTGGGCAGATTTGAATCAGATTTTTGTACCCCCAAGCAGATGTGTCCTGACTTTCAGATCACCCATCAGATGGGTAGACTACATTAAAAAGACAAAGTAATTGGAAGTGAACCTGAAACTAACTTTAATATATCATGTTAAATATGCCACTATTCTTCCTTAATACGTATAATAATTGAATGAGCTAGAAATGCTGAAGATAAAGGAGATGGCTGTTTGAGAACTGGATGTGCTATATCATACCAAGCTTCCTTTCCTTAATAGAAAGTACTCTGAGCAAGCTTATTAAGGTATCCACAATTCATGCTATCATTCAACAAATGTTTACTGAGTGTCTACTCTTAGCGGGTGCTGTGTTAGTGAGAATTGCAGAATGCTCAGTGTATAAAAACTCTTTTCAACCCCCTGCACTAAAAGACTTGACCAAAGTGTAGTAGGGTTTATAGTAACATAAGGTCATGTTCCTTAGGATGACCCAGCCCCTTATTAAAATGCCTTCCTGAGAAAGCTCAACACTACCAGGAAAATTTTGTCTGAGCTAGCCAACACCTGACCATAAGCCCCTGACCTTTCTTTCTTAGAAATTTACTTAAAAAGTTCTTACAGCTATGAATATGTATCTCTTATAACTCAGAATGTCTCTCAAGAACCTGAGAGCCATTCCTTTGAAATGTAACCATCAGCAAAGATGGGGCCTGTGTCTCTCAGTCTCTGTGGGGAGATAGAAACATAACTTTAGAAACTGCAAGCTAGTAGATGCAGCTGACATAATCACATGTACACTAACTATCCTTTCGTAATTTTAACTTCTCTGACTCAACTGAATCCCCCCTTTCCCACCCCCTCCCTCATTCTCCCTTTAAAACATCCAATCAAACAGATGAACATAGGGAAAGGTAAGGAAAAATAACCTAAAAACAGAGATGGAGGCAAACCATAGGAGATTCTTAAATATAGAGAACAAACTGAGGGTTCCTGGAGGGGAGCGGGTGGAGGGATGGGCTAAATGGATGATGAGCATTAAGGAGGGCACTTGTTGGATTGAGCTCTGGGTGTAATATCTAAGTGATGAATCACTGGATTCTACTCCTAAAACCAATACGACGTTGTATGTTAACTAGCTTGAACTTAAGTAAATAATTTTAAAAAAAACACACCCAATCACCTCTGCACAAATCAGAACAGAGCCCAGATCTTTTTCCTACTGTTAGAATTTACTGAATAAAATTCGTTTTTATAGCTTTAACTAATGTTAGCTCTGTTTGTCTTTGACATTAACTATGGGAGATACTATAATAAACATACAAAAAATGGCCCCTTCCTCAGAGACCTTACATTCTACCACAATATGGAAATACAACACAATTAATTAAGCAGAATTATTTTCTAAATGTTTTGAAGTGGTCTCTGAAATATAACTACAGATATGACATTATAGGTAGGCTCAGCAAAATACATTCTTCAGGACATGGCATTTGAGCTAACTTTGGTATAAGAATTAATCAGGTGAAGAGAAATCAGTAAAAGCTTTGCATCCAGAAAGGATAACACTAGTGAAAACTTTTGGCAGAAGGGAGCTAAGCATATTTGAGAATCTGAAGAAAGCCCAGTGTGGCTGAATCACTGAGAGCCTGTGGCAAAGGAAGGAGGGAGAAAGCAGGAGCCGGGTCAAGAGAAGCCTGGAGGATGTTTCAAAGATTTAGGTCTTTATTCATAAAGCAACAGTATTTCATTGATGAATTTAATTAGAAGTACCACATGATTATATCTGTAATTTTTTAAATATTCTGATTACCTAATGTAAAGTGGTTAACGGAAGGATGTATGTGATGTTGGGAGTTCCATTAGGAGGCTGTCATAGTAATTCAAGTGGGAAAGGGTTGGCATTTGTCAACATGTAAATCAAAGTAATTAGATTCAGTGGGTGTTTCTGAAATAAGTTAAAATTTTGTCATTGATTAGATTTGGGTGTATAAGAACCAAGAGATGCTTAAAGTGGTCCTTGCCTTTCTGGTTTATACAAGAAGTAGTGGTTTTGTTTCTCAAGACAAGGAGACTAAAGAATAGACTTGAGACATGCTGGGGAATCAAAGGTCACTTTTGTCAGGTGGAATCTGAGGTATCTGGAGAAATACATTGGGGGAGTTGAGAAGACAGAACCTGGACCTCAGAGGATTGATAGCAATATGTGTATATATATATTCGAAAGTAATTGGCATATCAAGAGCAAATGAAAATCCACAGGCAACAAGAATTAGCCTGGGAAAGGAACTGAATCCTTCTGAAATCCCTGTGGTCTCATTCTCCTCTATCAGATTTTTAAATGTTGAAATCCCTTTAAGGCTCCATCTCAGTGTATAAGAACAGAAAGAAGATGGGGTACCACAGAGAGCAAGAAGAGAGAATACTTCAAAGTGGAAGGAGTGCTTAACAGTATTAACTGTTATTGAGAGGTCAAGTAAGATTTAGACTGATTAATGTCCATTTGATTCCATTTTATGGGGCTCATTGTTTACTATAGTAAAAGTTGTGACAATGAATATCACAAATTAAAGTGGAATCTTAAAAATGAGCCCAGAATCTTAGTATTTATGCACCCCATTCTGTTTTGCTTTTTAATCAAAAGATGAACACATGCAAAGTGAATCATTGTGATTCCTGATGAAACCTATCCCTTGAGGTACATTTGAAATGTGATTTTTTTTTTCTATTTTGAAGTGATAGTGGTCTGAAAGCAGGATCTGAATGGAAGCTACTTCCAAATGCAGAGAGCAACCTGATAATAATATAGTCATTGCCTCTAACATTCACCTAGCAAAAACTTTATTCTAATTAAAGAATCATAGCTTTTGCAGCTAAAAATAGAGTTGCAGCTAAAGTTGGAACTACCAAATAAAGCAGTTCTACATCAGCAGTTGGACAAAAGGAGTTAGTCTGTGTTCACTGATTCAAAGGAACACCTAGCCAGATCTGTTTCAATGGCACCTTCTAAGCAAATGGGAGCTGAAGAATTGGGTTTGGGCTGCTTAGTTACATTCTCTGTTAAGACATAGGTGGAGTCTCATAGTCTGGGGAAAAGAAGGACTCTTTAATCCCTTCTCCTAAGTCATTTTCTTAGTCAATAATTCCCTGAAAGTAGTCTGTTAAGAAAAGATAATACTTAGCAAAGTTGAGATGAGATCATTGTTCGGTGAAATGGGATATATGTCAGTATGAATCTTTGTGAAAGTGAGAAATGAAGCAGGCCAAACCTTATTCACTGTCAGGTGCAACTTCACCCACATAAGCTGTTTTCAGAGACATCTGCAGAAACAGAACAAGTGCTGCTCTTTAGACCAAGTTTCTGTCTTAAATTTAAGGGACAGCTTCTTTTATTTGGGAAAAGATAAGAGTATACATTTCAAAATATGTGCCCCTTTCAAAGCCCAGCAATTTCAACAACAGGAGACACTGGTCTTTTTTCTTACATTTCTACAGATCTTGTAACAACAGTTCATTCTTTCAAAAAAAAAAAGCATACATGGAGTACCTATTATTTATTAAGATATGCTTAGGTACTGGGATGTAAATTAAGATATGTGATACCCCTTACCTCAAGAAATACATGTTGTGTGGGGCCAGGCATACAATTATGTATATTACAAGTTGGAAATGATAATCAATGTAACAGAAATGATAAAACCTTAGTTTATGAGCATAATTCATTCTGGGAACATGCTTGTAATCCAAGACATTTGTATATCAAAGTGAATTTCAAGAACCATTGGCTCAGTTGTGATCATGTGACATTTCAGCAACATGTACTACCTGTATTACAAGACATCATTCATTTATCAAGTTAAAATGTATTACAAATGTTAGCTGGTCTTGGGGAACAATTGCAGAACAAGTTACTCACAATCCAAGGTTTTACTGTGCAAAAAAACTGGAGTGCCTGCATGGCTCAGTTGGTTAAGGATCCAGCTTTGGCTCAGGTCATGATCTCCTGTTTGTTAAGTTCAAACTCAGCATCAGGCTCTTTGCTGTTGGCTTAGAACCGGCTTCAGATCTGCTGTCTCCCTTGCTTTCTGCCCCTCCCTTGCTTGCACTCTCTCTGGCTCTCTCACAGAAATAAACATTAAAAAAAAAAAAAAGAAATCTAAGAAAACTAATAAGAGAACATGCACCTAGAATGAGTGAGGAAAGATTGGTTTTATAGCCAATCTGTGTGTATGTGCCACACAGAGCTAAATTTGATGTGAGCTCTGTTATTATTAATAAGGGAGACCGACACATTGGCTTATGGAGAGAGGGAACTGCTTGAGAAAAGAGAACAATGGAAAGACATTGCTTATTGAAAAAAATAGTTGTCTGAGGGCGAAGTAAAGGGAAACAGAAAGCAATGATTGTTTCTATTCTATCTGAAGGTTAACACATGGCAAAGAACTTACAGATTTGTTTTAATTCTTTACTGTATATAAAATGCAAGATAGAGTAAAGCAGGAGGAAAGAGGAATTCTTTTAGTAAAGATGGAGAAGAATACAAAGAAGCATTCATTATATTCTGTTATTGGGAGTGTGATTCAAGAGGCTGACTCTGTTCTGAGTACCTGCACTTATAAGCTGTGTGACCTTGGGGAAGTTACTCAACATCACTGAACCTTGGTTTGCTTATCTATAAATGGACATATTAATACTGCTCTTTTATCAGGGTATATGGTGTATTGATGCAATACATGCAAAACCTTTGGGTCTGTGCCTAGTAAACAGTAATTACATATAATATTTTGTCTTTATTTTTGTCCAGAAAGCTTCATCTACTAGGTATTTGCTGGTGAATGGGAGTTAGCATTGTTATCAAGTTATTTAAACTCAAAAAGAAAGTAAAGAATTTCAGACAAATCTAGGTAATTCTCCCTCTTCTTCTGTTTTGCTTTCTTTGTCTTATTATAAGGTAAACAAAATATGGTGGAACTGAGAAAGCTAGGAGTCACAGGTTTTCAAATTAGTCTTTAACTCAGTCAAAAGAAACTCAAAAGGTTGTAATATCCACCAGAGGCCACCACATATCTAGGTCAAGTTTGTATACTGTTTGTCCCATTTTTCTCCCTAGTCTTATTCTGACACCCTTTCAGAACATCCTTTGCCTCATTTCCCTGGTCTTCAAGATATCAGTTTTCCTTAAACTACTCCATTCTTAACGAAAGTTTTTCTAAAATTTTCCTTTTCTCAATTCCAGTGATAATCCTAAGCATTCATTACTACTATCTGCCTCATGGAATTGATTTGGTTATCTAATTAAAGTAATGCAGAGTACAGCTTGAGAGAACATAAATGTCCCACAGGATATTCATGTTTTGTTACTGTGAAGGAAATGCCAGTTATTAGAAAGCGGTAGGAATATACATGTTAACACACAGGACAATGGCTTGGGTTTCTGCCTATTTAATACTGAATTTTCCAGGATTTCAAATATATGAACTCAGTGCTCCAGCTCTAAGGAAAAATCTTTTCTATCATCAGAAGTAATGAAAACCCTCAACAGATACCTTGAAGCTCTTCTGATTTAAAAAAATCAGCAGTTTTATTTCAAATGCATTACCTCATTTGATCTTGACAGTAACCCTTTATGGCAAGCAGGGCAGGCACTGTTGCCCTTAAGTGGTGTACCAGCTACTCATATGGGGTATGTGGGTGGCTCAGTTGGTTGTTAAGTATCTGACTCTTGGTTTTGGCTTAGGTTATGATGTCATGGTTTGTGAGTTCCAGTGCTTCATCAGGCTTTGCTGACAGTGCAGAGCCTGCTTGGGAATCTCTTTCTCCCTCTCTCTCTGCCCCTCCCCAACTCACATTGTATCTCTCTCAAAAGTAAGTAAACTTTATTTTTAAAAAATGATGTACCAACTACTCATATATCTCAATGTTACACATGAAAGTTTTTTCAGAACTCAAAATTTGTGGACTTATTTTTTTTACTTCTCATAAATATAATCATAGTATTAATTTTGAAGAATTTTAAAATTTTATTCTACAATGAAGATTCCAAGTATGAGAATTGTAGGTAAAATTAATGTTCTTCTGGCTCAAAATAGTAAATATATAGAAAAAAAACTAGTTTGACTTCAAAGACTAATTAGGCTAAAGGTTGCTTAGTAACTCCCACTACTTACTGAGTAAACTCCAAGAAGTTGCCAGGCTAATGGAAAAACAAACACCAGATGATCTTCTGTGTTTCAGTGGCTCCACTCACAGTCTCCTCTTAGGTCTTCAGCAACTCAGTAAAACCCGTGTTCATTGTTTTTCACTTAGTAAGCATTTATCTCATTTTAGAATCATAAGTACCAAATACTAAAAGTGAAAGTAACCTTAAAACCTGTTTATACCAGACCCTATTTTGAAGATCGGAAGAACAGGTGTCTAGGAGCCATAAAATGAACAGATTTGTTGCAGGTCACAAATGTCACAAATAGAAATCTGGCATTATGTCTTGGTTTCCTAACTCATATTCCAAGACTGTTCTATACCCCAGACCCCACACCACAGTCAGTTCTGTCATCCGGTCCCACACTTCAACCAGGCAGGTTAAAACCCATCATCAACTATCTCTTCCCAAAAAGCATCCACTTGTAAAGCTATTCCTCTATCTGCATGTTAATGGTGATGTCTTTCTCCTCTCCTTTCCCATTAATCAATCAAACATGTCTATTAGAGAAATCCACTTCCTTCTTTTTAACTCTCCTTCACACAAATCATTCTGGATTGCGTCATCATGCTTGGGTCTGTGCCCTGATTCATCCTTCTGACTCTATTCTTATCTCCTATCCTTCCTACTATAGCTTAGACAAATATCCTAAGATGCAAATCTGATCATGTCATGCATCTTATTAATAACCTCTTTCAATAATGATGACCAACAACCCACTTAGCATTTATTAAGTGTAGTCTTTAGACTCATTAGCTCTTTCAGTCCTCATAATGTATTGATGAGGAAACTGGCACGGAGAGGTGAAGGATCTTGTCCAGAGTCCCAGCTAGTAAGTGACTAATAGGATTCAGTCTCCAGAATGCAGGCTCTTAATGCACTGTGCCACCTCCATTGCTCACTGGGATTCTTACTACAAAGTTTGAACTCTACCCATACCAAGAAGCCTGTTGAATATGGAGAAAGCTGAATGGTACGACTCACCATTCTTGCCATTACCTGGATTCCGTGGATATTCTTAAACCAGACTAAATCTTCTAATTCCCCTAACCCCTATATTTTCTCCTTTCTCTAGCCTAGCTGGGATTGAGAACATAAGAAGTTCTAACTCATGGGAAAATATGATATTCTTTAAATTTTATGAAATTCAAAATAAACATAATATTAAAACCATTAAGTGTAAAGAAAGCAATGAAGCTGTTTTTTTTTTCTGTGACAGAAAAATATTTCAAATACCAAATACTTAATACTTGTTTCTAATATTTTTGGAGTTTTGCTTTCCTGGAGCCATGAACCTGTACTTAACCTGCCTATTAGATAAGCTGGCATGGTCTCTTGGGGTTCTCTTACCAATTATGCCTTTTGCCTGACTAAACTAGATTTTTCAAAATTCCAGAAAACTTACTCCATCTTAGAATGGTCTTCCTGCATCTATGTTAGCCTTTCAACTTTCTTCCTTCACAAGATGCTGCACATTTTGCCTAATGCAGCCCTTAAGCATACCGCCCATTTATTGGTCTGTCTCCTCAACAGAGTCATTGTATAACCAGGTCCTGTTACAACTTAGCAGATGGCAAGTAACCAATTCAATTTTATAAATCAAATTAATACATGAATTAGAGTTGAATCCTATCATTGTGTTGTATCTGTATAACAAGGTAAGAATTCAGAGACCTTGTTTCTAATCCTGAGTTTATAGTTAAATGTTCTATAATCATGAGCACCATCTCTCCATTTCATTAACAAACACAATTTTCAGATAAATGTGTTTACCTTTACACCATAGGGACTTCTTGAAACTAAAGGAGATACTGTGAATAAATGCAATTAAAATAAAAATTATAGTCAAAGAAGCTTGTAGTATTTTCATGATTATAAACTGTATCAGTATCTGTGAACATTTGATACTTACCAAATATCAATGACAGTCAATAAAAGGATACCACCATGGAATTCAGCTCTTGAGTCTTTAAACTGGATATTAACCAGAACCTTTACCATATGAAGGAAGACAAGTGGAAGACAAGATGGAAGCCCATTATTTCACAGAGTCAACAGAAAGTTCAAGGGATCTGGCTACTGGCTTAATTAAGGTTTTTAACAAACTAGCATTGGATAAATAAGCATGAAATGAAAAATGAGTGATTACATAATGAGCTAAATTTCATTCCACCCTTTCCTACTGGGGTCAGTTGAGAAATTGTTCTAGCTGGAGGGAACTGGGAAAATTTCTTCTGCTGTAGGTTGGAGGTCGGGGTGATATAACTCATTATGAGGTAGATGCCCTGCCTACGTCTCCACTAATCTTTTGATTGAAAGAGTACAAAGTATATGTATGTTCTATTTTGAATGTACATATACTACTTATTTCTAAAATTGAAAAGAGTGTTTCATCTGGGTAGAAGGCTTCACTAAGAGGCAAGTGACTTGATGCCAAGATTTGTTCCTTATGCTATATGTATGGCCTAGGCAACTTAATGAACTTCTGTCCATCTCAGTTTCCTTGTTTAAAAAAATTAGTAGAATATATTTGTTGCATCTATCATGCAGGATTATTATATGGATTATATATACCATATATAATTAGTATATAGATTATATATACCATATATGTATACATATATTTATACGATGTATATATATAGTATATTATATATATGGTATATATAATATATATGGTATATATATATATATATATACTATCCATATACTAATTATATATGGTATATATAATCCATATAATAATGGATTATTATTCACTACCAAGAAAGGTAGTGAGAATGTTTGGTTTGAAGCATGCAAAACTCTTCAAGGGTTGGAAAACCTAGCTTCTACAGCACAATAAAATCATCAATAAGCACACTGGTATTAAAGTGAGTCTAGTTCTTACAATTAGAGTGTCTAAGATACACAGACTGATGGCCTTCCTAACAGTATAAATATTAGGTAAACCACAGCCACTATAGGGATTCTTTGAATTTGTGGTCTCTGAGAAATAGCAGGGGCTGGGGCAGGAAGTGATATTTGTTAAAATGCAGATGTCTAAGCCTCATCTTTCAGGGTTCAGTAATTAACAGTTCAATAATTTGAGGATGGATCCAAAAGCTGCATTTTTAATGAGCATCTCAAGTAATTCTTTGGATGCTCCAAGGATCACACCTCAAGAAGAGCCTCTATCCTATAAGTTGTCTGGTATAAACAACCAACTGTACTGTCAGCTTTTACAATGATGTTTTATTTACTCACCACCATTGAAGAAGGGGAACTACTCTGTATAATTATTTTCCAGATAATTGAGTCTTCCTTTAAAAAATGAACATTTTATTTATTTTTAAAACTATTTCATGATATTATATCTTTAAATATAGTACAAATATTTGAACTTCCAGGCTCAGTATCTTTCCTATGATAATCAGTCTTACCATGAGTTGATGCAATAATGTTTTTGGTGTTACTAAGGCACAGAGTAAAATTTGTCTATATTTTTGATCCGTGGTACTTACCAATTTAAAATTTTGAGGTAGTATGTTCTTTTTTAATAGTTTATTTTAAAATAATTTCAGTCTTAAAAAGGCACGTAATAATATTTTATGATGACACATGATAACTACACTTATCATAGTAAGCATAGGGTAATATATAGAACTATCAAATCACTATGTTGTACACCTGAAATTAATATAATATTGTATGCCAAGTATACTTCAGTAACAATTTCAGAAAGCAAGTAGAATATAGAAAAATCTCCCATATCCACTGATTCTCCAGCTGTTAAAATTCTATTCTGTTGTGTTTACTCCATAACCTCTCTCTCCCTACAAACTTGCATGTGCATATACACACATATACATGTAGATTATCAGTCCTTTCTGAGCTATTTAAGAGGAAGCTGCAGACAGAATTTTTCCAACATCTTTAAATATTCTAGTGTTAAGTTCATCCAGATAAGGAAGTACTCTCCTATCTAATCACCATACAACTTTCCAAATCAGGAAATCAACACGAACATACAGTACAATCCTATGTCCAGCTATGTCTTTTGTTGTTCTTGTCCAGGATCTCATTCAGGAACACCCATTAATTTAATTGCTATATTAATACAATCTTCCTCAAACTGAAAAAGTTTCTCATCCTTTCTTTGTCTTTAATGTCTTACACAGATTTAATGTCTTAGATTCTTCAATCTGTAGGGTGACCCTTAACTGGATTGTCCAGTATGACCTCATGACCAGACCCATGTCATACTTCTTGGAAAAAAAAAAAAAAAGATTGTTTGCTCTTCTTAGTCTTTTTGATGCTTCATACCAGAGACATAGATTATCTATCTGTCCCATCACTGATGATGTTAACCATAAATGCCTGTCTATTAGTGTCTGCCCCACTGTAAATTCACAATTTCCCCCTTCGTAATCAATGAGTATTTTCCTAGAGTATGCTAATATCCTTTTTAATCAAACTTCTGCACATCAGCTTTAGAAATCTTATGACTTCTTTTTAAAAAATTTTTTTAATTTAACATTTATTTATTTTCAAGAGACAAAGATAAAGGGAGACACAGAATCTGAAGTAGGCTCTAAGCTCTGGGCAGTCAGCGCAGAGCCTGGTGCGGAGCTCAAACCCACAAACCATGAGATCATGACTTGAGCCAAAGCCAGACACTTAACTGACTGAGCCAGCCAGGCACCCCTTTTGTGATTTCTTAACATGTTTACAACATTCTTTAAAAATCTGCCACAACAAGACATTCTAGTCTCTTTTTGGGCTTTCCTTCTCATAGCCCTAGAATTTTGTATTTTTCTACTATTTCGATAAAGAGCTCTGATGGTTCTAGAAACCAAGATCTGAGTACTAGATATGTTAATTTCTAGTCAGGTACCATTACTTTTAGGTCTTTTAGAAGGCAGTGCTATGTCATATATGTATTTGTGATATATACATATATGATATATACATATGTGATATATATACACATATCATGGATTCCAACATCAGAGGTCATTCTGCCCTCTACTCTTAGAATATTTTGACATTTTCACAATATTTTTCCAATCCATGAGCAAGGAATGTTTTTCCATTTCTTTGTGTCTTCAATTTCCTTCATAGGTTTTCTATAGTTTTCATGATACAGATCTCTTGTCTTTGAATAGGTTTATTCCTGGATACTTTGTTTTTTGTGCAATGGTGAATGAGATCAGTTTCTTAATTTCTCTTTCTGTTGCTTCATTGTTGGTGTATAAAAATGCACCCAATTTCTGTACATTGATTTTGTATCCTGCAACTTTGCTGAATTCATGGATCAGTTCTAGTAGGCTTCTGGTGGATTCTGTCAGGTTTTCTATGTAGAGTATCATGTTGTCTGCGAAGAGTGAAAGTTTGACTTCTTCTTTGCCAATTCTGATGCCTTTGATTTCCTTTTGTTGTCTGATGGCTGATGCTAGGACTTCCAGCAGTATGTTAAACAACAGTGGTGAGAGTGGATATCCCTGTCGTGTTCCCGATTTTAGGGGGAAAGATCTCACTTTTTCCCCATTGAGGATGATGTTAGCTGAGGGCTTCTCATAGATGGCTTTTTGATGTTTAAGTAAATTCCTTCTAACCTGACTTTCTCGAGGGTCTTCATTAAGAAGGGATGCTGTATTTTGTCCATGCTTTTTCAGCATCTATCGACAGGATCATCTGGTTTTTATCTTTTCTTTTGTTGATGTGATGTAACACATTGATTGATTTGCGAATATTGAACCAGCCCTGTAACCCAGGAATGAATTGCACTTGATCTTGGTGGATAATTCTTTTCATGTGCTGTTAAATTCGATTTGCAAGTATCTTGTTGAGGATTTTTGCATCTGTATTCATCAAGGATATTGGCCTGTAGTTCTCTTTTTTTGCTGGGTCTCTGTCTGGCTTGGGAATCAAATTGATACTGGCTTCATAAAATGAGTCCAGAAGTTTTCCTTTGATTTCTTTTTTTTTTTGGAATAGTTTGAGAAGAATGGGTATTAACTCTGTTTTAAATGTCTGGTAGAATTCCCCAGGGAAGCCATCTTGTCCAGGGCTCTTATTTGTTGGGAGATTTTTGATAACTGATTCAATTTCTTCACTAGTTATAGGTCTGTTCAGATTTTCTATCTCTTCCCGTGTGAATTTTGGTAGTAAAAGTGTGTTTAGGAATTTGTCCATTTGTTCTAAGTTGTCCAATTTGTTGGCATATAATTTTTCATAGTATTCCCTGATAATTGCTTTTATTTCTGAGGGGTTGGTTGTAATAAGTCCATTTTCATTCATGATTTTGTCTATTTGAGCGCTGTCTCTTATCTTTTTGAGAAGCCTGGCTAGATGTTTGTCAATTTTGTTTATTTTTTCAAAAAACCAACTCTTGTTTTCATCGATCTGTTCAACTATTTCTTTGGTTTCTATATTGTTTATTTTTGCACTGATTTTTATTATTTCTTTTCTCCCACTGGGTTTGGGGTGCTCTTGTTGCTCTCCTTCTAGTTCCTTTAGGTGTGCTGTTAGATTTTATTCTTAGAATATTTTGAAATACTTTTTCTAGTGAGGAACCTTAATTTCATTATATTCAGTGTATCTATTTACCGATTTGCTCAATATAACCAGTCTCACAACTGTGCCATTCATTTCCTCTGTTTCCCCAATTTTCCCCATCTGCATTCATCACCTTCAGCATGCTAGCTGATAGCCTAGGCTACCAACATGCTTCATGTAGCTCCCCTACTGTAGAGTATTGTGTCTTCAGGTGTTAGTGAGCTCCCAGCCAAAGCACTTTTGTATGGCATCTCCTACTCTACTCAGCACCTTGCACCATTGGGCAGTGGTAGGCATATTGTCATTGTGCCTCAGAACTTCTCCCCTCTTCAACAGTTATCACTGTTCAGTAAGCCTTTTGGTACCTCTCAACAACTCTGCATCATTAGAAGAAAGAAAGACGGAAAAGGCCAGGACAATGGGAATGGACGACTGTTATTGGTTTTCTTTATTATTATTATTAATTATTGTTATTATTATTAGGTTTTTATATGAAGCTATCCATCACTATTTCTGCTGTCAATATGCCTGTCTGTTCAGTATCACTCTAAAGTATTTATGTATCTGATATTTATATCAAATCTGTCTAATAAAAATGCTTCGCCTCTCTGTGCATTAGCTTACTCATCTGTATTATGAGATGATGATAATACATAGCCATGAAAGTTGTTGTGGGGATTAAATAAATTAATACAGAAAAAGTGCTTGGAATAGTGTTCCAAGAAGAGTGAGCACTGAATAGACACTAACAATTATATCATTCCTGTGTGGGCCAAGTGTTAGCTCCAGAAGTCTTGCCTTTTAAGTCTTGGGTGCCTCAGCAGTAAGCATGGGGAAGTTCAAATTTCCTTGGTGATCTGTTGGCACTTTGAAGATCTCACCACAGAAGCAGACTAGTGTTTTTGAAAACTTTGTTCATGAAGAAACAGGGTATATTAGGGACACTTCAACTGTGGTCAAAACAAGATCAAGAAAGTGATCATGAGAATCATAAATGCTCTTATATACAAATACAGTGTGAAATTTTTCGATGGACTAAAATGGCAGAGAGAAAAATGACTGTGGATAAAAATGACTGCAGAAACATAATACTTTAAACTGACACCTTTCTTCCCCTTCTATTTCCTTTGACAACCCAACAAAGGCCTTTAGTGTTATCTGAGGCTCTTTGTTCTATGTCACCAATCTTGAAATGTGTTTTATGTATGTCAGCTTCAATTCTCTTTACCACACTGTCATTTTTATTTCTCCATTCCCTAGGCATGGCAAGGCTATCTATACAGACTTACTTTGGAGAATATACTAACTCCTAATCCCTTTGCCATTCTCTGAGTCTGTCTCTATTTGCAGCACATATCCTACTGTTGCTTCAGTGGTGTCAAGCCATTAGTTGAAATGGCAATCTGATCCAGGTGTGAAGATGTATAGCAGAAAATGATGCTAAATTGTGGCAGTGGTAACCCATCTCATCCTAAGGAGCAAATGGAATTGATCATTTACCACCCTATCAAGAATGTGGTGCTTGATTTACCATTGTTCTAGTGAGCATCGTTCACACTACAGATAACCAGAAAAAGATTCCTTATAGAACCTACACTACTTTTTTTATTGGTATGTCCCTGGTTGTCACCTTATTGTAACACGATCATTCTTCTCTCTGGGATAGATGACAGAGCATGAGCATCATCAAATAACATTGACTAACTTCCCCCAGGGTCTTTGACCAGGCCATTCATCTTCTGAAATATGTTTTTAACAGTTTCAAAACAAAGAAATCCAGCATATGGTAGTTAATTTGGATCTTAACAACTCTCTATTGTTGAAAAGACAAATGATCAGCAAGCTGTTTCAAACTCAAACCTTAACCTGCAATTTAACATGAATAATTTATTATCCAAACAAAAATAATCAAATCTTATCATTAAAGTCAAAACTAAGTGATCCATCTGTTGCCAGGTACACACAGATTCTCTTCTACTCACGCAATAGTTTGTCCTATGTAAGTTTAAAAATAGGTTGTTGTTTTTTTCCTTTTATAAAGTTAATTAAACACAGACAGTGTTTTGCTCATTGAATATATCCCAGGGGCTTTTAATCAAGTGCTGGCTGGAGTAAAAAGCTATTAAACATTTCTATGATAGAAAGAGGCAGTAGATAGTGAAGAATATAGCAAAAGAAACAGTTATCAATTTGTCAAGCAGAGAATGACATAAAAGTGAAAGTTTGCCTTATTAGCAGTAATGACAAAATCCATCTAATCTGTCATGAAATCATGATCTAACAGCAAGCTTCCATCTTTAAATTCTAGACTTCTTAAAAAACTGAAATTCAGTTATCTATCAACTTTGAACACAAGGATACAAACATGTTTGGGAAAGAAATAAAATCTGAAGTGTTTATGAGTGAACAAAAAATAGAAATCCCAAAGCATGTGTCAATAAGCATGCCCTTCATTCAGTGGCTCAAAATTTATTCATGATACCATTTGAACAAAATTATAGCTACTTGCCACTAAATTTGCAAATCTTTAATAGGTAAAAGGCAACACAATCCAAGAGTCAAATGGGCTATAAGAAGAAAGAACATAGAGTAAAACAAAATCATAACTGTTAACAAAAAAGGAGACAGGATGTTAAATGAATAGGCAAAAGGGATTTTAAAAATCTTTATATATCTATTTTCCTCAGGGATATATAACCTATATATTTCAGAGGCTCCTGAAACATTATTATAGTGCAATTGTAGACAATAAATAATGACTAAAGAATAATTTCAAATTATGCCTACTTCCCATAAGTCAAGAAACTAATTAGGTATGCATTGCATTGAATGCCATGTAAATTTAAATTAAAAATAATTTAAGTACATTGAAATAACATGTTTAATAGAAGAGTTTGTTGCCCTAATACACTGGGTTTGGAAAGCTTCCTTTTGCTTTTTCTGGTTCAAAATGAATTTGGCTAAGAACTTTAAAGAATATTCATAATAAACTATGGACTTATTTGATAGGATAGGGTTATTTAGACTATATGTGTGACCAGCTTGGAAGAAAATTTTAAACAAAGGTTGAACTAGGCTTTCTATAAGTTCTTCATGTAAGTTGTAAATCCATTCACTATTCACATTAAAATATGAAAACCTGGTAGATACATATTCTAAGTGTTTTTTTGAACACTTTTCATCATAATCTTAAAGTCTCAACACCTAATTGAATCCAACTTTGGTTTGAAACAAGAAACTTTTTCTTCAGTTCCCCCTCCTGAAATACTTATTTTCTGGCCCAACATTAAATTCTTTCTCATGTGACTGACAGTTGTATAACAGAGTCTTTTGAGAAGAAAATTTCACCTTCATTTTCAGTTTTGTGCTCCGACTTTTTGAGTACCCGAGTACCCAGCAATCCCAGAATAGTACAAGTCTGGGTCCATTCATATTCATGTTAACTATAAATAGGGAAGGGCTACCTTACAAGCTTGCTGAAACATCCACAGTAATGAGATTACTGGATTTTATTATATCAGTCATTCATCAACTGGTGGATAGCAGGATTCCTCTGAGAGTAAAGGGAGCCTGAGAAACTGCGGTTGAGGAAAGGGGCCACCAGAGATAAGAAATTCTGCACAAAGAGCAGGAACTGAGGGGAGCAAGGGGCTCCCTGGAAGAAGAGGAAGGATGCAGAAGCTGAATTTGTGAGCAGCAGAGGGGAATGAAGAGGTGCTGAAGGCAGGCTTGCCTGCATAATCTTTATATATAAATGAGAAAAGAGAATTACTGATAGGTCATGAGGACCAATTCTCATGAATTCTGCTTTATAAGTTTTGTATTAGAGATTGATTTAAAATCACCACGTCTCCCCCCTCCCTCCCTCCTTTTGATTTTTCTCTTCTCTCTGCCCTCCTCTACCCATTCTTACTCTCCTGCTCTGTCTGCATCTTTCTTTCTTTACTACTTCATGTTTCTTTTTCTTTTTTTTTTCCACTTCACTTTTCTTTTCCATTGAAATGTCCTGGTAGCTTTCCACATAGTCTGTTGATGACTATTACCTGGCTCACTTTATGTTTACTCACATCTGCCTTTTATTCAGTAGCATCTGATTGAAGAGGAAAATATTTATTTGGGACAATATGAAAAGATAATATGGCTCTATAATTATGAAATTTAATGGAAATGATGTCTGTGGGTTAAGATAAAAGGACTAATCTCATTTGCTAATGGAATACTTTAATTCTTATGTAAAATTGTATGGAAATACAAGATATCATACTTAATAGGACAAATGACTTTCTCTTTTCATGCTTTAAGCTTCATGTTCATTTTTCATTATCAATGTTTTAAAAAGTTCTTATTAACCAAATAGCTGTTTTCCTTTATTTGGTGAACTCAAGACTCAATCACTATAGGGCCTCTTGACATTTCTTAATAGAGATATTTCAGAGCTTCTTTTTGCATTCTGGAAGAAGGGGGAGGTTGTTAGTTAAAGGGGATTTCTGAAGTTCCAGTTTGGTTGCTATAGGATTTGTTAAAGCAAACATCTTGTTCTTTGTTAAACTCGGTTGGTAATTAGTAGCCATATTTGAGTGTCTCACTGACTCCACTGCAAATGAGAAAGAGTCCATGTTTCTGAGGGACACACACTGAGATTGTAGCTGCAGACTTCCTTCTCTGTGAATCTCACCCTGTTATGGAAGTTTCAAGGAAGACCATTTAATTTTTTTTTTTTTTTTTTTTTAGGGGCACCTGGGTGGCTTAGTTGGTTAAGCATCCAACTCTTGATTTTGGCTCAGGTCATGATCCCAGGGTCGTGGGACCCTGAGCCTAAAGCCTGTTTAAGATTATCTATCTATCTCTTCTTCTGCCCCTCCCCTGCTGACACACACTCTCTCTCAACAACAATAATTTATTTTATTATGTTTAATTTACCAGCTGTCTGATATTGGCCATGTTGTTTAACCTCAGTTTCCCCATCCATATTAAGGTATAATAAAAACATTCTTTTCATACCCCAAATATTTGCTATCTATAGAAATAAAGCTAGTATAAACTGTTTTGTCTCGTGTTTCTTTCAGATAAAACACTTTTTAAATGTTAATTATAATAATAATGTTGATTATAATACTATGAATTATGATATAATCTGTATTTTTCTAAACACTGACATCTAGGTACATACATTCTCTAGGTTTTCTTCTAACTAAATGTTTATGTCTTTATCATAGTATTATGAGTACAGAAGGGTGTTTTAATTGCTCTATATTAATACCAGAACACACTTTCTGTAACCTCAGCAATATTAGGCCTTTAAGGAAATTTATAGATTACTTGTTCCAGACAGTTGACACTTCCCCTTTCCCTTTTTGCTAAGCTCTCTCCTCCTTCAGTTTCCTACTTGGAATGCTGATGTGATGGTTGGAGCCCCAGCAGTGACCATGGAGCAATATAGGAATAAAGCCACATTTTAAAGATGGTAGAGAAAAAAATATAAACAAAACACATGACATGTTTAACAATATGAAGCTGATATATCTCCCTGTTCTGCCTGTTTCTAGGCTTCAACCACAATTTTTTAAAACTTATTGTTATATCCAGTCTCTTAATTACTGTAATCATTTACACATAGATGGTAATAGTAGGAGACTAAGCTGAATTGTATTGAATTATTAGACCTCTTTACATGTGAAAGGCCAATTAGAAAGGGGAAAGAAGAAAGTTTTTATGTGTGTGTCAGTTTTCACTCTTTGACTAAAGAGTTTCTAATAGAGGAGAATAGTCTTTCCAAATATGTTTATGAAGCTTTTCTCTTTGAAAAAGAAAGATATCTCCAGGACATAACATCAGTCTTCTGAAGTAATATATAATTCACTCTCTTTTTGGAGAGTAAACTGTTTTCCCCACTTCTTTTTGATACATGACCATTTTTTGGCTTTTTGCTTTAGCATCAATTATTATATGCTGGTTTACAAAAACTTTTAAGTACATTGGATTATCTCTAATACGCTTTCACGTATTAGAGATACGTGGCCCTCTACCTTTCTGAGGCCCTTCAGGTGTTCCCCAGAATCCCACAGCTCCTCCAGGCTGAATCTCAGCCAAGCCAGCTTTCCAAAAGTTCCCCATGCTCCATCCTTCATGCAACCAAACCTTAATGTCATCAAAACTTTCACTGTTCTGGTTTCCCCAGGCTTCTCAGAGGAAAGAAAAACCATCAACTGACTTACCTTGGGAAATTCTTCATGGATTCTAGTTTTGTACCCTCTCTAAAATGTTCTCTGGATGACTCTAGTCTTCATGGCTCGATTTTTCCCTGAACTACTATAATTCTTACCTGGAGGCACCTGGGTGGTCCAATCTGTTAAGTGTCTGACTTCAGCTCAGGTCATGATCTTCCAGTTCTTGAGTCTGAGCTCTGCCTAGGGCTGTCTGCTTTCAGCACAGATCCTGCTTTGAATCCTCTATCTCCCTCTCTCTGGCCCTTCCCTGCTCATACACTCTGTCTCTCAAAAACAAATAAACATTAAAAAAATTCCTATCTTTACCATCCATACAAATTAGTCCTTAATTACGTAATGGTGTGTATTCCCCGAAGATCTTTGGCATGTTTTGCTTCTTGTAGATTGTATGTTTCTTGACAGTGACACATTAAGTATTATATCCTATAACACACATCTCAGCACTAGAATACTGTACTTGAATTGATTAAATGTTTAATGTTTTTCAAACCCTCCTGGTATAAAACAAACTATATTCCTATGTCATGAGTAATTTGAAGATGGTTGCTTGAAAATACCAAACTCTGAAGTATAGATACACTGAAGAATAGAATGTGAGAAAACTAAGATGAAATACAAACCAGAATTTCTGTCTTAAAGCAGAGATGTATTAAAAACTAAAGATAGTCTAGGGGATTCTTTGTTCAGAAAAGAATGTTTGGAATGAGGCACTATCAAGTTGGGTCTTTTGTGAAGATATTTGCAGAACACTGAATATGACAAAAGTGCTAACATTTTCAGGAGAAGGATGTTACTAAATTACTTCCACATTAACAACCTCTCTCTATTATATTGAACCCATAGAAACTCTTGTCCTGGGACAAGAGGAGAATGTGAGCCTTACCTTTTCATTCAGTTTATTCAAACTTTTCCCCAACAGGATGTACCATAAGAAACACATTTAACACTGTGATTCAGTCCAAATGCACGCATGCAAAGAAAGGAAACAACTTTCTTGGGTAAAGAATGCTTTATATCACTTATTCTCATCTAATGTATTCTATATCCTCATACACAGATGGAAATACCAAATTGATTTCAAGATCCACAAATAGGTCATAACAAGAAGATTTAAAAATAATACGCTAACTTATATACACAAATCCCTCAAGGCAGCCAGCAAAATAGTTGTCCTTTCATTGATAGTATATCTCTATGCTTGAAAGCAAATGGAATTATAGGAAACAAAAAGTCTTTGCCCCTTTAGTAAAGAAGCATACAGGGAAAGAAAGCATACGTGCAGCACCAGCCTTTTCACAAGAAACTGTTTTGCCACGGCAGAGAGTTAACTGAGCAATATTCTTTGGGTCTCCTCCTCTTCACTTGCCTGCAATTGTGAAATTCCCATGGACATTTTCCTTGTGAGAATTTAATTGTTCCTGACTTTTGAAAGCATAGATTTTTAGTTCTTTTTCTGCTCTGATAGAGTTTCATCATGTCTCAAACCGATTAACTAGATCATTTTTAACTCATCCATATTAATAGACCCTTTATTAGAGGTGAAGTCATTATGACTTGACACGGGCCACATGCTTTTATAAAATTTTAATTTTCTATTATTCTTTCTTCAGGTATAAAGGATGGGTTACCTTTGAGGAATCTGCAGTTTTGGGAAATTCCAGAATATTTTGTTTAAAACATAAAATGCACACTTGTGTGCATATACATGTGAATGAACCTTCCATACCTTGTATGATCTCCTGTTATGACATGTACTACACTCTCTTAATTTGTCTGTTTATATCTCTTTAGCTACCTGCAAGTATAAAATTTCATACTTTCCTAAATCATACTAGCTGTGGGATACAAGTAAGAGGCACGCTAACTTCAGTAAATAGCATTTATTTAAATTGCGTTCCATCAGCTAATGCAAATTCTCTTCACTTTTAAATGTATCCAAGCACTTCAAGGATCTCCAGAGGTGACTTTTGCCACTGTGCAGCTTTGCAATTTTCTTCCTTTTTTGTTTTGATCCTATTGAGTGAACACCTTTGACAGAGAAGCTGCAAGCTCTTTCCACACCACAGCCTAGTTCATGCAGCAAGCTGCCTCAGGCACTACTGCTGAGCAACAAACCCCTCCATAACCCCAGCCCTGGGTGGTACTAATGGCCTGGGGCCTTCCATGTCCCCTGGAGAACCCCAATGCCAAAGACACTCTGTGCTTAAGCAAGAGTAGTGAAGATGGAGTTTTCTTTCTCTTGTTACAGAGATCGTATTTTTGCCTTGTCTTGTAATGTCATACAAAATATCTAGAAACGTATCAATTAATTTTTCTTAGACATAATACTCTCAAGAATTTTATATCACTAGGCCTGGTTAGAATACATCTGAAAAGATGGACATGATGTTATAAAAGAAAACTGCATTATTCTTGAACCAAAGTTTTCCCTGACTCCCTCTTCCTTTAAGATATTTTATAGCTTTTCAGCCAAATCATTGTTCCTTGTTTATTTCTTCAAATAACTCCTTCTGGTGTTTTCTACTAGTATTCCTAAATGCCATCAAGAAACACGACTTAGATTCAAGTAGGAATGTCCATGTATGTAATGCTTACATATCTGTTTTCTTCTCAAGAAATGCACGGTTTCCTATTTATTTCTATATTGACAGCCATGTGACTGGCACATGGAAGTAATTTAATTCATTTTTGTTTATTTCAGTAAATTTTAGGACCAGAGAGAAGTGTTTTGTCCACATCAGTGTGTAGAAATGACATTCAGCACTATTACTAGTTAATCAAGTAGACAGTTTCTTGTGGGCACTGGGAGGGTGGGGGTTTGCAGTATGGAAAAAAAAGATGGTTATTGGCCACAAAGGGAGCCTGGTTTTACTATTTCAGCTACATATTTGCTAAGTGGATTAGGTGCTACATATTTTGTTTTATCTGGACCTGATTTTTGTTGTTATTGTTAAATGAGGGAGCTGGATCATATCATCTATGAAAAGTTTTCCAGCTCATTCTGTGAATCTGTATGCTCTTTATCTGGCACGTCCTTTTGGGAGATTTCCTAGGACTTATTTGACCCATATTTAAAGTCTTTTTATTTCCTAGAATAAAATTGCCTACAGTTAAAATTTACAGCTCTAGAATATCCAGTCCTATAAAATCCACCGTCTGCTGCTACAGAAGCCACATGTAATTCACATCATTTGGGTTCTAAATCTGTGTCTGACCCATTAAATTTGTGTAAATGGGTGAAGGATGTAAATGCTAGCAAGCCATTCATGAATTCCATTTCTTTCTATTTCAGCAATTACTGAGCTAGGTCTGTAGTGGGTTATTGGGGAATGCCTTTTAATGTGAATTGGTCATATCAAACTGCAAATTTTCATCTTACAGCTTCTCTTTATGCCTGTCCCCATACCCAGAGCCTACATTTACCTCCAAGTCATCAGAGGTTCTAGACCATAAACCCATCCCAGCTTCTCTCTTTACTCTTTCAACCCCACTATCAGTGTCTACCTTCCTACCCACCCTGCACATCTCTGCATCTGTTTTTTATTATCTCCCAACTCAGGGCCAGACTAATTGTCATCTTCTTTAACTCTCATCTCTCCTAAATTGATTTTGTTGATTTATATGGAAATTTGAGTACATAGGTAATTGACTTCACTAAAATGTATGTTCAGAGCATTCATTTGTAAACTTAATGCAAATGTATCATCTGATAGTTCTAGAGGTCAGATGTCTAAAATCAGTCTCACTGGGCTGAAGGCATGGTGTCATCAGGGCTGGTTCATTCTGGCAGTTCTGAGGAGAGAATCCATTTGTTTGCCCTCTTCAACTTCAAGAAGCTCCCTGAATTCCTGCACTCTCAACTCCTTCCTTGCAGTCCTCTACCTTGCTTCCTGGTCACGTCTCCTACTGCTGACTTTGACCATCCTGTCTCTCTCTTGTAAAGGCCATCAATATTACAGTGTAGTCATCTGGATAATCCAGGATAATCCTCTGATTTTAAGATCTGTAACTTAGTCATACCTGCAAGGTCTTTTTTACCATGTAAAGTCACATATTCCAGGGATTAGGGTATGGACATCTTGGTGGACATTATTCAGCCTCCCACATTTAGTAAGCTCCCGTCATCTCTCAGTGTCACTCAGTATTTGGGCAGACTGTCAGAAAGTGCATCCATGCTCTACCTAACAAATAAGCCCTAATTATCTAATGTCCTGTTAACTAAATCAGTTCTTTATAAAAGTTACTATTTTTGTAAACACCCAAGTTAGTTAACATGTCTTCAATTTCAACATTTGACTTTTTCCTTAATTTACTGTGGAAATAGTACTCATTTAATAAATGTTTCTGAACTACATATATATCATTTTGGAGTCTTTCCAGCTACCCCTCTGTCTCTTTATGCTCTTGAAACCATACTCTCAAATCATCTCTGGGACCTTGATCCCATCAGTCACATCTCTTTTCTCTAGAACCTGTTTTCCCCTTTTGGACTGGGAAAATGTGCCATTTTATTTTCTCTAAACCAACGTGTAGTTATACAAATTGACAGAGGGGAGGACTGCTTAGGTGGCTCTGTCGGTTAAGTGTCTGACTGGATCTCAGCTCAGGCCTTGATCTCAGGATCCTGAGTTCAAGGCCCACATTGGGCCCCTCACTGGGCATGGCACCTACTTTTTAAAAAAAAAAAGAAAGAAAAAAACCCACAAACTGACAAAGGGGGAAAATAGCCTCATCCTTCAGGCTGCCTTAGAGCCACTGGGACATCCTGCTCAGTCACTTTGATGCACGTGTTCCTGGTTCCTTCCCCTCCCTGGTTCTGAAGTCCTTTTGTACCCCACCAAGTCCCTCTGCCACTCTCAGCACTCACCTATAACCATCACACCCACACATATAAACCCTCCCCTTGTACACAATCACCATACCTACCCCCAACACACACTAACATACCTACCCACAAATTCTCCCCCACATAGAAACACACACACACCGTACACACATGAAAACCCATACACACCCAACACACATGCCCCCCACATATACGCATCCCATACAACCCACATACACCAACACACTTACCAACACCCACCCACAAACACACAAACTTACACTCTCAGAACCATACAGACACATAGCCTTCCCCAACATGCAAACTCACAACTTTCTTTCATCAGCACACATAAACATGTACACACATGTGTACAGGCATACAGAAATACACTTGGAGATGCTCCCACATACACATATGCTCACCCCTCACAAAACACACACCCAATAAATATATGCACATTGAAACTCAAGCACACATATCCTATGCTCATCCTCCCAAACTTCCTCTCCTGCACTTAGACACACCCTGTCTCACAACTACACACACCGATATGCATACACAGACACATATGTGCTTCCCCCTACAAATTCACACATGTGTACATTTGCATATACAGACCCACTCACACACATGCCCATATACACATGCACACATACATGCAGGTACACTCACAATCAACACTACCTCTATCTTATATAAAACAAAAAGTAAGTGGACCCACATTATTACATCAAAGTGCACATAAACTACAAAATTGTAACATGTTTGAATAAAAATAGCAATAATAGAACTCCAGTCCTTTCCATGTTAAAATTAAACATACCCTAAAGTAAACATTCTGTGAAGGGAGTGAGAAAGAAGAGAGTAATAAACTGTTCTTAAAAACAATAAAAGTAAAAGCACCACATATCAAATCTATGGGATTTTTAAAGCAAGCTTCCAGAGGAAAATGAATCATTTTATAACACACTATTTTTATAAAATCACATAAAAGGGAAGAAGTATCAAACTTAAAATTCAAATACATTAGAAAAAGCATACAAAACCCCACAAAAATACTAGGGAATAAAAACAATAAAGATCATAAAACTAAATAATAAATATTAAGAGACATCTAATTTATAAGTTCAACAGCTTGCTCCCTCAAAATAGTTAATATATTATACTAAAATCTATAAAATAAGTCAAGAAAAATATATGTAGGATGGCTGGGTGGCCCAGTTGGTTAAGCATCTGACTACTGATTTCAGTTTAGGTCCTAATCTCATAGCTTGTGAGTTTGAGCCCCAGGTCTGACTCTGTGCTTGGGATTCTCTCTCCTGATCTCTCTCTGCTCCTCCCTCCCCACTTCTACACGCTCTCTCTCTGCCAAATAAAAAATAAACTATAAATAATAAATAAATATAATGAAATAAAAATATTGATATTATGTAAAATTGCAAGAAAAATTTTAAAATAATTTCCTAGTCCTGTGTTAAAGGATTTTTCAGTTCTCAATGAAATAGGTGATTTTGAATAAAATGGTAACTGAATAGTAAAAATTTAAATTAAAATGTCAAAAACAAGTTAGTGATGAGAGAATTTGAATATCATTTTTATAAATCAACTAAAATAAAACATATATTGTGATCAGTTAACTACTGGAATATTATGTAATTCAGTCAAATTCTCAAATTCTAACCTAAATTTTATATCAAAATTAAGTAATTCTACAGACTACTTTGGAAAAAATTGACACCATTTTAGTATTTATGATTTTAGCATAAATATATCTTCTCTTGAAATTATGCAATCAGTATAAAAACTCTATTGCATAGATATTCTAAAATGTATTTTTTTACACTTTAAAGTCTTTGAAATTGGGGAGAATTTATAATCAGCAGCATCTTACAAACACATCGCATCAATTGTAATACAGTTGTTACCGTTTTGTATGTGAAAACCATCACAGATGTTCATCTGTCATTTCAGTTGATTTATGTGCAATTTCATACTACACATATGAATTTGATTGCCTTTCAATTTCTTGAAAAAAATAGTTCACTTTGATTCAATATTGAAATGAAAACTCTGCAGAATGGCATGTAAACAGAGTAATAGGATGTGCATTTGATAGTCATGAAGCAAATAGCTATTGTTGGCAATAGCTCTCACCACCACCAGTGAGACCTGCAGAGTTGTCAGCAGCTCAGTAAAAAACCTTAGAGCGAATTGGAGACTTGCTTTTAAGAAATGCTGCATAACCAGCTCCCTTGGTGTAGTTTTTTCAGTACTAAATTGGGAATATACAGTTAAAATTTCTATATTTTCCATTTATTTTCTAGGAATACACTTCCATGATTTAGCTAGTCACATGGCCTTTCTTAAAGCCAGATCTAAAATCACGTAACCAAGTTCTTTCCAGCTAGATATAGAAATATGTGCAACTTCCAGGAAATGCCTTAATGAGTGGACATGTCTCTTCCCATTTTCCTTTTTTGCTGGAATGTAGGCATGATGGCTGGAGCATGAGTAGCCAATTTATTTTGTTTTGTAATTTTTTTAGCTTAATTTGAAAGAGAGAGCAAGCACAAGTGGAGGAAGCACAGAGAGAGAGAGGGAGAGAGAGAATCCAAAGCAGGCTCTGAGCTGTCAGTACGAAGCAGGGCAGGTCTTGATCTCAGGAACTGCAGGATTATGTCGTGAGCTAAAGTTGAGAGTCAGATGCTTAACTGACTGAGACACCCAGGCACCCCTTGAGTAGACATTTTAGATTATGGATAGAAACCACATCTGGACAAATGTCAAGATACAAGGCATATGAGTTCCTACTTATGGTGCCATCACACTCTTATACTGCTTCTACAGGATTTCCTTTACCTGAGAGTGAACCTAATTTCTATCATGTAAAAGATATTTATTTGGGTTTTCTACCACTTGCAGGCCAATATTAATCTAAACTTACACAATGCCATTTGTATATGGTTTTTGAATTATCTCCTTGTATGTTTTAAAACACATGTGATAGATTTAATCCTCACATATAAATATGAAATGGAAAAAAAAGTGATTTTCTTTAAAGATTGTAATTAAACTGATCTTAATTCATCTTGAATTCCTCTGGTGGTAAGTTCTCTATGGTACTAATATATTTCTTCTGGTTTAAAATGTACATGTAAGTAAATATCAGGCCATTTCTCTTTTCTCAAGAGGTTCTTATTACCTTCTTTTTCAAACACTCTGTCTGAGGAAAGCTCAGTTTCCTGCACACAAACCTACGGATCCTTGCTGGACCCCCTGAGATGGATGACAACCCACCTTGGCACTGCTTGGGACAATTAAGACCTTGGGGTTATGAAAGACAAAAATACTTTTCATTAAATACCTCAAAAATATTATCTGTATTATACTTAGAGTATCATTCAATGTAAATTATTGGGGGAAATCTAATAGAGATGGCCAGACAGGTAATAATTTAACTTATCATGACTATTGGAAGAAATTGCTAGAAAAAATATCTTGGAGACATAAATTGACTTAAGCAAAAGAGAAAAAAAATTAAAGTTTCTTCATTGTTTTTTATTTTTTTTTTGATCTAAAATTGACAGGTGCCCTTTCCTGTGAGCCTTTGAATTCTATAAACTACTGTATATATACAGAATTGATATCAGACTAGAAAACCTACTGATCTTTCCATGGTTTTAAACATGGCTTGAAAGGACATCCTCAATACTGTTCTAGCAAGATGAATGTACACTTCTTGCAGGGCATTGCAGATGAGCAATCTTTGAAGCTATGATTCGCAGCCTCTCATTCAGCTTGTAAAATGCTAGTTTATGACTTCAAGTTAATGCTTGTTAACATCACGTAATATGGATTCATGGTCATTCAATTTTAACCTAGACTTAAACCTAATTGGCTTTCAGTGGAGCTTTATTCAGAACAATGTGCTGATTTTAATAGCAAGTCTGCAGACTCAGCAGTGGAAAATGTGCAGATGTATTTGAGGCATTCTTCTGAAAAATCAATGTACAATGTGCACGATGTAAGGCTTCAGTTGTTCAAACCAATAAGTTCTGGATGTACATAGCTTTGTGATTCTTTTGGTTGTCCTCAGGAAGAGCATAATAAGTTCTGTTTTTTCACATCTATACAAAATGTAAAAATTGTTTACATAAATTAAAATTTTATTACTTAAGTTACTTCTGTAACCTCTGGAGATTTTCTCTTCTTTTCAAGTAAATGTAATATCATGAAAAGAATTCTTATCTTGAGGTCAGAAAATCTTGCTTTCAAACACAGCTCTGCCACTAGATCTACCACTAGCATCCTTAATTAGAGTAGTCACATACAACTGCAATATCATTTATTGGTTATGCTGTTGTCCTAATTTATTTATCTTTAATCAATTCTTGAATGAATAACTCATACCTGTTACACAAAACTCAAAATACAGAGGTTTACAAACTAAAATGTCAGACCACTTTCAATCTATCAATTAGCCAGTTGTCTTCCCCAGAGATAATCATGGTTAGTTTTTATGTATTCCTATAAAGGCTTTCTGTATGTATAAAGCATATGTATAAACCAATATTATTTATTGAAATATATGAAGATGGTGGCTCACTAAGCACTGTTCACATCTTGATTTGTAACTTAAGCTATCTTGACAATTCTGTCTTAGCATTGACATTAACCATACCCCAATCCTGAAATTGACCCTATTTTATTGTACGGAATTACTGTAATTCATTCAAACAATTTCTTATTAGTAGATATTTATTTAGGTTATTTCTAATGTTTTTCCTGTATTAAGGAATGTTGCAATGAGTAGCCTTGTGCATGTTCGGAGTATGAATTCCTAAAAATTGAAGCTTAAGAGACTATGGCCAATATCGCTTCATAGGATTTGCACCATCTAATACTCCCTTCAACAATGTGCTCATCCTCTTTACCCCATCAAAACAGTGTTATAAAGTCATTTTATTGTATATATAAAAATGGTATCTTATCACTATCATGTACATTTACCTTATAGAAATATTTTTGGTCATTTCTTACATGTTTAAAAGCTATTTGGGTGCGCCTGGGTGGCGTAGTCGGTTAAGCGTCCGACTTTCGCTTGGGTCATGATCTCGCGGTTCGTGGGTTCGAGCCCCGTGTCAGGCTTTGTGCGGACTGCCAGCTCAGAGCCTGGAGCCTGTTTCAGTCTGTGACTCCCTCTCTCTCTGACCCTCCCCTGCTCACACTGTCTCTCTCTCTCTCTCTCCTAGAAATAAATAAAAAATATTTTAAAAAATGTTTAAAAAAAAAAAGCTATTTGAATTATTCTCTTGGTTGAAAAAATTGCTTATATCCAGTATTTTATTAGTCCCTTTGATTTTTACTTTCTCATTTTCTTTACATGAAAATTTTATATATTACAAAAATTAGACCTTTGTGATATGTGTTGAAAATATTCTCCTAGTTTCTGATTTGTTTTGTGACTTTGTTTATGGTGATTTTTTCCCACTCTGATCTTTAAAATATAAAACAGCTATCAATCATTAATTTATTGTATTTAGGTAGTTTGCCCAAATTGTAATGTCTTATCTATTCTACAATTTTTTAAAATTAATGTATTCTTCAAAGACATTTTTATTAATTTGATTTTTACACTTAAGTCTTGGTTCTATCTAGAATTTATATTGAGGTAAACAGAAGATAAGTAACCCACTTTTTTATATGATTACCCAATTGCCATAAATTATTTTTATTTATTTATTTATTTTAAGAGGGGGAGACAGAGAGAAAGAGAGAGAACAAGTAGAGGAGGGGCAGAGAATAAAGAAAAGAGAGAGAATCCCAAGCAGGCTTTGCAGTAACAGCGCAGGGCTTGAGCTCATGAACCATGAGGTCATAACCTGAGTAGAAACCAAGAGTTGGTCACTTAACAACTGAGCCACTCAGGCTCCCCTTGCAAATTCTTTAAGATACCTTGGGTCAGAGAAGAACAAATATCATATGTTTGCACGTATAGGAGGATTAGGAGGAACTTAACTGGGGAACAAGGGGGAGAAGAAGGGGGGAAATGGTGGGAGAAAGGGAGAGAGGCAAACCATGAGAGACTCTTGACTGCTGACAAAAACTGAGGACTGATGGATGTAGGGGGGAAGGGGGATGGGCATGGAGGAGGGCATTTGTGGGGATGAGCACTGGGTGTTATGTGGAAACTAATTTGATAATAAACTATTTGTAAATAAATAAATAAATAAATAAATAAATAAATAAATAAAACATTAAATAAGTAAGCAAACAAATAAAGAAATGTAAACATTACCAAAAAAATGATACCTTGGATCTCTCTTAAATACATAATGTTACTTTCCCATTTGAAAGGAACTGATGACCAGATTTAACTGAGCAAGGCTCTAGTGAAGATTTCCTAAAGTTTGCTAAAGTTTTGCTAAGGGTTTGGTTCAAAAAAAATCATTTTGTCACAATATGCAGCTTCCAAAAATTAAAATTAAATGTAGACTATTTACAAAACAAAGGGTACATCACATACTAAATCAGAGTTGTTATTTGCAAACAATAGCACCCAACTTTTTTTTTCTTTTTTTTGCTTAAACTATTGCTAACTAGTTTAAGCAAACAAACCAAACCAGAACAACAACAACAAAAAAAATGGAGGCTACAATGGAGGCTGAATGAGAGTTTTCTGTCTTCCTTCTGGGGAAGGGAGTTCTGAAACACATCACAAATGTTCATTTCATATCGTTTAGTTACTTTTGATTCTCATTACCACCCTATAAAATAGTTATCAAATATAATACTTTCTCCATTTTACAGATAAGAAAATGAAAGCCCAGAGAGGAAATAAGAAATTTACATTCATATTATCTACTGTACTTGATATTCCATGTTATCTCATTTAATCCTTACTAATCATTGACTCAGTTAATTATCCTTATGTTATAGATAAAGTAATTGGGTCTTAAATGGTTATGTGAATTGCTCATGGTCAAAATGCTAGTAAATTACAGCATGAAGATTAAAATCTATGTCACTTGATTCTATAGCCAATATTCTTTCCAGTATACTAGGTTGCCTTTATAAAAGTACAAGATCATAAACCAGAAAAGAAATATAAAGTGGTATTCAGACCTCTTGTAAATTATTAACTTAGATTACAATGTATTACAGGCAAAAGTACTTGTATATTTTGGATAATTAATGGGAAATTAAATGCATGCATATTTAATGTTCATTCTATTTATAGAATATAAAAATTATTATAATATTAAAACAATATTATCTTCATTTTTATTCTAGTATCAAGAGACCACTCTTTATGAGTTAACAATCTGGAAATGGCTTCATTGAATCGACACTGATATTCCAGATATTTGACACTTTGAAACAAAATATGTCAGTTTTGACTATAATGTAAATTGAATTCTTTGGGAGATTGTAAGATATAGAATGCCCATAGTATAAGCTAGAATATTTCAGTATGGAGGGAAGAGGTTCACATTTAGAAAGGAGTGTTTCTAAAACACCAGACAATTTGATGTGCCTCCTAAATTGTGAATCACATTTTAAAGTTTTCTAAAAATGCTTTCTTGGCAATTGTGACAATTCAGTTTGAAAGAAATGCCAATTCAGAGCCTATCAATGGAAAAAGTGTCTTCTCTCATTCAGAAGCCTATTTTACCTTCTTGCTTTGCACTCTACATTAACTTACATTTAACCTCAAAGAATTTTTATGATGATATTTTATATGTACAAATACCTTTGAAATTCTTAAATTTGATCAACTGTTCTTTGGGGTTTCTATAAACGTTATAATTCTATAAACGTTTATTGCATCTCTTATTCTAATGGGTACAATGGAATCCCACTTTCCCCAACTACTCATTTTATATATGGGCATGTCCAAGGCATGATTCTCTGAAGTCTGCATCAAATAGTCCAATAACCACAATGTGCTTCTGTCACTTCTCACTTCTGCTTGGTTCCCCTCTGCTGAGGAAGAGTGTTTGCTAGAGCAGGCCTGTGGTCTTGTACTCTCCAATTGCCTTCCCTTTTGTCTGACTCTCCCATGCTGCTGTGGCTGCAACAGGGTGGCCTGCTGCTTCTCCTGGAAGCCCTCTCACAGCATCTTAAATACTGAGAAATAATAGCTTAAATGCTACTACTGGTTCACATGGATATCTTGGTGGAGCAGAAACCTGTGATCTTACAAACCTATTCAGTGTCTGGTGACAAAATATGGAAAAATACTACTTTTTATTTGTCATGCTATATAAAAGGACCACCATAATACTACCAGTCTGGACCCTAATTTTGTAGATCTTTGCTTAGATCCTAATATCAGAGACCATGTGTTGTTCTCTGGAAACTATAGCATCATCAGCCTCACTTGGCCCAACCTATCAACTGAAAGAGAATCTGCATTTTAACAGGATTCTGTGGTGATTTCATGTCTATCTTAAAGTCTGAAAAGTTTTCCATTAGTAGATTTGGTTAAAATTCAGATCTTTTGGTTGTGACTATGGCTTCTCTATCACTATGTAAATCACAATGGACCATCTAGGTCAAGAACACATTCCTGGTTTCAGACCTCCTGTGTGTGTTCAGACGGATGGACTTCTCTCTAGGAAGCCAACTTCATTACAGATTTAAGTTAATTTTTCTAGACCTCTTTTCACTGGAAGCTGCTTAGGTCTTGTTACAGATAGATTTCTGCCCCTCTAAATTCTGAACATATTTGAACCCACTGTATCTTAGTGGTGAACACTGATCCAAACTGGAACATTCTACTCCATTTGTACCGTGTGTCATTTCTGCTCTAAGATCTTTCAACAGTGGACTCAAAGTTACCAGAGTGAATCAATTATTTATTATAAAGTCTTTTGTGTTGCCTTTTATTCCACGTCAAGTTTTGTGCAAGAGTTTTACCAGCTATGCAGAAACATTTGACAAAAGCAGAAAAGAAAGACATTTAAAGGTTAGACAGGAGTGTTTAGAAAATCTACACCAGGACATCATAATGTGCCTCTTATCTTAGATTGAGAGGGACTTTAAGTTTTTTAAAAAGATTGCGTTGCTTTCTTTGGGCAAATATGGCTCATGAGCTGAAAATGTTCTTAGAAGCTGAAAGCTTTATTAACACCAGCTAACTGTCTGACAGGTTAATTTGTTAATATACCTTATTAAAATATGCTAAATATACATCAGTCTGCTTACACATGACATTTAAACAAGATTTTCTCAGGATCTTCCTTTAATTCTGCTATTCATTTTATGTAGTTTTGTACATTAGCATCTAGTAATAAGACCTTTGTATTATAATTTTTAAAATCAGTAATACTACTTTGATTGTTCAAATATTTTTTACAAATTTTTTAGAGAAGTTTTAGGTCTACAAAATAATTGAGCAGAAAATACAGGTGGATTTATTTTTCATTGGTGCCATAACTGTTTGCCTTACCAGATCCTACTTCTTATTCAACATTACATTTTTCTAAATGCTATAACTAGTACAGGGCACAAGTGTACAACACTAAACTAAAAGAAAATGGTTCTTTTTAGTAATGTCATTTAGTAATGTCAGGTCTATACTTATCATGGTCAGCATCACTATCATCATCATCATTAGACTGTCTTTATCCTTTAGCTATTTCTTCAGTAGTCTGGTGAAAATTCTAAGCTTGATATTTTCCACCTTGATCTAGAAAAGAATAGGCTAGTCAGATACTTTATTTGTGTACCCTAATGTTCACAGTAACTATACTTGTGACTCAAAGATCCAATATTAAAAATTTGGATCTACTAATTAAAAAAATGAAAAGCTAATAGAAGCTTATTTATTTTATTTATCAGTTCAGGCTTCCAAATGCCTACCAGGGAACTGACCAAACAAATGGCATAACTATAGCTGTTTGAGTAATGCTGCCAAACACTGAGCACACTGGGCTATTTCTTCTGAAATCTATGTGTAAACAACTAGTTAAATAAACCCAATAAAGAGAAACCAAAAGATTGGTTATACAACTTCCTTTGAAGAAGAATCCCATGACCTTTCCTGATTGTCCAAAGAGAAAACAAAGGATCCAAGGATAAAGAGAGGCTATCAGGTTTACCTTTGGGTTCAAATTATCAAGTGTATATCCAGAATTAACTTATTTTATTTTTTTAATGTTTTATTTATTTCTCGGAGAGAGAGAGACAGCGAGAGCAGGGGAGGGTCAGAGAGAGAGAGGGAGTCACAGACTGAAACAGGCTCCAGGCTCTGAGCTGGCTGTCAGCACAGGGCCCGATGTGGGGCTCGAACCCACGAACCGTGAGATCATGACCTAAGTGAAAGTCGGACGCTTAACCGACTAAGCCACCCAGGCGCCCCCAGAATTAACTTATTTTAAATAGGCACCACTAAGTTGGCAGGCCACTAACTGAAGTGAGTTAATTCTGGACACAGTTTCTCATAACTGGAGGGAACAATGAAGGGATAAGGAGCAAAGCTGAATAATGAAGTATTCTATCTCAGTCTCACTTCAGAAGTTCAGCTGCAGTGAGGGCTCAGCTATTAAACTAGAATGTGGAAGGATGGCAACATATCCCTAATGGACAAACTGGCCAGTAAGTGGAACCACAAAACCTGGTAGAAAATTAAGCCATAGCAATGTCTAGAAGTTCCCAAAGGTTGATTGTAAGAGTCACATGGACAAACCTGAGGAACCATAGTGGAACATTATCATTAATATTATTAGCTTTTGTCTAACACATTTATAGAATAATCAATCAACAAGTATTTATCAAGTGCATCTGTAAAGGTACACTGCTCTAAGTAGCTTTGGAGAAAATTTTTTAAATATATCAGGCGTAGACACTGACCTCAGAGAATTCCCAATTTAGCTAGGGAGGAAGTTAGCATAGTTACAAATAAAATAAAACCTTAGAATTGACAGTTTCTGGAAAGATAGTGGAGAAATAGGAAGCTCTGTACATTTCACTTGCCCGCATCTCTCAGAGAAAACCTGAAGCCATAGGACACTGAACCACAGGAGTCTGGAAGGAAAAGAGACAGAGTCCACTAAGAAGAAACCCTCATAGGGCTACCTCAAGAAACAAGCCAAAGTACACATGGTGGAGATTCCTAAATATCACTACAAGTAGGGAAATAAAATAACCAAAGTCTCAACAAGAGAGACCAAGAGACACCATTAAAAGAACAATTCCTGAATGGACAGGCCCTGGAGAGAAAATGAGCCTTCTTTAGTATAGCAGTAATTGTAGGTGCAGAGTGCATAACAAGCTTTTAAAACTGACAAGAGACAGAAAGCTAGCCAAAATGATGAAACAGAACTCTCCTCCAAAGAAACTCAAGGAAGAAATGAGAGCTAAAGAACTGCTCAAAACAGATATAAGCAACATAACTGAACAAGAATTTAGAACAATAGTCATAAATGAATTGCTGGGCTTGAAAAAGGCATGGAAGACATCAGAGAAGCTATTGCTACAAAGACCGTGGACCTTAAAAATAGTTGTGATGAATTTTAAAATGCTATAAATGAGGTGCATAATAAAATGGTGGTGTCCAATGCATGGATTGAAGAGGTAGAGAGGAGAATAGGTGAATTAGAAGACACAATTATAGAAAAAGATGAAGCCAAGAAAAAGAGATGAATTGATCCAGGAGCGTGAAAGGAGAATTTGAGAACTGAGTGATACAATCAAATAGAACAATACCCGTATCATAGGAATCCTAGAAGAGGAAGAGAGAGAGAAAGGCGCTGAAGGGGTAATTGAACAAATTATGGCTGAGAAGTTTCCCAGTCTGGGGAAGGAAACAGACATTGAAATCCAAGAGGCACAGAGAACTCCCCTCAGATGTAACTTGAATCGATCTTCTGTATGACATATCATAGTGAAACTGGCAAAATATACAGACAAAGAGAGAATTCTGAAAGCAGCTAGGGATAAAAGGGCCCTAACTTACAAAGGGAAACCTATCAGAGTAGTTACAGACTTTTCTACTGAAACTTGGCAGGCTACAAAGGAGTGGCAGGAAATCTTCAATGTGATGAACAGAAAAAATATGCAGCCAAGAATCCTCTATCCAGCAAGCCTGTCATTCAGAATAGAAGGAGACATAAAGGTCTTCCCAAATGAACAAAAATTGAAAGAATTCGTCCCAACTAAACCAGCCCTACAAGAATTCCTATGAGGGAAATGTTGCAAGGAACACAGGTATATCTATACAATGGAATACTACATGGCAGTGAGAAAAAATACAATCTGGCCATGTGTAGCAACATGTATGGAACTCGAAGGTGTTATACTGAGCAAAATAATTCAGGCAGAGAAAGAGAGATACCATATGTTTTCACTTAAAAGTGGAACAAGAGAAACTTAACAGAGGACCATGGGAGAGGAGAGGGGAAAAAATAGTTGGGGAGAGAGAGGGAGGCAAACCATGAGAGACTCTTGTGTACTGAGAACAAACCAGTGAAGAAATGGGCAGAAGACATGAACAGAATCTTCTCCAAAGAGGATATCCAGATGGCCAAGAGACACATGAAAAAATGCTCAACGTCACTCATCATCAGGGAAATGCTTCAAAAAATTTTAAATGTGATATACTTCCATTTATTCTACTATATAAGTATATTGCTGATATCGTGACATCCTGTTGCTATAGAATCCACTTATTTTACCAGTATTAAACTCTCTAAAAGTAGGGAGATTCATGTGACTATATAAAATGGATGATAAAATTTAGGGAGAAACCATAATCAGCCTAAGTGTGTGGGATTAGCTTACTAAAGGATGAATAGGAGTTGATTTCACTGAAAGGGGATTAGAGCACATGGATAGATTACAAAATATGAGGGAAAATGGATAAAATTAATCTCAGGAGAAACGAGCATTATTGGATAAAATGATAACAGGAAACTAAGTTCTAATATCACTCGAGATTTTTTTTTTCAAAGTTTTAGAAATAATGGAAGGTATTGTTCCTGGAATTGGGACCACTTAGGAGTGTTATTTGCTAGACACTCTGAGATTCAGTAGTTCTAAAATTAGAATGGGGAGTATATCCATTACTGTGATCTTTCTGCTCTTCACATAAGGAAAGCAGAAATGTTCAAGAAGAGGATATGGCCATAACCCTTATGATTGCATTAATATCCACAAGAATAGATCAGCTTGATGTTATTTTTATTTTTATTTTTTGGTTAACTTAATTGGGTTGGCCAGTACTCTAGTCCTCCTGTAAACTCAGACTAGACGATGTTATTGAACCAGTAACCATAACAAGTAACATTAATTAACATGCAAGTCACAACAGCCCTTTCTTCTGGTTCCCATTGTAAAAAAAACACCTGCCAGTTCAGAAGAACAGGCTCAGCATATTTTTAAATGAATTCACATCTTTATGTAAATCCAAAAACAATTTTAAATTTGGGTACTCCAGAATTCACTAAATTGGGTACTCCAGAACAATTAACAAATTGTTCATTTCCACTGGAAATCCCATTTGACAGCTAATAATAATAATCAGTTGCTGACAATCTATGATAGTTAAGCCTGTACCCTTGCTTCTCTGAAGAAGGATTAAACAGTAAGGGCAAGGGTAGAAAACAAGCAAACAAAGAAAGTGTGTGTGTTTGTGTGTGTTATCATAGGAATCCTTGAGTTAATAACACAAGTCATAATCTACCTGGGTTTCTGTCTTGAAGTGTAAGTTCTGCCTTTGATTTATCAACCTCACAGTGTGTCCAGGAGAGACAATAGCAGTTCAACAAAAACCAAGACAATTGAGCATATGAAAATGCTCACATTTTGAGAGGTGCTCCAGGAGTTATCGCAGAACTAAATTAAAGCTATAGATCCCAGCACATAATTCTGTTAACATGTATGTAAACCAATCGACTTCATCTATCAGTTTATCCATTGCCTAAAGTTGAGAACTCTGAATTTGGCTAGTACATATGCCAGAAGATTACATCCCTCTATTCATGAGAGGATTCCTCTATTCACATCCAGTGCACTTTTCAAGTTCCACTGAATTTGGAATCAGATCATGGAGAAATTAAGAGGAAAACAACCCTCAAAAATGTTAGGAGTTTCCTGCCTATTCCTGACTGATAAAAGGCATTTGCCCCATAAGGAACTTTTAGAAATCATAAGACAAAGTTAGCTATAAACCACATAATGTGATTGCTGTGGGTTACTTGATAGTTATCCTTGGAAACTACCTTTGGATTTTCATATGTCAGGTGATTTATCTCTAGAAGTAATCTTACCCATTAGCATAGGCTTATTTGTCCAACTCCAACAGAATGCACAATAAACAGTACACATTTTTAAATATTTTCAGCTTATTATTTTAAACAAAAATTTCTAAGTTATCTCTGCCACCATGGAGTTTTAATTAGATAGACAAAATATTTTTTTCAAAGTGACCTATCATGTCCCTTTGTATATATTACATGGAGAGATGGGAACATGTGTTTTGCTATTTGTTTGCTGGTTTTTAGCGTGCACAGTCAACTCACTACTGGTATTCTGAAAAAAGATGTCCTTGGTTCCTTCTAGATTTTACTTCAGGAGTATTGAGAAACCCAATGAAATAAACCCATGTTGTCATCATCATAAGAAGAGAACTTCAAAGTCATGGAATCTAGAAATAAAATCAATGGATGACATGACAGAAGAGGAAGGAGGTGTGTGGAACTGATAAACCAACAAGATAGGTACTCTTTAACCTTAATTTACAATCCTGTATTTTCCTTGGGCTCCCTGCCTCTAAAAATAGTCATACTGTCTTTAATTCTACCAGATGCTTTTAGTTTTATGGGGTTTTTAAGGTTTATTTATTTTTGAGAGACAGAGGCAGAGAGACAGAGCATGAGCAGGGAAGGGACAGAGAGAGGAGACAGAATCCGAAGCAGGCTCCAAGCTCCAGGCTTTGAGCTCTCAACCACAGAGCCCCATGCAGGCTCAAGCCCATAAACTGTGAGATAGTCACCTGAGCCAAAGTTGGATGCTTAACCAAATGAGCCATCCAGGCACCCCTACCATATGCTTTTAGGGTGTTCCTTTGATAACTGTGTAGTTTTATAGTTATTCAAACATTTATTGAAAGTTAATTTTTTTTTTTGATGTGTGCTGAGAGATAATCATCTAGTAGTAAAACTTGACATCATATTTTAGAAGATTGGAGAAGAAGTGGGCTAAATAGTAGCTAGAAGAGAGCCTGAACCATCCTATCACATTTTTTAATGGGCAGTTTGGATGTCCTGAAGGAGAACTAGAGCACAAGCCATTTTTTGTTAACAATGATACAAATTCTAAATTATTTTCCGGATACCATTCCTTTGCTTAAGACTATTTTTGAACACCAGCCGTAGGAAATATCCCCTGCACTTACCCTTCTTCAGAAAAGCTTGTTATTCATAAATCTCCATGCTTTATACCACATGACTCCACCCTTCTGACCAAAACAGACCAGAATATCACTCATGGGCTGGCCAGGGCCTTCATAGTGGCCTGGGTCTTCTGAGAGCCCTCTGCCAGACTTGTATTACCTACAGGGTGATGATAGCCCAAGGTAGTCTGATCTACTCTAAAGAATTATCAAAACCAAAATTAGAAAGAGACTCTAGAGTTAGAAATCAACCAAAGTCCGCTTCTGAGGATAGAGTTGCTGTTGAAACTTGACAGCTTGTCTCAATAATGAAGCCATTCAAGTACCTGATTTCCTGTTTATTTCCTTCTAAATCTATTCACATTAGTTCTCACCTCTTTGTTTGTTTGTTTGTTTGTGTTCCTTACATCTGCATGTAGTTCCCCCTATTTACCCCACTTACCAAAGCAACTTGAGTGTGTACTTATCTTATACCAGGTAAGTGAGCCTAACTAATGTAGTCTTCAGGGGGCAGAGGTCGGACAGCAATAGAGTGATATTGGCCTGTTGACAGCATTTCCCCCTGACCATATGGAACCTAGTAATGGATACTATTTATACTCAAACATGTTCTAGAACAAACAGGACAGCATGTTTCACAGTGATCTTTAGTTCTTTGATTATGGGTTTTGATTCTGTTAAGAATGAACTGGAAACAAGGAGATAACTATGTTTGGGAAGCTATATTCAGGAATTTAATAAGGCCCCATCATGATACTTAAGCCAAAATGGCAGAATTGGGTATAAAATGCCTGCCAGCATTGTGAGGAGGTCAGAAATGACAGACACTAGAGCCATGAAGAGATTCATCCATATAAGTAGATGCACAACTTCTGTGCACTTTGACATTTCAAAGATGGTAGTTATTTTTTTCTTTTCCACAATGGGCTTATATTATTATTTAAAAATATAGTATAATAATATATGGTAATCTTTCACAAAAATATATTTCTTTAAACAGATGGAAAATTTAAATAATTTGAAAGGAAGGAAGAAAAGACAAAAGGATAGAAGAAGGAAAAAAAATCTGGATTCTTAAATAAGTTATTCAGCTAATGAACTCCAGTGATGTGTTTAAGATGATTCCAATGTTAAATCTGGTATCTGTGACCTTCTTTTTTAAATTTTTTTTTTTAATGTTTTATTTATTTCTAGGAGAGAGGAAGACAGCGTGAGCAGGGGAGGGTCAGAGAGAGAGGGAGTCACAGACTGAAACAGGCTCCAGGCTCCGAGCTGGCAGTCAGCACAGAGCCCGACGCGGGGCTCGAACCCACGAACCGCGAGATCATGACCTAAGCGAAAGTCGGACGCTTAACCGACTAAGCCACCCAGGCGCCCCTCTGTGACCTTCTTGAACATGATATAAAATGTATGGGACAGAGGAACATGCATGTGAACTGAATCACCTGAATCCTAAACCCTGAAACCTTTCTGCTGCTTATGACTGAAGTATTTTTAGGAATGTCAAATGTAGGGGCGCCTGGGTGGCTTAGTCGGTTAAGCGTCCAACTTTCGCTTAGGTCATGATCTCGCAGTTCGTGGGTTGGAGCCCTGCGTCGGGCTCTGTGCTGACTGCCAGCCCAGAGCCTGGAGCCTGTTTCAGTCTGTGACTCCCCCTCTCTCTGACCCTCCCCTGCTCACGCTGTCTCTCTCTTTCTCCTAGAAATAAATAAAAAGATTAAAAAAAAAAAAAAGGAATGTCAAATGTATTCTCAAGATGATAGATAGATAGATGATAGATAGATAGATAGATAGATAGATAGATAGATAGATAGATAGGAATGAGAAAGGGAGGAAAGGAAGAAAAGAAAAAAGGAAAGAATATCAAGGCTAGTAAATTATATTACACTACTATACAGAAGTTAGTGGAAATATTAGACATTTTTAAAATTACTTGAAAAGATAAAAGCCGGAGTAGTAGTATTGCTTTTCAGACAGAATTTAGGATTATAGAGTTAATTTCATTTGGCTAGTGTTCTAGCAAACTTAGCCAATAGGAGAATAAACAGATTTCAGTTGCCAAGATTTATGTCAAAGGATCATAGATGGCTGAATCAAGAGGTTTCACACCTGATCTGAACTCCAAATCAGCTCATTAATGTAAACCGTAAATCAAAAGCCATAAGCCCTGGGGCTGATGATAAGGCAAACTGACACATAAGCCAGGAGGTCTTCACGACAAATAGATAAAAGTTGGAAACAGAACAAACCATAAAGCACATGTCACTGGGCACAGAGACAGCTGGCTTAGAGCTAGAAATCAGGACCAATAGGCATAGAGCCAAAAGTTGATGCCAGAAATGGGACCCAGACTCCTGACTTTGCCCAGTAGTTAAGCTCCATAATGCTCAATAAATATTTGCCTACCTGACTGAATGAGTGAATGTTGATAAGCAGTCTTCCAGCTGCCCAACCAATACAAAAAGGAGCTCCTGCAACTGAAAGTCAGGCTCTCAGGGCTCCTGGGTGGCTCAGTTGGTTAAGCGTTGGGCTCTTGATTTCGACTCAGGTCATGCTCTCACAGTTGTGAGATTGAGCCTTGCACTGGGCTCCATGCTGAGCTGAGCATAGAACCTGATCAAGAGTTTCTCTCTCTCTCTCCCTCTCTTTCTGCTCATCCTGTGTGCACATATGTGCTACCTCTCTCTCTCAAAAAAAAAAATTGGCTTTCAATTTTAAAGTACATATAATTAATGAAGGAGGACAGTCAAATAATAATCAATTATAATAATACTACTAATAATAGTGGTAATAATACATAGGTACTATTTATTGAACACATTATATAGTACATACAAAAATGAGTGATTTATATATATTATCACATATCATCTGTATTAAAACTCTGAAATATTTGTTACTATTATCACCCCATTTCTGCAGGCCTGGAGAGATTTTGACATCTTCCCAGAGACACTAGGCTACTATGTGGCAGGACCTAAATTACACTGAGTTCTGACTACTTTTAAAATTTAGAGTCTTAAATTACTAACATGACTTCCATACCATATATATATATGGTTGGTTGGTTTATATATGTATGTGGTTGATTGGTTTGAAATTTTTATTTAAATTTTAGTTAGTTAACTTATAGTGTAATATTGGTTTCAGAATTAGAAATCATTGTATTTACTGAATGGCTGTTATATTTCAATCAACCCCTAATGCTTTCCAAGAAATTAAAAAATAAGACGCACCATTTGTCTTCAAAGGAAAATTTCCTTTGAAATTTTTGCTTTATCAAAATGATGATATTTCAGGGACACCTGGGTGGCTCAGTCGGTTAAGCATCCCACTCTTGATTTTGGCTCAGTCATGATCTCATAGTTCGTGAGGTCAGGGTCCCCATGGCACTCTGTTCTGACATTGTGGAGCTGCTTGGGATTCTCTCTCTCTCTCCCTCTCTCCACACCTGCCTCACTCAAGCACACACCTGTGCTCTGTCTCTGTCAAAGAAAATAAATAGATGTAAAAACATGTAAAAAAAAAAAAAAAAGGAAAATACTTCATGTATTAAGGATCAATACCTAATGATTTTTATTTTTCTTTTTGGTTTTTGCCTTTTTTCATTTTGGGGCAGCGGGGTGCAATATTATGGTTATGATGTTCTCATGCATACCTGCTTTTCTTCTGATGAGACATTAACAATTAAAGTATTAAAATAAGCATTTCAGAATTGAGATATAATTCACATTCTGTAAAGTTAACTTTTTGAAGCATATAATTCATTGGCTTTTAGTATATTACAAAGTTGTGAATCTTTCATTATTCATTAATTTTAAAACACTTCCATCACTCCATCAATCCCTAATGTTATAAAGTTTGATTTTGAATACATTTTTTCTCAGTTTTTGAAGGCAACAAGACTATTTTAAAAATTTTTTTTTCTATTTTTTATTTTTAATGTTTATTTTTGAAAGAGAGATTGACAGTGTGAGCAAGGAAGGGGCAGAGAGAGAGAGAGAGAGAGAGAGAGAGAGAGATACAGAATATGAAGCAGGCTCCAGGCTCCAAGCTACCAGCAGAGAGGCAGATGCAGGGCTCAGACTCACAAATCATGAGATCATGACCTGAGCTGAGTTCTGACGTTCAGCCAACTGAGCCACCCAAGTGTCCCAAAAAATACTTTTTGTAGGGGCACTTGAATGGCTTAGTTGGCTAAACATCAGGTCATGATTTCACAGTTCATGTGCTTGAGCCCCACATTAGGCTCTTTGCTGACAGCTAGAGCCTGAAACCTGCTTCAGATTCTGTGTCTCCCTCTCTCTCTGTCTCTGCCTCCTCCCTGCTCACACACTCTCTCATTCAAAAATAAACATTAAAAATTTTTTGACTACTTCTTATATAAAAATTCATAATAAAATATATGTTAAAACAGAATTACTTTCTTTTTGTGAGTATGAATAGAGCTCTAACCACTCTCCCTCCCTGTCCCCTTACTGCTTAATTCAGTTTGAAAAACAATGGTTTAGTGTGATTTTTAATATGCCTTCTAAACATACTGTAGAAAGAGCTAAAAGTCTTCAGTGGGTGGGTGGGTGGGGACAAACAAGGATATGGGAAGCTCCTGACAAGAAAAGGACTCCAAAATACACTATGTGTAAGTGAAGCACATGGAAATACTCTTACATGATACCATGGGTTAAACTATTTCCCCAAACTCATATGATCAAGACCTTATTACTTTAGAACATCTTATTTGAAAATATCATTGCATACATATTTAAATTCATTAGGGTGGGTCCTCATCCAGTATGACTAGTGTCCTTATGTAATGGGAAAGTTTGGACACAGACATACACACAGTGAAGGCTATAGAATGATAAAGGTAGAGACTGAGGTGATTCTACTACAAACCAAGGACTTTCCAATATTGCAAGCAAACCACCAGAAGTTAGGGGAACAGCATGGAACACATTCTCCCTCACTGCCCCCAGAAGGAACCAACTTTATCAACACTTTGATCTTGGATTTCTAGTCTCCAAAAATGGAAGACAATAAATTTCTGTTGTTTAAGTCACCCAGTTTGTAGTGATTTGTTACAGCAAACCCAGCATATCAGTACATATTCCTGAACTCTATCCTGAGATTCATGTTTTTCAGTGGTACTAACTCAGAGTTCCCATGAAGGTTGCTTGTGTTCCAGAGAAGTTCTCATTCTCAGAAAGAGGAGTTGCATCAGGCCTAAATCTGATTGTCTTCATGCCTAATTGTTGTTGTGGGAACATCCTTCATTCATTTCACTCCTTTTTAGTCTTTATCCGTGACTGATGAATAAATGTCCTTGTCTCCTCAGTGGCCATTTCCTTTGATGCTAAGCACCACGTTAAATTTGTCTTTTCATCCTGGCATGTGCTATGACCTAAACAGGAATACCACAAACACATTGAGATCTGAGCTTGCTATTATTTAAACAGAGTGATGAGAAAGAAGTTCAGAAAGAGGAACTATGATTTGTAGAGAACAAATATCAATGGTTTTGTAATTTGACATGTGTTTTCTGAAATCCTTATGAATCAAATGCCAAGCTAGTGGCTTGTTCTTATGATCTTCCCATTCACTGCAAAAACGCATGCACAACAGCAGATAACTAGGAAGGAAATTTCATCTATAGAATATGGTATGCTCTCTGCTCCTTCAAAATAGAGCAAACCCTCTTTCCTTTTAAGGTATTCACTGAGAGATTTTCTAATGTACCCAGAATATATATTACAGAGTTCAAACATTGCTTATAAAAATATAGTGAGTAAAAAAGTAAGCAAAAGAAAAGAAAATGCTATTAAGAGAATCATAAGGAAAAGAAAACACAATTACAGTACTGTGATATCCAGAAAAATTCTGCATATAAGTGGACACACAGGTCGAACTCATGTTGTTCAAGAGTCAACTGTATATTTTTTGCTTAGAAACATAAGTGGCTCTGTGTCAACACCTTAAGTGATGTTAAAGGTAAATTAACTGGGGGAATGATTGCAACATACTATCCAGAGTAAGGGTCAGCATACATAATAATAAATCTTTATGTTTTAATATTTGAGAGAGAGAGAGCACACAAGCAGGCGGGAGTGTGTGTGGGGGCGCTGAGGGAGAGAGAGAGACAGAGAGAGAGACAGAGACAGAGAGAGACAGAGAGAGAGAGAATCCTAAGCAGAACCCACCCTCAGTGCAGAACCTGACACAGGGCCTTATCCCAGAACCTTGGAATCATGATGTGTCCAAAAATCAAGAGTCAGTCACTGAATTGACTGAGCCACTCAGACTCCCCTAATAATAAACCATTTAAATATTATAAGGGCAACACCCTAAAGTGATCATATGAAAAAGATCTATAAGAAGTAATTATCAAAGGTATAAATACAAAAATAATAAACTTATACAACAATGCTGAGCTATGCTAGTATTCAAAGAAACATGGTTAAAAGCAATATTGCTGGGTGCCTGGGTGGCTTAGGCCACTGAATATCTGACTCTTGGTTTTGGCTCAGGTCATGGTCCAATGGTCTTGGGATCAAGCTCCACGTTGGGCTCTGCACTGAATCCCTCTTTGGAATTCTCTCTCTACCTCCCCTTCTGTCTCGCTGACACATGCATGCATGTGTGCAAGCACTTTCTCTCTCTCAAAATAAATAAACATGTTTTTTCATAAAAGCAATATTGCAATGTTTTCCCTATACGATTGGCAAAGATTAAAAGTAATGATAATCCTCAGTGTTGCCATATAAGAAAGCATTTGTCATGAGCTCAAATTGATATTGGCAGAAGTTGGTAAAAAAAAAAAATCTAGTAACATATATCAAAATCCTTAAACTTATGTTTATTTGGCAAAGCAATCCCACTTCTAGGAATCAGTCTTCAGGATGTAATTGAATATACACAGAGAGTAATACACATTTTTGACCATTATAGTGTGTTTTAAAGGGAAAGTCTATCCTAAAGACCCAATAATTTGGAACTTAGAGTGGAATGCTATGAAAATATTATATGGTATTGAATGATATTTGCCATCACTGAAACATGAAGACTTATGTTTGAAAAATCAGTTTATAAAAAAAGAAGATACATATTCTGATAATATTTTTGTTTAAAATACCGCACATAGAATGGTAACACTATTTTATAGATGGTTGTCTCTGGGTAGCTGACTATAGGTAATTTTCTTCTATTTGCTTAAGTTTTAAATAAACATTGATTACATGCACAATAAAAATTTTTTCTTAAAAATAACTCTATTAATTGGGATGATACATAATTTATAATGCACATGGACTGATTATAGCCAAATTTGGGATCTTTTATATTCAGCAAAGAATACAAATAGGATTCTAGTATTCCAGTTGTAGCTCTTATTGAGTTCATCTGGAGTTTAACAGACATTTAATCTCCAGTCTTGACAGGATTCAGTGGGTGGCCAATTTAACATGGATTGACATCAAAATGTCAGCTCTAGAAATTTAATTCAAAGGGGATTTTTTTTCAAGAGAGAATGAAATAAGATAACCTGAGTGGTGAGAATGGAAACAGCAGAGCATTTAATTGGAAAACAAAAACAAACAACAAAAATCAAGTCTATGTTGGTTATAGGATTTCCAAGACTTTATTGGACTTTCAGAGAAGAAATAGACCTTATGGAATTAGTACCTGGGTTCATCTCCTCCAAGCTCCCTTTCATTCTCCTAAATAGTTGACATTTCCCTGGAAGCTTTAGGAAATCAATTTCCTTATGGGAATTGTACCTGTTCAATTTATAGCTTTAATTTAGTCAAGGTCTTTATATATCTTCCAGGAATTTGATTAGTAAAGGCATTTTTAAAAAATCAAAATAGTTTACATTAGTATGAAATAAAATAGGGTAAGCTATTAATAATAGTTAACATTCATATGACTTATAAATTGCAAATTATTTCTATATGCATCACTTAACTTACTCCACATAGAAAAATTGTAGACATATATTTTACTTTCATATTTACAGATGAAGGTTTGCCCTGACCATATAGTCATGTATGTTATCCTAGCAATCATAATAACAGCACAAGGATAACAAATAACATTTTTTGAGGGTGTACTCCTTGTGCCAGCCACCTTCCTAGTACTTTATATAACTTGTCTTTAATATTTCCAATAGACATGAAAATTACCTAGTTTCATTCCCATACTAAATATTTAGAAATTTATGGTACACAAACATCACTCTGATTCCCAAGCCAGACAGAGATCCAGCAAAAAAAGAGAACTACAGGCCAATATCCTTGATGAATATGGATGCAAAAATCCTCAACAAGATCCTTGCAAATTGAATCCAGCAGCACATAAAAAGAATCATCCACCAAGATCAAGTGGGATTCATTCCTTGGTTACAGGGCTGGTTCAACATTCACAAATCAATCAATGTGATACATCACGTCAATAAAAGAAAAGATAAAAAAAATATGATCCTGTCAATAGATGCAGAAAAAGCATTTGACAAAATACAGCATCCCTTCTTAATAAAGACCCTCGAGAAAGTCTGGATAGAAAGAACCTACTTAAACATCATCGAAGCCATCTATGAGAAGCCTTCAGATAACATCATCCTCAAGGGAAAAAAACTGAGAGCTTTCCCCCTGAGATCAGGAACACTACAGGGATGTCCACGCTCACCACTGTTGTATAACATAGTGCTGGAAGTCCTAGCATCAGCCATCAGACAACAAAAAGAAATCAAAGGCATCAGAATTGGCAAAGAGGAAGTCAAACTTTCACTCTTCACAGACGACATGATACTCTACATAGAAAACCCGACAGACACCACAAGAAGCCTACTAGAACTGATCCATGAATTCAGCCACGTTGCAGGGTACAAAATCAACGTACAGAAATCGGGTGCATTTTTATACACCAACAATGAAGCAACAGAAAGAGAAATCAAGAAACTGATCCCATTCACAATTGCACAAAAAACCATAAAATACCTCGGAATAAACCTAACCAAGGATACAAGAGATCTGTATGATGAAAGCTATAGAAAACGTATGAAGGAAATTGAAGAAGACACAAAGAAATGGAAAAACATTCCATGCTCATGGATAGGAAGAATAAATATAGTTAAGATGTCATTACTACCCAAAGCTATCTACACATTCAATGCAATCCCCATCAAAATTTCACCAGCATACTTCTCAAAAATAGAACAAACTATCCTAAAATTTGTATGGAACCACAAAAGACCCCGAATAACCAAAGTAATACTGAAAAATAAAACCAAAACGGGAAGTATCACCATCCCAGACTTTAGCCTCTACTACTAAGCTGTCATCATCAAGATAGTATGGTATTGGCACAAAAACAGACACATAGACCAATGGAACAGAAATGAGAACTCAGAAGTGGACCCAAAAGTATACAGCCAACTGATCTTTGACAAAGCAGGAAAGAATATCCAATGGAAAAAGACAGCCTTTTTAACAGATGGTGTTGGGAGAACTGGACAGCAACATGCAGAAGAATGAAACTAGATCATTTTCTCATGCCGTGCACAAAAATAAACTCAAAATGGATCAAGGACCTGAACGTGAGACAGGAAACTATCAACACCCTAGAAGAGAAAGCAGGAAACAACCTCCTTGACCTCCACCGCAGCAACTTCTTACTTGACACATCCCCAAAAGCAAGGGAATCAAGTACAAAAATAAATGATTGGGACCTCATCAAGATTAAAAGCTTCTGCACAGCAAAGGAAACAACCCACAAAACTAATAGGCAGCCAACAGAATGGGAACAGATAGTTGCAAATGACATTATCAGATAAAGGGTTAATATCCAGAATCTATAAGGAACTACCCAAACTCCACACCCAAAAAACAAACAACCCAGTGAAGAAATGGGCAGAAGATATGAACAGACACTTCTCCAAAGAGGACATCCAGATGGCCAACAGACACATGAAACGATGCTCAGCATCCCTCCTCACCAGGAAAATACAAATCAAAACCACACTGAGATACCACCTCACGCCAGTCAGAGTGGCTAAAATGAGCCAATCAGAGAACTCTAGATGCTGGCGAGGATGTGGAGAAACGGGCACCCTCCTACACTGTTGGTGGGAATGTAAACTGGTACAGCCCCTCTGGAAAACAGTGTGGAGGTTCCTCAGGAAACTAACAATAGAACTCCCCTATGACCCAGCAATAGCACTGCTAGGAATTTACCCAAGGGATACAGAAATGCTGATGCATAGGAGCACATGTACCCCAATGTTCATAGCAGCACTCTCCACAATAGCTAAAACCTGGAAAGAGCCTAAGTGTCCATCAACAGATGAATGGATCAAGAAGATGTGGTTTATCTATACCATGGAATACTACATGGCAATGAGAAACAATGAAATCTGGCCATGTGTAGCAACATGGATGGACCTTGAGGGTGTTATGCTGAGCGAAATAAGTCAGGCAGAGAAGGACAAATATCATATGTGTGCACGTATAGGAGGATTAGGAGGAACTTAACAGAGGACCAAGGGGGAGAAGAAGGGTGGAAATGGTGGGGGAAAGGGAGAGAGGCAAACCATGAGAGACTCTTGAATGCTGACAAAAACTGAGGACTGATGGATGTGGGGGGGGAGGGGGATGGGCATGGAGGAGGACACTTGTGGGGATGAGCACTGGGTGTTATGTGGAAACTAATTTGACAATAAACTATTTGTAAAGAAAAAAAGAAGAAAAAGAAATTTATGGTACACAAATGTTAACTCGCTCGAGAACACCTGGCTAGTAATTAGCATTTTCCATCTTCCTGGATTCTATTTCCAGAGGAGCATTTGCACAGGTTCTTATTTACATATACATTTACATCCAGTGCTAGGAAGGAAAATAGATTGGAATAAAATGTAGGCTATTTGGAAACTTAAGAACTAAGCCAGCCAGCCTTTCCAGATGCAAAGGAAGAGGTCAACTGTCCCTTCTGTGATCTAGCTTGGAGAAGCCACTTAGACCTCTTTTCCTGTGTTCCAGGCTTTGGTTCATAGCTTTGGGCCTTGAGAAATTGATGGAACCCTCAAACTCAGAGGAAGTAGAAAACAATATAGAAAAGGGTGGGAAAAAGAACCAAGAAGTCAAGTTAAGGGATTGGGCTAGGTGGGGAGGTAGTTGTAATGAAAATAGGGTGGGGTGACAGGAAAGATAATTCCTAGATTTTATGGTTTGTCTTCCTCCCTAGAAGAAAAGGAGAAAATGATAGGAGGTATCATTGTTTGGAAAATATCTATGAAACAGGGAAAATATTAAGGTTTAATAGGGCATACCAGAATCCAAAGTCACACACCTGTCTAAAGTTCTCCCATAGCTGTTTTACCTTGTAAGTGTATAAAAATTTGGTCACATGGATGCACATGAAAAACACTTAACCATGATTTATACTCATTATATTTCTTTTTTAAAATTTTTTTAATGTTTTTTTATTTATTTCTGTGAGAGAGAGAGAGAGAGTGAGCAGGGGAGGATCAGAGAGATAGGGAGACACAGAATCTGAAGCTGGCTCCAGGCTCTGAGCTAGCTGTCAGCACAGAACCTGACATGGTACTCGAACTCATGAACCTTGAGATCATGACCTGAGCCAAAGTTGGATGCTTAACTGACTGAGCCACCCAGGTGCCCCACTCATTATACTTCTAATTAGTTTAATTCAAAATGTGTGCTTCCTCAATGTATAGAAACCCATTACATTAATTGACAAAAAAAAAAAAACCTTAAGAGGAAGAAGTCTCCTGCATAGTTTTTTCTTTTGAGGAATTGATTATGTTTTTATTTGAAATAAACTAAACATTTATTTTAGTTAGAAAGTTTAATTGTCATAAACTCTGAAATTTAGTTCTGTTCAATTGGACAATGTATATACTCAATTTATAACCATACAAAGTTTAAATTACACTAGAATAATTTAACATAATAAAAGCCTATGATTCACACACAATATTATGATTGGGAGTTAAGCTTTTCCTCTTTGAGGATACTTTAAAGATTTGTTATTTACACATTTATTCATAATGCAAACTTTTTCAGATGGATTCAATAACAGCAAATCTGAGTAGCTTTTCATCTTAAGACTATCTTAGAGATACACTTGATTAAAGTATATTAAATCATTAAATCATTAGAGCAATGTTTCCAGCCTTGACTGCACATTGTAATTCCTTAGAAATTTTACAAGTCACTGATACCTAGGGCTCTCCCCAAGAGCTCCTAATTTAATTGGTTTGGGATATGACTTAGACATCAGGAATTTTTAAAAAGCTCCCAGAAAACACTAATCCATAAGAACACTGGTTTCAGAAACCCTATTATTCTTACAAGGCAGTGGTTGTCATAAATTAAGGCAAGCAAAGTGTAAGGCAGGGCTAGAAAAATGAGACAAAAGCAGAAAATGTTCATTGCATGTGTTCCCTAGGTATATGGCTCTCTTGTCATTAGTTCTGTGCTTAGCAACAACAAAACAACAAAAATTACCTCTTACTTAGTAAATAAGTTGGGAAGTGTAAGAGGCCTGGTTAAGGGAAGAACTCCATCGTGGCACCTAGATGGCTCAGTCAGTTAAGCATCTGACTTTGGCTCACAGATCATGAGTTTGAGCCCCACATTGGGCTCTGTGCTGCCAGCCTGGAGCCTGCTTCAGATTCTGTGTCTCCCTCCTTCTCTCTGCCCCTTCCTTGCTCATATTCTGTCTCTCCTTCAAAAATAAATCAACATTAAATTTTAAAAAAGGGGGAAGAACTCCATCATAAAGGAGAGGTATTTCTGCCTGCTACTCTATAGGGTCTTTAATATTTTTTTCTTTTTTTTTAAATTTTTTTTTATGTTTTATTTATTTCTAGGAGAGAGAGAGAGAGACAGTGCGAGTAGGGGAGGGTCAGAGAGAGAGGGAGTCACAGACTGAAACAGGCTCCAGGCTCCGAGCTGGCAGTCAGCACAGAGCCCGACGCGGGGCTCGAACCCAAGAACTGCGAGATCATGACCTAAGCTAAAGTCGGACGCTTAACCGACTAAGCCACCCAGGCGCCCCTATTTTTTCTGATATAGCTTGTCTACTTTGAACACTCTTTCATTCAGTAACTATTTATGAGAATACCAGCTATGTACTAAGGATAGTGGTGGAAATAGAAATAGTATTTAAGCTTTACCAGAGGAGCTTCCACATGAGAAGTTAAAACTGTACACACAAAGCTACACATGTATACATACACCCACACACAGAACTACAAAGGTCCATGATAAATACTTTCAGGGAAATACAAGTCAATCAAACGCGTCATGAGTTTAGGGTCAGAAGATCAATTCTTCCCATATTGTACATTGCTAATTACATAGTAAATGACTAAGGAAAAAAAATTTTTTTCAGAAATAAATTTCTTAATTAATTTATGTGCATTTTGTCACAAAAAAATCCTTTTTATTTATTTTTTATTTTTTTTAATATTTTTATTTATTTCTAGGAGAGAGAGAGACAGCGTGAGCAGGGGAGGGTCAGAGAGAGAGGGAGACACAGACTCTGAAATAGGCTCCAGGCTCTGAGCTGGCAGTCAGCACAGAGCCTGACGCGGGGCTCGAACCCACGAACCGCAAGATCATGACCTAAGCGAAAGTCGGACGCTTAACTGACTAAGCCACCCAGGCGCCCCCAAAAAAATCTTTTTTAAAGATAAGACTCATATTGTAATTTTAGCTACAGATCCAGCAGAATTTAAGGCATAAAGTGTGCCTTGATACATTTTTCTGAACTAATGTAAATTTGCGATTAAGACAGATGGTGGGATACCTTAATGGGAAAATAAGTTTAGAACTTCTCTGTATTTGAAAATAGAAATGTCTAGCTGAGGGTGTTACAAGATAAAAACTAGAAAGGTCCTTTGTGGGTATGAGTTCGTGTGTGTGTGTGTGTGTGTGTGTGTGTGTATTTGTATGAGCTCTTAACCAGAGAATCTACTCTACCTAGATTAAAGAGAAAGGGATTTCATGAATTCTATAGATAATCCACAGGAACACTGGAAAAGGCAAGTAATTGACTCTAGGCCGAGCTGCCAAGACGGTTTCCATTCTATACTCCAGAACTGGCTCAACAAAGGAACTGCAACCCATATCATATTTAAGAAGCCACAACACAATGCTAGGTATAAAACCAGGCTGACTCTCTGGCAATTCACAGAAGCAAAAGTGATTTTCCATTCACACCTCTTCTCTTTTCCCCACATAATTCAACCCTAAATCCTTTTTGCATCTCTTATGGATGTATGTGATTATCTGAGCCTAAATCATATGTCTGCATTTTAGAACCAATAACTATTACTATTTATCATCATCATCATCATTGTCATCGTCGTCGTCCCTTGACATAGCAATGTTTACACTGTTGACAACGAATAATTTTTTCTGGTCTGAAATAAGTAGAAAAAAAATCCTGGGACTCTGTGGGATCTACATTCTCCAGATTGGAAGCTAGAATCATTCAAGGGGAACTGCAAATGACCTGTCTGCCATGGACTGTGGGATTTGTTAGGAATGAGAAGTCACTTCACCAAATTTTCTAGGCTGCTGAGTCCTTTATTAATTCACACTAAAGCCCTCCTCTGAGATACAGATACTGGAGTAATCTAAGACACCCAAGAAAATAGCAATCTTTAACTAAAAGCTGTCATAACTTTTAGTCATACCAGAGGGAATTATGCCTGGAAACTGAAATGGGAAGCTGTTTTTTCTGCCAAGTGGGTTCTCTTGCAGCACCCTAATCAGACCTCAAGTCTGCTACTAGAAATAAAACATCAGACGTTCTTGTCCATGGAAACTGCTCATTTTCTCTCCATGTGTGCAGACCTTGCAGCCTGAGTGCTGATATTTCCCAGTCCCTTCTCCCCAGTGCTCACATCCTCCCACCCATAGACCTGTAGTTACCTTTCATGCAGCTTCTGTCCTGAGCTATTGTTACCAAGTCTAAGGAACATGAGATTGTTCTAGAAGAATCTTCTTGATCAGTAATTCAACTGATCAGCATTTAGAGAAATGCTGATGGTCTAGGCATAAATGACTCTGCTTTCCATCAATCTTGACAAACAGAAGTCAAGATGTGATCAAACAGAAGTTTTTGCTTCCTCATAAATGGTCAGGAAAAAAAACAAAGAGAAAAATACTGTTTTTTTAAACATTTATTTACTTATTTATTTTTATTTGAGAGAGAGAGAATGAGAGAGAGAGAGAGAGAGCATGAACAGGGGGTGAACAGAGAGAAAGAGAGAGAGAGGGAATCCCAACCAGTCTCCTCCTTGTTGTCAGCGCAGAGCCCAATGCAGGGCTAGAACTCACAAACCATGAGATCATGACCTGAGCCAAAATCAAGAGTTGCTCAACTGACTGAGCCACCCAGGCACCCCAAAAAATACTGTTTTTCATGAAAAAAAAGCATGAGTGAACCAGAAGACATACATTTTTCAGATATAACATACATAAGAAAAAATATCAGACTAAGCAGTGCAATGAAATGAGAGCACTTCTAATACTATAGTTAGGTTGCCAGATAATAAACAAATTATATATCTGCCCAAGACCATATTCTTTCTCCTCAACTAGACTGAATCTCTTGAAGGTGGAGAAGTCTTATATAGAATGAGTGTGGAACAAATTGTTCATTTCATACTAAGTGAGCTGTACTGTTCAAATAGATTTGGATATGGCCCTTCTACTTCCTTGTCTATAATTTTCTTATGTTATTTCAAAACTATCTGACCATTTCCTTCACAGTATGCAAGATCAGTGCATGTTACTATAAGTGATAGTCTACTGTGGTAGTTGTTCATGACTTACTCTCCCATGATATATTAACTGTAGGCTTTCCAGTTTCTATAGAAACAAAATTTATATTTAAATAATTATCTAGATTAATCTCAAACTGTTTTGATTGACTGCCCTACTATATATTAATCCATTATTCTTATTGGTGCAATTCTGTTGTTTTCTTTACTGTCAAGCTCATTGTTGGAAGTCTTAGCTACCACATTTTCTTTTTTTTCTTTTTTTACAGACCTCTGGCTTTATGTTTTTCTAAATTACCTCTCATTAACTTGTACATTTTTACTACTTTCAATATTAACTTTCAAATTTCTTGTCTTATCTGATTCATATTCCTAATAAATAATTGTAATTATAAATTATGCTTTGAAAACATAATTTCAAATTTTTAAGAACTTTGTACTATCAAAGAACTAAGGTGGCACTAAATGCAATCCCACCATTGCAAAAGAAATTGATTTAGTGAATTGTGGATACATAAGTTGATATCATTGGTGAGAATCAATGGTTTTTGTTTAATCAGAGGCCAAAATAATCACCTGCTGGCTCTTGGTAGGATTTTTTCTTCTTCTTCATCTTCTTTTTCTAAATAAACCAACTTATAGATACTGGGGAATAGCATGAACCACTTCTGACAGTGAAATTGAACAATCAGATTATTGCACTAGGGCACCCTGATAAATCTGCTCAAATGATTGCATTAAAAATACCAGTTTTCCTCACCACAGATTAAAAGAATAAACTCATCAATTTGTCATTATATGTTTAAAAATGAAAACTAATTATTTGACAAAAAGAATTCAGCCAACAAATGAGACAGTAAAATCTTCATGATTCAAAGGAATAGGCAGACTTGTTTAAACCAGTTAAAGTAATCCCTTCCATCACAAGGTCATGTGGCATAAAATCAAGCCCCAGTCCTATGGCTGACACAGTGGAGCAGGGAGAAGAAACTGGGTTTTCAGTCACTTCCTTGAGGTCATGGATTCATCATCCTTATAATTCATCCCCACTTGCAGCTTCCCAATTTCATCCTGGTTGATAGTTTTGTTGGTAACAGTAATACATACAGTACTTACAAGAAATGTTCCAAGTGCTTATCATATATTAACTCATTTAATCTCCATTTAAAAAAGTGTAAGAGAGGACTTCTGGTGGCTCGGTCAGTTAAGCATCAAATTCTTGATTTTGGCTCAGGTCATGATCCCAGGGTCATGAAATCAAGCTCTGCATCCACACTTAGCATGGAAGCTGCTTGAGATTCTCTTTCTCTCTCTGCCCTTCTGACCCCACTCACATTCACACACACTCATCTCTCAAATAAAGCTAATTAACTAGATAGACAGATGATAGATAGATGATAGATAGATAGATAGATAGATAGATAGATAGATAGATAGATGATCAATAGGAAACCTACGAGGCTGTTTCTATAAGTATTCTATTTTAGAGGGACGCTATGGTGGCTCAGTTGGTTGAGTGTCTGACTGTGACTCAGGTTATGATCTTGTGGTTCATGGGTTCAAGTTCTACATTGGGCTCTGCACTGACAGCTCAGAGCCTGGAGCCTGCCTTCAGATTCTGTGTCTCCCTCTCTCTCTGCCCCTCCCCTGTTCATGCTGTCTCTCTCTGTCTCTCAAAGTAAATAAACATTAAAAAATGTTCCATTTTACAGATGAGGAAAATGAGGTAAAGAGAGGTTAGCACACTCAATGTGCAAAGAAACAAGTACTACATCCTGAAGTTTTGGTTCTAGAGTTCATGTTCTTGACCACTAACCTATACAGCCTTTCAAAGGTTGACCTCAAAAGAGGTGCTGCCTACTGAGGTGCTTACAGTGTACTAGACACTGCCTCAGTGCATTCCATGTATGTAACTGTATACTCCTTTCAGTGCCCATCTCAGGTAGGTACCTCTGCCGTATTGTCCTGACCTTGCTTGTTAAAGACTGTGAGATCCATTTGAAAATTAGAAGTTCTTTTTTCAGGTACTCCTTCCAGAAGTTACACTGTGAATCATTAAAGCTAAAGAACCACATGCCTGGTAGGCTCTATCCACCCAGGAGAGCTAAAGACAGCAATCATGTTTGTTTCAGGAATCACATGGACTGGCATTGCCAGGACCTGTTGTACTTTATAAAGCGTTCCTGTTCTGTCTCCCCTTGGTGCCTGCCCTCCTGCATGCTGCCCTCTTTCCAGCATCCCTCCCGCCACCTCTTGAGAGTTGACTTTGCTCAGAACATTTTCTGGCTTTGTGGCTTCTGTATAACAGAGAGTCACTTACCCTCTAAACATCCTACTGGGTAATTTAATTGCTCTTAATGAGACATCATGTTAATATACTGAAGGGGTCCAGAATATGATACTATGGCATAAAAATTATTTTGGGCAGGGGCGCCTGGGTGGCTTAGTCGGTTAAGCGTCCGACTTTCGCTTAGGTCACGATCTCGCGGTTGGTGGGTTCGAGACCCGTGTGGGGCTCTGTGCTGACTGCCAGCTCAGAGCCTGGAGCCTGTTTCAGTCTGTGACTCCCTCTCTCTCTGACCCTCCCCTGCTCACGCTGTCTCTCTCTCTCTCCTAGAAATAAATTTAAAAAAAAAAACATTAAAAAATATTAAATAAACATTATTTTGGGCATAAGGCATTTGACGTCCTGAAATCTCTTACATGCCTAAAAGCAAAGCCTCCTTTTAAAAACTCAGATGTCATAGTTCACTTCCTGGGAACAACCAGGGAAGATTGACTCATCACTAGTGATGAGAAGTCTGTATACCACACGTAAACAGACATGGTCACAAAACTACCACCTCCCTCATCTGTAGTCCTAAGTGTCCATTTATCTTTCTAAAAAGTCACTTGCTTTTCCTTAAGTGTCCTTTATCCTCCTTCCCATTCCCCTATTAGGATGGTATATAAACCCAAAATTCTAACCACCTATTTGAGCCACATTTTTGTGAACTCTTAAACCTATGTGATTAAATTTATCTTTTCTCCTGCTAATCTGTCTTTTGTCAGTTTAATTCATAGGCTCTCCTGTTGTCCACCCTAATCAGCCTGGGCACTGTGGAAGCTATTTGACATAATGTGACCTTGATTCTTAGTAAATCGTAGCTCATCAGGTTATAGGCCCCTCACAGAACAGTAGACAAACACATTATCTCTGTACGAATTTTGGAATTGGGAGTGAGAGGGACAAAAATCCTCATTTTCTTTAGCTGGAGTTATGAAATGTGCATTTTGAAGCTGCAGGGAATGCACTTTTAACCTACCCTATAGATTAGAGAAGCAGGCAAGAAATGGATTGGGGAGAGAGAGGGAAATAGAATGAAACTCTCTGTAAAGGCAAGAAAATATGAGCAATGATATTTCTAATCTGATTTTAGTTCCTTCTAGCCCATGTTATTCCTTTCTTCTTAAAAAGCTAAAGTCAGTTTCTTATATTTGCAGGCAAAAGAATTACAAATTAAGTAATGGTTTTATGTTTTATGTTAAATGTTAAAATACTGTTAATGGCAAATGATGTGTTTTTATGCATAGCATCTTGGAGTCTTCTCTTTGGCAGAGGACTGCTAAGAACAAAACTCCTTAAATCAAAAGACTGAACCACTGTTGTTGATAGTTACACACATCATGTCAGGACAGTGGGGAACATATTTTATGCATTGGGTGACCTTCCACCACCTCCTCAGATTTCATCTTTCATCATTTGTTTTAAGGCAGTAACACTGTCACACCTGGGCAATAATCAATTCATGGCTTTTGAGTCACACTTTCTGCTCTGTCTTCATAATGAAAACAGAAGTTAATCCTGAACATCATTGCCTGAAATGTCAACAAGGCCAGCCACTATGCCTCTGGTTACCCTGGTGACTGTGAAAGAATGAGCTGTTCTCCTCACCCCTTCTATCTTTTGATTGGTAGCCCCTGCAGGCACTGGCAGAAGTTGCTGTTGTCTGGCACAAACTGATTAATTCTCTTCAACCTGGAGTGGTAAAGACAAAGATATTTCAGGGAATAGTACCCAAAGATTAACTGATGTTGTCAGAACTGTGATATAAGAACAAATTATAATTTGTGTTTGCACCAAAAGTCAATTAGTTGGATCTTGTCCCATGTGTTTGATATGACTTATCAGATATTCACGCTGTAACATCAACTGAGAAAATAATGTTGTGTGACTTTTAACACATATTTTTCATTTCAAAAAGTAAAATGCTGGGGTGCCTGGGTGGCTCAGTCAGCTAAGCATCCAACTTCAGCTCAGGTCATGATCTGATGGTTTGTGGGTTCAAGCCCCATGTCAGGCTCTGTGCTGACAGCTAGCTCAGAGCCTGGAGCCTGCTTCAGATTTAGTATCTCCCTCTCTATCTGACCCTCCCTGCTCACACTGTCTCTTTCTCTCTCAGAAATAAATAAAAAACATGAAAAAAAATTTTTTAAGTAAAATGCTTTTATTTTTATGCAAGAACTTTAAGCTCTACAAGGTCACTACATTTCCTGGTTGTGGTAGAAAATTAAAGATATTAGCCACATAGTATAAGTAATACATTGAACAAATATATTTGTTTCATGCCTACCATGTAATGTAGAGTCTAGAGTTCTAGGTACTAGGTAAACCATGGTGAAAAATCAAACGATGTCATGCCTTTTGGAATTTATATTTTAGTGCAAATCGATGGTAGTACACAAAACAAAGAAAGGAGGCAAAACAATGGCAAGTGACATGGGAAAGGGATAGTAGTGCCTTAGTCAAAGGAGTTTCCTAAAGCACGGTTGTCTCATGAAGACTTTGATGAGCAAAAAGCACAAGATGAGGGAACAATCCATACAGTATATAGGGAAAAAAATATCCCAAGTGAGAAAAATAGCAAACATACTGTCCCTGAAACAAGAGTTGGCTGGCATGTTTGAAGACCTGCAAAGCACTGAGGTAGCAAAGAGAAAGAATAGTAGGCAGATCATAAAAGAGAGGTTAACATGGAATCATATTACAGAAGGGCCTAGTGATGAATATAACCATTGTGATTTTACTTCAAGTAAAATGAAAAGTTATCAGAAATTTTTAAGCAGAAATTTAGCATGTTGTGAATTATGTTTTTAGAAGTGTTATTGAGGTAAATAATTCAGCCCACAATTCACCCACTTAATAATGTACATTCGTTGCTTTTGAACCATTACCACAATACAATTTTAGAGCATTTTTGTTTTACCCAAAAGAAAACCTGTGTGTATTTACAGTCACTCCTCATTGTCTCCCTCTCTACTTCTCTTTCCCAGTCGTTCTGTTTCTGTGTATCTGTTACTTTCACTTAGCGTAGATAGTCCAGGTTGTTGCCTATATTAGTATTATTCCTTTTATGGCTGAATACTGTTCATTTGTATGGATGTGTCACATTTTTAATCCATTCATCAGTTGATGGGCATTTGGGTTATTTTTAATGTTTTGGCTACTATGAAAAATGTTTCTATGAATATTTGTGTACAAATTTTTGAGTGTCTGTGTATATATATATATCACATGGTAATGTAATCTTCAACATTTTGAAGAGCTGCCAAACTGTTTTCCCAAGTGGCTATACCATTTTGCATTCCGCTGAGAAGTGTACGAAGTTACAATTTCTCCAGATCTTTGCCAACACTTGATAATCTTTTACTGTAGCCACCCTAGTGGTTGTGAAGTGATATCTCATTCTGGTTTTGATAGAATTTTCCTATGACTAATGATGTTGAACAGTTTTTCATGTGTTTATTGGCCATTTGTATATCTTCTTTGGAGGAATATCTATTCAAATACTTTGTCTATTTTTAAACTGGGTTATTTGTATTTTTGTATAAGAGTCATATGTGTTCCTTAAATCTTCTGAACACAAGACTATTATCAGATAAATGATTTTCTGGTATCTTCTCCCATTCTATGCAATGTCTTCTCAGTTTACTTATGGCATCATTTATGGGGGAAAAAGTTTTAAACTATGATGCAGTACAATTTATCTAATTTTCTTTTGTCACTTGTATTTTTGGTATTGTGTCTAAGATATCATGACTAACTCAGGTAATACAGGTTTATGCCTATATTTTCTTATGAGAGTTTTACTGTCTTATCTCTTACATACAAGTTTATGATCCATTTTTAGTTCATTTTTGTGCATGGTATGAGGTGGAAGTCAAATGTTATTCTTTTTATACAGCCAGTTTAGCACTGTTGTTGAAAAAATTGTTCTTTCCCCTTTTTGTCTGGCTTTGATATCAGTAATTCTGACTCCAGAGAATAAGTTTGGAAGTGTTCCCTCTTCTATTCATATACTTTTTTGTATCCTTTATGTTACTGATCTGACATATCACATTGATTTTTTTGGTAAATATTAAATTACCTTTGCATCCCTGGAATAAATCCCACTTGATAGTGGTGTATGAATTTTTAAAACATATTGTGGGATTTGGTTTACCAAATCCACAGTTGTTGAGCATTTTTATATCTATGTTCATGAGAAATATTGGCTTATAATTTTTTGTGTGTGTGTGGTACCTTTATCTGGTTTTGGTAACAGGGTGATTTTAGCCTCATATGATGAATTTAGAGGTTTTCCTTCCTCTTGGAATAGTTTAAGAAGAATGGGTATTAATTCTTCAATAAATGTTTGGTAGAATTCACCTGTAAAATTCTCTGGTCCTGGACTTTTGATTACTGATTCAATGTCCTTGCTAGTAATCAGTCTATTTAAATTTTTCGTTTCTCCCTACTACAGTTTTGATCGGTTATGTTTCTAGGAATTGATCCATTTCTTCTGCATTGCCCAATCTGTTGTCATATGGGTTGTCATAATATTCCGTTACAATTGTTTGTATTGCTGCAGTGTTGTTTATTTGTCCCCATTTATTAGTAATTTTCTTTATTTTGGTCTCCTCTCTTTTTTAATGAATCTTGCTAGAGTTTTATCAATTTTGTTAATCTTTTTAAAGAACTAGCTTCTGGTTTCCTTGATCTGTTCTGTTGTATTTTTAGTTTCTATATCATTTATTTTTGCTCTAATCTTTATCATTTCCTTCCTTTTGCTAGGTTAGGGTTTTGTTTATTCTTCTTTTTCTAGTTACTTTAAGGGGTAAGGTTAGATTGTTTATTTGAGATTTTTCTTGCTTCTTGAGGTAAGCCTGTGTTGCTATAAACTTCTCTTTTAGGTCTTTTGCTGAACTTTTGATGCATTTTTGCTGTATCCCAAAGATTTTGGACCATTACGTTTTCATTTTTACCTGTCTTCAAGTAATTTTCTTTTTCTTCTTTGATTCCTTGGTTGACCCACTCATTGTTTAATAGCATGTTATTTAACCTACATATATTTGTGCTCTTTCCAGATTTTATCTTCTGGTTGATTTCTTGTTTCATAATGTTATGGTCAGAAAAGATGCATGGTATCACTTCAGTATTTTTTAATTTGTTGAGGCTTGTTTTGTGGTCTCATATGTGATTTATTCTAGATAATGTTCTGTGTGCATTTGAAAAGAATGTGAATTCTGCTGTTTTAGGATGGAATGTTCTGAATATGTCTGTTAAATTCATCTGGTCTAGTGTGTCATTCAAACCCACTATTTCCTTGTTCATTTTCTGGTTTGATGATCTGTTCATTGAACAAGTAGGGGTTAAAGTGACCTACTATTTGTCATGCTGTATCTTTAAGGTCAGGATCTCTGCTTTTTAATGCTTTCTAGGCTCATTCAGAGCTGAGCCCACCAATTTTTTAAAATTCCAGGCTTTAAGTCCTGCTGATTTTAAGAACTCATGAAATCCTACCTCTCTCACTTTCAAAGGTAAATATTACAGATTCATCCTCCCTGTTCATGGGCTTCCTGGTGTGAAAGTCTGTTTTTCACCCTTCCCTTAACCATCAGTTCTCTCCCCACTGATGATAGCCATAGTATGTTTCTCTCCCAGACTGCATCTTCTGTACCTTCTTGGATGTTACCTCTTTCCTACCTTTAGCTGTTTTATTCATACTGATATGTGTGTTATCTAGTTGTATTCATGGTTAGAGGTGAGCTTAGTGTTCTCCTACTCAGCCATCTTTCCAGCTGATTATACATCAGTTCTTCAAAATGTATTGTTGATTATTTTATGGCCTAACATATAGTCTATCCTGGAGAAGGTCCATGTGTCCTTGAGAAGAATATATATTCTGCTGCTGCCTGGATGGAGTGTCTTGTAGATGTCTGCTAGGTCTAGTTGTTTTATGGTATCACTTAAGTCTAATATTTCCTTGTTGATCTTCTGTCTAGTTGTTCTTTCCATTATTGAGAGACAACAGTGAAAGTATCTATTGTTGAATTGTCTGTTTCACCCTTCAGTTATATCAAGATTTTCTTCATGTATTCTGAAGCTTTTTTTCAGTGTATATATTCTTCTTATTGTTGTTTCTTCCTGATGCATGGTATACCTTCTGCCATGGTTTTGCCTACCATCTATTTGAATTTTTAATATAAAATATATCTATTACAGACAGCATATGGTTGAATCTTTATTTTAATGTGTGCACTTACACAATCTGACTAGCTTTGCCTTCTAATTACATTGTTTAATTTATTAATATTCAATATCATTGATGGGGTTGGATATATACCTAAGAGCTTTTGTTGATTATTGTTTTCCACATGCCTCATGACAATTTGTTTCATTATCTTCTATTGCCTTCTTTTTTATTAAGTGAATATTTTCTAATGTAACATTTTAATTCTTGCAATTTTTTTTTCTTAATTATTTTCTTGGGGAACCTGGGTGGCTCAGTTGGTTGTCCAACTTTCGGCTCAGGTCATGATCTTGCAGTTCATGAGTTTGAGCCCTGCATCAGGCTCTGTGCTGACAACTCAGAGTCTGGAACCTGCTTCAGTTTCTGTTACTCCCTCCCTCTACACTCCCCTCCCCTTCTCACACTTTGTCCTTTTCTTTCTCATAAATAAATAAACATTTTAAAAAAATAAAAATTATTTCCTTAAGTTTTTATTTTCTCTGATGGTTCTATGGTTTGCAGTATATCTTACCTAATCAAAGTCTACTTCAGATCTATCCTGAATTAGTCCCCATAAAATAAGGAATGTTAATTTCATATAGCCTGTTCCCTCTTCTCCCTTTTGGTACTATTTAGTACTATATTATATTAAATAGATATCAAAATATATTATATATTATTTGATAAACTATAGACTGTATATATATATAATGTGTATATGTATATATATAAATGTATGATTTAAAACAGCAACATATTGTTATAATTATTACTTTCTCTACTTGCCATGGGCTAAATGTTGTGTCTTCCCAGAACTCATATGTTGAAATCTTAATCCCCAATGTGATGGTATTTGGAAATGAAGCCTTCAGTAATTAGTCATGAGGGTGGAGTACTAATGATAGGATTAGTATCATAAGGAGACACAAAAGAGTTTGCTTCCTTTCTGTTTCCTGCCATATGAGTACACAAAAAGAAGATGGCCATATGCAAACCAGGAAACAAGATGTCACCAAACACCAGCTCTACCAGCACTTTGATCTTGAACTTCTTAGTCTACAGAACTGTGAGTAATAAATACTTGTCATTTAAGCCACTCAGTCTAAGGTAATTGTTATAGCAGCTCAGACTGACTAAGATAATAATTATCACTTTTAATGATTTTGAGAGAGTAAATGAAGGCACCCTTCCTGGTTCTTTTCATTTATCTTATGCATATATGCTACCATCCGTTGTCGTTTCCTTATGCCCATATACCTTTATCCCAACCACTTCACTTGTGTTGTTATTGTCAAATATAAAATCATTAATGCAATCATATGCTACATATCATTTCATGCAACCTATTTTTGAAATAAGGAGAAGTAAAAAGAAGAAATATGTAATTATATTGTCTTTTGTAATCACCTTCATATTTACTTTAATGGCACTCTATTTTTTTGTGTGGTTTTAAATTACTGTCTGGCATCACTTGCTTTCAGACTGAAGAATTTCCTTTTGCATTTCTTGTAAGACTGCTCACAATGAATTTTATATTTTGTTTTGTAATTTAGGAATATATTTATTTCTACTTATTTATGAAAATTTTGCTGGTTTAAGATTCTTGGCTGAGAGTTTTTTAAGCACTCTGAATATGTAGTCCCACTGCTTTCTGGCCTTCATTGTCTAATGAGATGTCAACTGTTTTTTTTTTTTTTTTTTTTTTTTACAAATAATTTATTGTCAAATTAGTTTCCACATAACACCCAGGGCTCATCCCCACAAGTGCCCTCCTCCATGCCCACCCCTCCTCCCCCCCACATCCACCAGTCCTCAGTTTTTGTCAGCATTCAAGAGTCTCTCATGGTTTGCCTCTCCCCCTTTCCCCCACCATTTCCGCCCTTCTTCTCCCCCTTGGTCCTCTGTTAAGCTTCCTCCTAATCCTCCTATACGTGCACACATATGATATTTGTCCTTCTCTGCCTGACTTATTTCGCTCAGCATAACACCCTCAAGGTCCATCCATGTTGCTACACATGGCCAGATTTCATTGTTTCTCATTGCCATGTAGTATTCCATGGTATAGATAAACCACATCTTCTTGATCCATTCATCTGTTGATGGACACTTAGGCTCTTTCCATGTTTTAGCTATTGTGGAGAGTGCTGCTATGAACATTGGGGTACATGTGCTCCTATGCATCAGCATTTCTGTATCCCTTGGGTAAATTCCTAGCAGTGCTATTGCTGGGTCATAGGGGAGTTCTATTGTTAGTTTCCTGAGGAACCTCCACACTGTTTTCCAGAGGGGCTGTACCAGTTTACATTCCCACCAACAGTGTAGGAGGGTGCCCGTTTCTCCACATCCTCGCCAGCATCTAGAGTTCTCTGATTTGCTCATTTTAGCCACTCTGACTGGCGTGAGGTGGTATCTCAGTGTGGTTTTGATTTGTATTTCCCTGATGAGGAGGGATGCTGAGCATCGTTTCATGTGTGTGTTGGCCATCTGGATGTCCTCTTTGGAGAAGTGTCTGTTCATATCTTCTGCCCATTTCTTCACTGGGTTGTTTGTTTTTTGGGCGTGTAGTTTGGTGAGTTCCTTGTAGATTCTGGATATCAACCCTTTATCTGATATGTCATTTGCGACAATCTTTTCCCATTCCGTTGGTTGCCTATTAATTTTCTGGGTTGTTTCCTTTGCTGTGCAGAAGCTTTTAATCTTGATGAGTTCCCAACAGTTTATTTTTACTCTTGATTCCCTTGCTTTTGGGGATGTGTCAAGTAAGAAGTTGCTGCGGTGGAGGTCAAGGAGGTTGTTTCCTGCTTTCTCCTCTAGGGTGTTGATAGTTTCCTGTCTCACGTTCAGGTCCTTTATCCATTTTGAGTTTATTTTTGTGCATGGTGTGAGAAAATGATCTAGTTTCATTCTTCTGCATGTTGCTGTCCAGTTCTCCCAACACCATCTGTTAAAAAGGCTGTCTTTTTTCCATTGGATATTCTTTCCTGCTTTGTCAAAGATTAGTTGGCTGTATACTTTTGGGTCCACTTCTGAGTTCTCAATTCTGTTCCATTGGTCTATGTGTCTGTTTTTGTGCCAATACCATACTGTCTTGATGATGACAGCTTTGTAGTAGAGGCTAAAGTCTGGGATGGTGATCCCTCCCGTTTTGGTTTTATTTTTCAGGATTACTTTGGCTATTCGGGGTCTTTTGTGGTTACATACAAATTTTTGGATAGTTTGTTCTAGTTTTGAGAAGTATGCTGGTGCAATTTTGATTGGAATTGCATTGAATGTGTAGAGTGCCTTAGGTAGTAATGACATCTTAACTATATTTATTCTTCCTATCCATGAGCATGGAATGTTTTTCCATTTCTTTGTGTCTTCTTCAATTTCCTTCATAAGTTTTCTATAGTTTTCCTCATACAGATCTCTTGTATCCTTGGTTAGGTTTATTCCGAGGTATTTTATGGTTTTTGTGCAATTGTGAATGGGATCAGTTTCTTGATTTCTCTTTCTGTTGCTTCATTGTTGGTGTATAAAAATGCACCCGATTTCTGTACGTTGATTTTGTACCCTGCAACTTGGCTGAATTCTTGGATCAGTTCTAGTAGGCTTCTGGTGGAGTCTGTCGGGTTTTCTATGTAGAGTATCATGTCATCTGTGAAGAGTGAAAGTTTGACTTCCTCTTTGCCAATTCTGATGCCTTTGATTTCCTTTTGGTGTCTGATGGCTGATGCTAGGACTTCCAGCACTATGTTAAACAGCAGTGGTGAGAGTGGGCATCCCTGTCGTGTTCCTGATCTCAGGGGGAAAGCTCTGAGTTTTTCCCCGTTGAGGATGATGTTAGCTGAAGGCTTCTCATAGATGGCTTTGATGATGTTTAAGTAGGTTCCTTCTATCCCAACTTTCTTGAGAGTCTTTATTAAGAAGGGATGCTGTATTTTGTCAAATGCTTTTTCTGCATCTATTGACAGGATCATATGGTTTTTATCTTTTCTTTTATTGATATGATGTATCACATTGATTGATTTGCGAATGTTGAACCAGCCCTGTAACCCAGGAATGAATCCCACTTGATCTTGGTGGATGATTCTTTTTATATGCTGCTGGATTCGATTTGCAAGGATCTTGTTGAGAATTTTTGCATCCATATTCATCAAGGATATTGGCCTGTAGTTCTCTTTTTTTGCTGGATCTCTGTCTGGCTTGGGAATCAGAGTGATGCTGGCTTCATAAAATGAGTCCGGGAGTTTTCCTTCGCTTTCTATTTTTTGGAATAACTTGAGAAGAATTGGGATTAATTCTGTTTTAAATGTCTGGTAGAATTCCCCAGGGAAGCCATCAGGTCCAGGGCTCTTATTTGTTGGGAGATTTTTGATCACTGATTCAATTTCTTCACTCGTTATGGGTCTGTTCAGGTTTTCTATTTCTTCCCGTGTGAATTTTGGTAGTGAGTGTGTGTTTAGGAATTTGTCCATTTCTTCTAAGTTGTCCAATTTGTTGGCATATAATTTTCATAGTATTCCCTGATAATTGCTTGTATTTCTGAGGGGTTGGTTGTAATAAGTCCATTTTCATTCATAATTTTGTCTATTTGGGTGCTCTCTCTTTTCTTTTGGATAAGTCTGGCTAGAGGTTTGTCAATTTTGTTTACTTTTCAAAAAACCAACTCTTGGTTTCATTGATCTGTTCAATTGTTTCTTTGGTCTCTATGTTGTTTATTTCTGCTCTAATTTTTACTATTTCTCTTCTTCTACTGGGTTTAGGGCGTTCTTGTTGCTCTGCCTCTAGTTCCTTTAGGTGAGCTGTTAGATTTTGGACTTGCGCTTTTTCTAATCTCTTGAAATAGGCCTGGAGAGCAATGTACTTTCCTCTTAGGACTGACTTTGCCGCATCCCATAGATTTTGAATTGTTGTGTTTTCATTTTCATTTGTTTCCATATATTTTTTAATTTCATCTCTAATTGCCTGATTGGCCCATTCATTCTTTAGAAGGGTGTTCTTTAACCTCCATGTTTTTGGAAGTTTTCCAGACTTCTTCCTGTAATTGATTTCAAGTTTCAAAGCATTGTGATCTGACAGTGTGCATGGTATGATCTCTATTCTTTTCAATTTATTGAGGGCTGCTTTATGTCCCAGTATGTGATCTATCTTGGAGAATGTGCCATGCGCACTTGAGAAGAAAGTAAATTTCCTGGCCTCAGGATGTAAAGTTCTAAATATATCCGTCAGGTCCATCTGGTCCAATGTGTCTTTCAAGTCCATTATTTCTTTAGTGATTTTCTGTCTGGTTGACCTATCCATTGCTGTAAGCGGAGTATTAAAGTCCCCTGCTATTAGCACATTCTTATCTAGAAGCTTGTTTCTGTTTGTGATTAATTGTTTTAGATATTTAGGTGCTCCCATATTCGGTGCGTAGACATTTATGATTGTTAGTTCTTCCTGATGGATGGACCCTGTAATTATTATGTAGTGCCCTTCTTCATCTCTTGTGATTGTCTTTAATTTAAAGTCCAGTTTGTCTGATATAAGTATCGCTACTCCGGCTTTCTTTTGATGTCCTGTAGCATGATATATATTTCTCCATCCCCTTACTTTTAATCTGAAGGTATCTTCCGGTCTAAAATGAGTTTCTTGTAGACAGCATATAGATGGATTTTGTTTTTTAATCCATTCTGCTACCCTATGTCTTTTGATTGGAGCATTCAGCCCATTTACATTCAGTGTTATTATTGAAATATGTGGGTTTAGAGTCTTTGTATCTTTTGTAGGGTTCATGTTTGTGGTGGTGTCTCTGGAATCTTTGTTCCTTGCAACCTTTCCTTCAGAGCATCCCCCTCAGGATTTCTTGTAGGGCTGGCTTCGTGGTGACAAATTCTTTCAATTTCTGTTTGTTTGGAAAGGTTTTTATCTCTCCTTCTATTTTGAATGACAGGCTTGCTGGATAGAGGATTCTTGGCTGCATATTTTTACTGTTCATCACATGGTAGATCTCTTGCCATTCCTTTCTGGCCTGCCACGTTTCAGTAGATAGGTCTGTCACCACTCTGATGGGTTTCCCTTTGTATGTGAGGGCCCTTTTCTCCCTAGCTGCTTTCAAAATTCTCTCTTTGTCCTTGTATTTTGCCATTTTTACGATGATATGTCGTGCAGAAGATCGATTCAAGTTGCATCTGAGGGGAGTCCTCTGAGCTTCTTGTATTTCCACATTGACTTCCTTCCCCAGGTCGGGGAAGTTCTCTGCTATAATTTGTTCCAGGACTCCTTCAGCACCTTTCCCTCTCTCTTCCGCTTCTGGGATTCCTATGATACGGATATTGTTGCGTTTGACTGTGTCGCTGAGCTCTCGAATTCTTCTTTCCTGTTCCTGGATCCGTTTGTCTCTTTTTTTGTCAGCTTCTTGTTTTTCTAGAATGGTGTCTTCTAAATCACTTATTCTCCTTTCTGCCTCTTCAAGCCATGCATTGGAGGCCTCTAATTTATTATGTATCTCATTGATCGTATTTTTTAATTCTTCATGCCTATTTTTATTTTCCATTCTGTCTGTAGCCATAGTTTCTTTGATGTCCCCTATGTTTTTTTCAAGCCCTGCTATTAATTTCACCATTATTATTCTAAAATCTTGTTCACTTATGATGCTGATATCTGTTTTGAGCAGTTCATTAGCTGTCATTTCTTCTTGGAGTTTCTTTGGAGGAGAGCTCTTTCGTTTTGTCATTTTAGTTAGCTTTCTGGCTCTTGTTGGTTTTAAAGACCTGTTATGCTCTCTGTTTCTATGAGCACTGCTATATCCAAGAAACTCTTGACTTTCCAGGGCCTATCCTTTCAGAGATTGTTTTTTGAATGGTATCCCTCGGTCACTCTTGTTGGGACCTTAGTTATTTTATTTTCCTATTCGTAGTGATATTTCGGACTCTTCACCTTGTGTACTCTGGCTTGTTTCTTGAGGTAGCCCTGGAAAAGAAAACAGACAGACAAACACACAGGGAGCAGGAGCACACAAACGCACAGGCTGACTCAACTAACATGCAAAGTGAGAGGGAAAACGAAAAAGTTAATAGAAAAGATGGAGGAGGGAGGGCGAATAGGGAGCATGAAATACATAAAAGGGTCAAAAAGAGGAAAAGAAAAGGAAAAAAGAAGAAAACCAATGGACAAAGAACGGTTTAAAGCATATACCTGGATTTCCCAGCTACAGTTAAACAGCCGTGTGTATGCAGTGCTGGTTGAAGAGCATAGAGAAAAAGAGAGAAGGCAGGGCAAGACAAGGCAGATTTGGAAATAGAATGAACAGGCAGAAGGGATAAGAAACTTTTTTCAAAGAGGTAAAGGGTAGAATATGGTTGGATAGGTAAGAGAAGGATGCTGGAATTATCCAGAGAAACTATATAGTCTAATTACTCCTGAGAGAAATAGCTGAAAAAGTCAGTAGGTGTAGAATTTACATTTACAGAATGGACTTGTTGTGATTGTTTAAGCAAGCTGGCGACCAGAGTTAATCAGGTCAGTGTTTTGGGGAAAAAAGCGAGAAAAGAGAAAGAAGAAGAAAAAAAGAGAAAAGAAAGGGGGAAAAAAAAAGGGAAAAAGAAGGAAAAAAAAAGGGAGGAGGGCACCTCTCAGGCAGGGATGGGCGTGGCGTGATCCAATGCCTCAGGCGGGGGTTCTGCCTTGGCGATTGTGGGGAGGAGAGTGACGGTGCTCCAGTCCCTTCTTGAACCCCGCGCTGCAGCTTGCTTTTTTTTTTTTTTGGCGTGTCAACTCCCCGTTCCGGGGACGCAGCCGAAGTTGGCTGCACTCTTCAACCCAGACCAGTTCCAATCTCCAAATCCCAGTCCGTGCCCCGCTGAAGTTGCCTTAGACACAGCGTCCCTGACAACCCCCTCGGGCTATTTCAGGCTCCCAGCTGAGCTCTGGGGGCGGAGTCAGGATCGCTGCTTCCTTCTCTGGTCGACTCTGGTGCGCATGCGCGGGGGCTTGCCTGCCGGGTCCGCGTAGCCCGAGCCCACTGGAGTGAGGAAAACCGGGTCTCTCTATGGCTCGTCACCCGAAACACGAACTCACAGGCAAATTTCCCAGTTTTTAGCTCTTTGCCTTCCCTCTCGAGTTCCAGCCAGCCAGGAGCGCAGACGCCTGGTGTCTGCGCGTCTCCTTCAGGGGTCCTAGCCGCCCTGGAGCTACAATGGCGGCAGGCGCGCCGCTGCTGGAGTGAGGAAAACCGGGTCTCTCTATGGCTCGTCACCCGAAACACGAACTCACAGGCAAATTTCCAGTTTTTAGCTTTTTGCCTTCCCTCTCGAGTTCCAGCCAGCCAGGAGCGCGGATGCCCGGTGTCTGCGCGTCTCCCTCAGGGGTCCCAGCCGCCCTGGAGCTACAATGGCGGCAGGCGCGCCCACGCCGCTTTAAAACCCAACCTCCAGGAGCGGCACAAAGAAGCAGTTTGTGTGCTCAGCCTCCCCCAGGACCAGTTGTCGCGAGGGGACCTGGTGTGCAGGTATTTGGCAAGTACGGTCTTTCTATGCACCGAGCGGAGATTTTTCTGTCTCGAACTCTCCCCTTTTCCCCTCTCACTCCCCGTAGAGGGTAGAGGGGGATCGCCTCCCACCCTGGAGGCTCCGATCCCGGCCTGATTTTACCTTCCCTGGTTCGCACTCACGTTAGAAGGCTTTCTCAGTGGATTCTGCGTCCTTTTTTTTCCCAGTCTCTCAGGTTTTGTATGGTTTCCAATGGCTTCAGATCTTTTCTGTGTGATGTATGGGCGCGAGTGCAAGTACGGAGCTCCTTACTTCTCCGCCATCTTGCCTCAATCCTCATGAGATGTCAACTGTTAATCTTAATGGGGTTCCCTGTATATAACGAATCATTTTTCTTTTAATGCTTTCAAGATTTTCTCTTTATTTTTGACTTTCAACATTGTCATTAATATTTGTGTGGGTATGTATCTGTTTGTGTTTATCTTACTTAGAGTTTGTTGAGCTTCTTGACCATGTCGATTAATGTTTTCATTAAATTTGGGAGATGTTCGGACGTTATTTCTTCACATGTTTTTCTACTCCCTTATTTCTCTCCTCTCATCCGGTATTTCCATCATAACATATGTTGGTGTGATTAATGATAACCCAGATTTCTCTGAGTCTCTTCATTTTCCCTTTTTTTCATTTTTTTTTCTTTTTTCTGTTTTGTCAGATATGGGAGAGGACAGGGAAAACACTGTTACCTAAGTTGTAAAGTAAATAGAGAAGTGTAGTTAAAAGAGAGAATAGATACTTTTCTTTTTAATATTATGGAGTTGAAGTTCAAAAGGTGGGTAAGCAAGACTGCTGTCAAGCCAAATCATGATGTGTAGTGTCTCTTTGAGAGGTAAAGGAAGATGCAGCACATCTTGAAGTAGTTAGGGGAGAATGTACATGATGGAGGGTGTGCCTTAGGAATACAAATTTATCTGTAGGCTGCAAATAGATCAGACGTAGATGAGAACCTAGGGAGGCAATTAGTATGTAAAAAAAAAAAAAAGTGTGTGTGTGTATTTGAGGTGGTGTTTCCAGATAAATATATAAAGGAAAATAGATCTGATCCAGTAGAAAAAATACATCAGCCTGATTTATTTGTGCTAGGTCACAACCAAATGAAGATTATTACAGTATTCTCATTTCTAATTAGTTCATAGTGATCTGTTTTTAGTTTTACTACTAAAGAGCTAGCTAGGTAAAATGCTTTTTACTATTTTTCTATCCAAAGTAAGAGTCTTAATTGGTTGTTCCTTCTAAACTAACTTCTTACTAATATTCCCAGACATTCTCTGGAGAAATAAAATTTTCATCACATATTTCTCATTATAGAAAACTAATTAGAGTTCTAATTAGTATATAAATGGTTTTCAAAATAATCTTCTTTATAATACAAAATAATTTGCCTTTCCAATTAAATTTTGTGTTTGGAAAAATATTGAATTGATTAGATTTCTGAAAGACTTGGATATTTTGGCAGAGTCTTTTCCTCATGGGAAACAAAGGGAAAGAAAAAAGAAAGATTAGACAACACAGTTTGCTGTTACTTGTAATGCTTTTAAGAATATGGGTATCAGTTCCTCTTCCTAAGTCTTTTGTTTGTCTTCTCTCCCCTCCTTTTTGATTGATTGATTGTTCACTGTGTTTTTTCAGAAACAAATATTCACTGACAGGAGGGGTAAGTAAACAAATGTCCATTTAGTTTTAGGAGAAGAATCTACAAAATAAGTTCAATAATTTTTCATGAAAATCCAAAATGTTTCATTTCTCATTTTTTATTAAAATATATTAGCATAAATAAAGCTTACCCTTTTTAGTGTATAGTTCTGAAAGTTTTGATAAATATATTTGGTCATATAAACATATCAAAATTAAGACAGAATAGTTCTACAAAAAAGTTCACCCGGGTCACTTTTTAGTGAAAGTCTCTGCTCCCTTCATTCCCACCCTATCCAATCCCTGGAAACCACTGATCTGCTTTTTGTCTCTTTAAGTTTGTGCCTTTTTCTGAATATTATATAAATGGATTAATATAGTGTACATTCTTTTTATTCTGGCTTCTCTCACTTAACTTATGCATTTAAAATTCATCCGTGTAGGGGCGCCTGGGTGGCTTAGTCGGTTAAGCGTCCAACTTTCGCTTAGGTCATGATCTCGCGGTTCGTGGGTTCGAGCCCCGCGTCGGGCTCTGTGCTGACTGCCAGTTCAGAGCCTGGAGCCTGTTTCAGTCTGTGACTCCCTCTCTCTCTGACCCTCCCCTGCTCACGCTGTCTCTCTCTCTCTCTCCTAGAAATAAATGAAACATTAAAAAAAAAATAAAAATAAAAATAAAAAAATAAAATTCATCCATGCTGTTGCATATATCTGTAGTTTGATCCTTTTTATTACTGAATAGTATTCCATTGAATAATGTACCAACCCCCCAGTTCTGCAGTTGAGGCAAATTTGGGTTCTTTCTTGTTGGATACAATTATGAATAAAGGTCTAATATATTTACATAGAGATTTTTGTGTGAAGATTTCATTTAACTTTGTTAAATATAAGCTGTATTGTTAGGCCATATTGCTTAAGTTGTAGGTAATACTTTGTAAGAAACTGCCAAACTTTTCCAAAGTGACTATACCATTTTGCTTTCCCATTAGCAACGTATGAGTTCCAGCTGATCTGGAACGTCACTAACTTTTGTATTATTTATTTTTTAATTCATTCTAATGGGTGTATAATGGCATTTCATTAATGTTTTAATTTTCATTTTTATAATGACTGAGTCTGAATATATATTCTGGTGCTTATTTGCATGTATATATCCCTTTTTATAAAGTGTCTATTCAAATATTTTGCCTATTGATTAAGACTATTTTTTATTATTGAAGTTTAAGAGTTTTTCTTTTAAATAGTGGTCCTTAGCTGAATATGTTATTTGCAAAAATTTTCTTTGATTTCAATATTTTTTTGAGTTTTCAGCATACAGATTTTACACCTGTTTACATTTGTATCTAAGTTTTAAATTTGTTGTGGTGTTATTGTAAATGGCACTTTTTTGTTGTTTTCTTTTATTTTGTTCTCCACTAGCTCATTGCTAGTATATAGAATTAAGCTGATTTTTATGTGTCGATCTTGCGTCCTGTGAGGGAAACATGCATTCTTTCACCGTTAAGTATCATTAACTTTGTGCGGACTACAATGCTATTGCATCATTCCTGATATTGGTAATGCCTCTCTCTCTCTCTCATTAGTTTCTTAATTTTAACAAATGAACCATGGAGCTAGGGTGGCTCATCTTTTAAGCGTCAGACTTGGGCTCAGGTCATGATCCCACAGTTCGTGGGTTTGAGCCCCACATCGGGTTCTGTGCTGACAGCTCAGACCCTGGAGCTTGCTTCAGATTCTGTCTGTCTGTCTGTCTGTCTGTCTCTCTCTGCTCCTCAATCGCTCATGCTGTTCCTCTCTCAAAAATGAATAAACATTAAAAAAATTTTAAAGTAAATAAGTAAACAAATGAACCATGATATGCAAGTAGTTAATTTTAGGGGCAAATGGGTGAGCCATATAAAGAAAATCTTTGCACTATCTTTATAATTTTGCCGTAATTCCCAAATTATTTCAAGATGGAAGTTTTTTAAAACTCATTAGGTTTCTTAGCCTAAATATGATGGGAAAAAGAACGAAGATTGATCCTTTGTTAATGTTGGTGAGTGTCATATTCTGAAAACATGCACTTTCCTTTCTAGTCTCTAAAATCTAAATTTTCTATGATACTTAAATAAACCACTTGGCACAGTATAAGCCTGGGCTTTGAAGCCAAAAGTTACTTACCTTTGAATTATAGGTCTATTTCTTACAGGCTGGGGGAAGTTAGGCAAGTAACTTAATCTCCATTAGCTTGTTTTTTCATTTATACAATAAGATTAATAGTCTTTTTTGTATAAGGTTAGGAAAATTAAAGAAGGTAATTAATATGTTTATAACAGTCTCAGAGACATTTCTGATGCTAATGAACATTCATCTTCTTCCCCTTTGGACATAACAATTGCTTACCTTTGCTTAGATATCAATGTTCTTTCTATTTCATATAGTGTTATTTATTAATATTTTAACCGAATCTGTAAATTAAAAACAAATCCAGACAGTTTCTGCACTTAATGACTAAAAACCTTCATAAATGAAAAACTCAAACCCTAATTCTAAGAATAGTACCGTTGTTAGAGAAAGGGTTAGAAACATCCCTGATACTCCTCTTTGAGAAGAGCTTTCAGAAATCAAGACATAAACGAACCGTGTCATATTAGACTCATATGGCTTAAACTGGGGAAGTGCTGGGGACTCTTGACACCCACAGATGCATTGGAATCTAAATCTTCATTTCCATATTCTTATTGTCTGATGTTTACTTCAGAGTTGTAAAATAAATTGAAAATTCTTCCTTTTTATCGTTTGCTTGGAATATTTTCAGTGTTTTGCATGATGCATTCTTTGAAAGTTTAAACCATCTGAAAAGTATTCTTTTATTATTTTTCAAAGGGAGAAATATTTTTAACTACCTCCTCATTTTTTTAATGATTATATATCTGATTATACTATCTACTTTGTCTTGGGTAACCACATGAAGAGGCATTATAGATTCATATGTCTTTGCATTTATTATTCTAAATGATACAGAATCCTCCGAGAATTATTCTTTTAGGTTTCCTTTCAAAATGGGCTTATATACAGAGAATGACATGAAGAAGAAATTGAAATGCTGACAATTCTCCCTTCTCCAGCTTTTTAATACAGTGTGATTCCCAGATGTTAATCATAATTAGCTATCATCACTTAGGTTTATCTGTCAAAAGAATCATCTCATTTCCCTGTTCTCCATTTCCCTTCTCAGATATATCTTAAAACAAGGTCATGAGTCATGACAAGGGCAAAACTCCACAATTAATATATGGAAACCTTTAAAGTTATTATATTTTTATTTCTCTGACTAGAACTATCACTAAAAGTACATATAAAGAGACTTTATTATGACTTCCCATTTACAATCTTTTTTATAAAGTAGACAAGCAAAAACTGGAGGGAAAAGTAATATTCAAGAGATGTGGGTTGTTTTTGTTTTTTTTTTTTCTGGACATTGTTAATCAGAAGTATCTGAAATGGTGTTTGGCTAATTGAACAACATTCTGGTGACTGATTAAACAATTTCCAGAGTCACGGTCTTTCCACTAAAAGAATCCATCTCTCTCAAATCATAAGAAGTAAATGGTATAAAAATACTTAATCAAATGATTAAATATTTACTCACTTAACCAGTGCCTTTGTCTGAACGGCTTCAAATAATTATTTTGATGGATATACCTATAAATTCACTGTCATTGTAATTAATTTGATTACTCGGTTTAATAGTAAGTATTTTAAGCACCTACTGTGAGTTTCAAGCTATCCCAGAAATCATAGGATATTCAAGAAATATAAAAGGTAACTTCTTTCCACAAGGATAAAATACAAATGAGGTAAAAAGAGAAAAAAATAGAAAAAACATTTTAAATGTGTGCAGCTAGGGGCACCTGGGTGGTTCAGTCAGTTAAGTATCTGACTTCGGCTCAGGTCATGATCTCACGGTCCCTGGGTTCTAGCCCCACGTCGGGCTCTCAGCTAGCTCAGAACCTGGAGCCTGCTTCAGATTCTGTGACTCCCTCTTTCTCTGACCCTCCCATGCTCACGCTGTCAATCTCTCTCTCTCTCTCTCTCAGAAATAAATAAAACAAACAAATAAATAAATAAATGCAGTTAGAATAAGCATCCTATAAAAACATCATCAAATATTCAGTTAGCACTTGATTTGTACTAAGTATTCATTCAACACAAATTGTAAAAGGCACAGTATGAATGACATTCTCTTGCAAATAGATCACAGTAAGATTTCTTAAAAGGTAATATTAATAATAATATTTCTTTAAAAATAATACTAAGCAGTGAATTAAACGTGATGAGGGATGGCTGGATTGCTCAATCAGTTAAGCGTCTGACTCTTGATTTCACCTCAGGTCATGGTTCAAATGGGTTCAAGGGTTCAAGCCCCAAGGAACTGTCAGGGTGGAGCTTGCTTAGGATTCTCTGTCCCTCTCTTTCTGCCCCTCCCTAGCTCATGCTCTCTCTCCCTCTCCCCCTCTCTCTCTCTCTTTCTCTCTCTCAAAATAAATAAACTTTAACAAAGTAAAAATAAACATGATGGGGTAATTGGTATATCATACAAAGAACAGAGTGTTTGGGGTTAGGATGGTCTTTTCAAGCCAGAGCAGGTTGAAACACAACAGGCAAACAAACATCAAGGAGAATAGGGAGTAAGTATGAATATTCCAAGAATCAGAAGATTATATACAAAAGGTAAAAGAAAGAATAACATACCTGAAAAATTACCACTGTTATAAATAGTTGAAGATGGCTGAAAAAATGGCGAAGACATAGGCTGATAAACTGGAAAGTGTAAACAGACACTAGAACATGAAAGAATTTATAAGCCATAGTAACAAATTGAGCTATTCTGAAGGCAATAGCCTCAGGTTGATGAACAGATGTGATCAAATTTATCTTTTTAAAAAACAATCTTCCTTTATCATGGAGAATGGATTGGAGAGAAGAAGGACTAGCTGTTTGATATCAGAGCTCCACCAATAATCCAAGAAAGGTGGCTGAGACTTGAACTAAAGTTGTCACAGTTGAATATAGAGTGGTTTGATTCAAAAGTTATTACATAAAATAGAAAGACCTAGGCATGTTTTACATGAACAACAGGAAAAATGAAAGTCAATTATGAAGTTTTAATTGATGACATCTGTTGATGGTATCTTTGACTAAGTTAGGAAACACTAAGAGGAATTTTGGGATAATGAGATAATAAGTTTTTAATAAATCGAGTTGGACATGCCTTTGAGAAACTTAAGTGGATATCGCCATTACAGTAAAGATTATATGATGGCTACTGAGCTCAGGAAATGTTCTGGATGAGACATGAAAATATGGAGACATCATTAATAAATGATTCTATAAACCCCACAACTGTCTAATGAGATTAAAATTTTTCCTAACTTGTAGATTAAAAACTCAGAGGCTCAGAGTTGTTAAAAGCACTGGAAAGTTGTCACATCTGGTAAAAAGTAATACCAAGATAAAATCCACACTGGTCTTACTTCAAAGTCAGTGTTTTTTTCAAACTTTGTTAGGGTATTAAATTATTTTTAAGAAAAATAATTATCATCCACACTCAGTGCAGAGCTCTATGAGGGCTCAATCCCATGACCCTGGGATCATGACCTGAGCTGAAATCAAGAATTGGACACTTAACCAACTGAGTTACTTAGGTGTCCCTACATTACTTTTTTATTATAAAACTAAATGTGCATTAGAATGAGCTGCAGTATTCTTTTACCTGAACTTATAATAGCCAAAATCAAATTTACAAATCAATTGCAAAAAAACAAAAACACCCCACATATCCCACAAATCAATGAAATTCATTTTAAGGACATTAATTTAATGAAATAGATGGTATTTCGCTGACACTAAATCTTCACCTACTCTGTGCATATGGGCTGATTGTTGTCATATGGAGTCTTTTCACTCTGACTGCCTTTACAGTTATACTGTGTGATAACTCAGTTTTCCTATATTTCCTATTACGCTCCTGTCTTCCAATTACTTATCTTCATATTGGTGCACTTTTGGACTTTCTTCCAAACAAAACCGAACAACTATTCATTTGCTCTTTACTCCTAAGTCAGGTCAAGTCAAGTAGTATACTTGGTCTGATCGCCATTATAATCACAAAACAAAAGTAGGTACAAATCCCAGATACAGTGTTCACCCAGATAATGTATAATATGCTTGAGTTAATTTAAATGAATCAGCTTCTCATCACTCAGCTCAGCTCAGGTCTCCCCTTGACCTTTGATGAAGCTCTCGCCTGCAACTCTGTACCTTTTACCCCATTTTATATTCTTTCTAACACTTAACAATATCAGAATTAAATAAATATTATTGCTTAAAAACCAAAGTTTTTATTATAAATCTCCCCTATTTAAAATATCACTTTCTCAAAGGCAGGCATTTTTATCTGTCTTGTTCACCGCACTGTTTTCAGTCTATAGAACAGTATCAGGTACATAAATGATATGCAACAAAAATGTAAAGTTTACTGACTGTTGAGAATTTTTTTTACTTCCCCTATCACCCTCCCATCTCCCCTCTGGCAATCACCAATTTGTTCTCCATAATCAAGAGTGTGGTTTTTTGTTTGTCTCTTGTTTTTCCATTTGTTTTCTTTCTTAAATTCCACATATGAGTGAAACCATGTGGCATTTGTCTTCTCTGACTTATTTCACTTAACATTATAATTTCCAGGTACAGCCATGTTGTTGCAAATGACAAGATCTCATTCTTATATATGGCTGTGTAATATTCCACTACACACACACACACACCATATCTTCTTTATCCATTCATCCGTTGATGGACATTTGAGTTATTTCCATATCTTGGCAATTATAAATAATGCTGCAGTAAATATAAGAGTGCATATATTTTTCAAATGAATGTTTTTGTTTTCATTGAGTAAACTCCTAGTATTAGAATTAATGGATCATATGGTAATTCTATTTTTAGTTTTTAGAGGAACCACTATATTATTTTCCACAGTGGCTGCACCAATTTGTATTTCTACTGATAAAGCACAAGGGCTCCTTTTTCTTCACATTCTTGCTGACACGTTATTTCCTTTTTCTTTTCTTTTTCTTTCTTTCTTTCTTTCTTTCTTTTTTTTTTTTTTTTTTTTGCCATTCTGACAAGTGTAAGATAATATCTCAGTGTGGTTTTTATTTTGATTTCCCTGGTGATTAGTGATGATGGGCATCTTTTCATGTGTCTGCTGGCCATCTCTATGTCTTCTTTGGAAAATGTCAGTTTAGGCCCTCTGTTGTGACTTTGTCATGAAAACAAATACAGGTCTACTGATATTGCCATGAACAGAAAATGATGGATATTATAGCTAGAATAAGGAAACTCTAGAATCAGTTAGGAGAAATATTATTTATGCTAACTAAGCTGAGGTTTTAAGGAGTAAACTAGTAAGCTAGAAAGCTGTGTCTGGAATTCAGGACAGCTGAATGTAACTCTAGTGTTGTCTATTTTTTGTTTTATTTTTGATACGGGTTAGTATGAATATGGGCAGAAGAGATTTATAATTATCCATAAATAAGCTACTACTTATATAACCATGCATTTGTTTGAGTTCAGGATATATGTGGGAGACAAAAGAACTTTGAGATATAAACAGAGCTCACAAGGAGGCTAGTGTCTATATGAAAGGATAAACTTTTTCTTTAGTCATTTATTTCAGAAAATTTAAAAAATACATGTCTTAAGCATCTAAACAAGATCAAGATAGACACAGACTCTGCAAATATGAAGAACTGAAATTTGTATATACATGAGTATAAACTGGAAGGGAGTTGTTGGAAAAGGGTCCATTCTTGAGCTCTCATTGGAGAGAGAGAGTATTTCCACCCAGAGAGAGAAAGGGCAGAAAGAAGAAAAGCAAAGGTAGACAGAATACAACAGAGGATCCTAAGCATCAATATATTGGATTGTTTGTTTTTAGGTGGAATTGAGAAACAATATTAAAAATAATACTTACCCATCCATTTGTTTACTCCAGGGATGAAAATACAGATGTTTGGAATAAGACAAATGGATGGGGAGGAAGGTTAAGAAGCAAATGCAGTATCTTACCTTTGGGATTTTCAAGGAAGATTCCAAGTGAATTGGACTTTGGAAAACATGATCAATATAGAGGAAGGGATAAAAAAAGAATAGAGTAACTTAGGAAGAGCAAAAGGATGCAGGAAATCATACTTAAATATAGACCTAAGAATAACTGGGTGGCTCAGTGAGTTAAGCATCTGACTCTTGATTTAGGCTCAGTTCATGATTTCTTGGTTTGTGAGACCAAACCCCATGTTGGGCTCTCCACTGACAGCACAGAGCACTGGGTGTTATATGGAAACCAACTTGACAATAAACTATTTGTAAAAAAAAATTAAAATTAAAATGAAATGAAATAAAATAAAAAAGAATGAGGAGAAATGAGAGAGAAACCTATACTGTAAAGAAAGCTATGTTTCATAACTGAAACACGTACAAGCATGTGGTGGGGTCAAATATCCTATGGCAGGACCACCTTTGGAGGCTAGGAGATGGAGTGTGTCTGTAATGGGGTTTTGCTGTTCAACTATAGAAAGAGAAAAGAAGCAAGAAGAGTAGAATGAAGGAGGCGCCTGGGTGGCTTAGTCGGTTAAGCGTCCGACTTTCTCTTGGGTCATGGTCTCGCGATTTGTGGGTTCGAGCCCCGCATCAGGCTCTGTGCTGACAGCCAGGTCAGAGCCTGGAGCCTGTTTCAGAGTCTGTGACTCCCTCTCTCTCTGACCCTCCCCTGCTCATGCTGTCTCTCTCTCTCTCCTAGAAATAAATAAAACATTAAAATAAATTAAAAAAAAAAGAAGAGCAGAGTGAGGCACAGAATATCACAGAATTAATAAAAAGAGAGACAGAAAGGAAAGACTGGAGGAATAAAGAAAAAGAAATGAAAACAAAAGAAGGTGACATTATGAAAGGGCACAGGAAGCAGATTTAGTTTCTATTATCTGGCATAAAAAGCCCATGTGCACGGATTCCTTGGAGAAGCCTGATATCATCAGTTACCATGTAGACAATTCTATTGACGGCTGCTTTATTTTCCAAATCTAATAATGAAGTGAATAGCCTTCAAAGCCTGGAAATAAGTGTCTCTGTGCCTCCTCAGGAATCACTTTGATTGGCAAATAGCTGTAACTGCATCATTACCGTTTAATGTCTTGGGTAGTTCCAATGGTACCTGGAAGATAATAAAGAGGTGTCAGTATTATTCATATCTTTTAATTGCTCCTATTTGCATTTCTTTTGTTATCCTGTGGGCAAAATTGTAACACTTGGCTAGGCATACAGTGGATAAAGGAGACATAACAGTCCAGACTAAAATACTCTCCTAAGTACCCATTACATTGGATAGCTATGAGCAACTATATAACTTTGCAATAAAACCTATTTACTGCTAAAAATTAAAATTGCTTTTAACAGCTTTATTGCATGCAAACAATTAAAATAATTATTTCAAGTTGCAGCTGCTGTTCTGGGGTGTCTGGCTAAGTAGTGAAGTAAAATGAAAAAAAAATAAGAAAATAAAAGGAAAGAAAAAAGAAAGTATAAATCCCAGGAACAAATGCAAGAACTTTGTAAAATCAGAGAATTTAGGATCTAGCATCGTCCTTTTTCCTCTAAGTCATTCACTATTCATATAAGTTGTAGAAATTATATACACATCAGTGTTTTTAAGAGAAATGAAATAATGCACCCCACTCTATAAGGCTTCAGGAAACAGTTTGAACATTTGATTTTTGTAGGATGTGAGAAATACTCTTTTCAGAACCCCTAGGCAGCCTCTTCACATTGATTTAGAACATTTTTACAACTCAGAAATCCATGCCATGGTAGGTAAAATCGTTTCAAATGGATTCAAGAAATTAGAAATCTCACTATATCCAGTATTTTATTTGACCACATATTTTGGGGCATTAGTTTCAGGTAAACAATAGCATATTCTGAGAATCCAGTAAGAAATTGCAGATGACTTTTGTCTGTCTAAGATATGCACACATCTATTAGGCAAGTAAAACCACATGAGTTCCAATTCAGTCCACATTCCGTTCTTTCTCCATGTTTATTAGCATGCATGATTTAATAACCTGAGAGATAAGAATAACCTGAGAAGACAAGACAGACACAAAAATCAAATGTTACTCTCAAACCAGTACTGGGTAGCTCATTCTATAATCCATAATCATTTATTTATTCATCACACATATACCAAGTATCTGTATATGTTGGCATTCAGCCACTCATATAGAATGAAAAAGTGAATTCAAGGCACAGCCCCTGACCTTGAGAAGCCCACAGTATATAGTGAGAAAAATTGACACATAAAGAAGTTATTGCAATGTCATCAGTCCTCAAGGAAAGATGTGAACAAAATATATAGCGTTTCCTTAATTACATCAGGTAAGAAATTTTTCTTCCCAACTATATAATTTAGAATATGTTTCTTAGCTATAAAGGTGAATAATAGTATGCATTTTGAAGAGTTGTTTGGAAAATAATAATAACTGTCACTTATTGTGTCTGCTGTTTCAGGATCCATGTGTATTACAAAAAAAACTTTACAAAGATGGGAAGGCAGATTAGGTTGTGGTAAGAGCTCAGACTCTGCTGTCGGATCACCTGGGTTTGAATCATGTCTCTACTATTTACTGGCTATGTGACCTCAGCCAAGTCAGTTTCCACCTTTGAAAAACATGAATAATAATAGTACTTATTTCATAGCACTGTTATGGAGACTAAATTCATTAATCTAGGTAGAGTTCCTGACACAGAGAAAAAAACACTTTATGGGTGTCATCTCTGCAATTACCTCAGTTGGCTTCACAGAAAGCCTATGAAGTAAGGGGTGTCCTTTCTTTTTGGCAGATTGACAGCTGTGGTTTAAAAAGCTAAGGAATGTTGTGTTGGCTGTCCCATGCACAGAACTAAGAGCAGAAATTCAAATTCAAGTTTATCTAACCCTAAAGATGGTATAATAAGCCTGAATTTCTCTCCCAAACTTTCATCTATCCCTCTAACCTTACTTAGGCTCTATGTTGGTACAATTCCCATTTGGCTTTGAAAATCATTTACTTATTTCTCCAGTGCCCAATATTATGCCAATCTTTGATGTATGCCTTTTGATGAACAGAATTTTTAATTTCAACTTATATGAGTTTAATATCTCTTTCCTTTATGGCTTGTACATTTTGTGGCTCATTTCAGGAATCATTCCTCAATCAAGATTGTAATAATCTTCTCCTATATCATCTCCCAAAAGAGTTGCTGTTTATTTTTTTCCCTTTAAAGCACCTGGACATGGTTTTTATCTATGGTTTTAGATAGGGTACACTTTCATTGCTCTTCATAAAACAATCAATAGTCAATTATCTCATGACCATTTGTTAAAGAACTGATATACCATTTTCTTACCCATCTATAACAACAGATTGACCATAAATTCAGTTTCCAAAAAAATGCATGCTGAATTTATTATATTGCCCACCTGTGTACCAATATCACCTTGTCATGATAGCTTATTAGACATTCCCCCACCCCTATTTTTTCTAAGGATAGCCTTGGCTCTTCAAAGATTTTTTTTTCTCTTCCGTATAAATTACAGAATTAGTTTGTCATGTTCCAGTAAATGTATAAGACATGAATTTTCATGTTGGAACTGCATTGCATCTAAATATGAATGTATGAGAATTGACATTCCCAATGTATGGAAATACTGATTTCCTATACATGGATGTAGTGATTTCCTAAGTATATTTAAGTATTAGCAAATATCTTTAAACAAGATTTTAGTTTTCTCTTTAAAGAATTATGCATTAGGGACACCTGGGTGGCTCAGTTGGTTAGGTGTCTAACTCTTGATTTTGGCTCAGGTCATGATCCCAGGGTTGTGGGATTGAGCCCCACATCAGGCTCTGCATTGTGCTTGGAGCCTGCTTGAGATTCTCTTTCTTCCTCTCTCTACCCCTTCCCACTCACATGTGCACTCTCTCTCTCTCAAAATAAATACATAAAATTAAAAAAAAAGAATTATGCATTATTTATTAATTCTTAACTAGTTTACAATTTAATTATTATATACATTGTATTTTTGGAAAATGATTTATTTTGTTGTCATATATGTGTGTATAGTGGATATGCAGAGACATATATATATACACATATACATATACAATTGATAGATAAATATTGTGTATCCAACATTTTAACCTCATTCATTCTAGTTAATGATTTGTCTATAGATTTTGTTTGTACATATTTCATATAGACAAATATATTAAACTTTTGTTTTTTTGTTTCAAACCTTGCATGTTTTCTTTTCTTGTCTTATTGTGTTCACTAGGACTTTCAGTACAGTGTTGAACTGAATGATGGTGATGGGAGAGGCCATCCTGTCTGTATCATTTAAAAAGAATGTGTCAATATTTCATGATGTAATGGGATATTTCCTATAATATACTTTAAAAATATGTGATTCCTATTTTTTATTTAAAAATTTTTACAGAAAAAATTATTAAATCCATTTTAACTTCTGCTCATTGAAAAAATTATAAGGTTTTTCTACTTTAATCTGTTAATGTAGTTTTGTTACCATCAATACTCATATTTGGTGGGATTTAATGTGCCAACATTTTGCTGAAAATTTTTCACTTTAAGTTATTGAGTGAGATTAGGACTGTGGTTTTCTTTTCTTAAATTTCCATGTCAGATTTTGGTATCCTTGTTAGAGTAGCCTCATGAAAATTGAGATGGAAAAGTGTTCACTCTATTTTTTTAATACAGGCTTGTTGGTAGAAGATTTATAATTTGCTCCATCCATATTCAGTATAATGTAGCAGAATAACTCTCTGTGTCTAGTATTTTAGGACTTTTAGGAAATTTTAAGTTTCTCTTTCAACTTTTAAAAGATTATGTGATCTATTAGGGTTTTATTTCTTTTTGGTTTCATTTTGAGAAGTTAAGCTTACAGGAATTTGATAATTTTGTAGCAACTTATTAATATATGGCTAAAATGATTTCATAATACCCCTTTAGTATCTTTTATTACCTATGTCATATAATATCATCATCATCATTCCACACACGCGTGTATGTGTGTGTGTTAGCCTTCTTTCCTACTTTACCAATATTATTGGAGTTTTGTCTATATTATTAGTCTTTTAAGAGGACCAGCTTTTGGATTTTTCTGATTTTACTACTGGTATTCAAGCAGTCTCACTGGACTCTCGGTATACAAAACTCCAATAGTTTAGTTAAGAAACATAAGTTCCTCAACAACATAGTTAGTTTCAGTTATGACAGTATATTAGCCATGAGTAATTTCATAATTGTGCTTTTTTTTGTTTTGTTTTGTTTTGCGATTCCCTAATGTCTGGTCACTCAGTATCTGTTATTCAGTTAATAAACAGGCAGTGAAGTGTGTGGTTGTGTTGCCTCCTTGTCTCCATGGTAAGCATGACATTTTCAGATACAGTAAATCCAAAGGATTGACCAACAGAGATGAAAGTGCAGTGAAAAAAAACAAACAAATCACTATGACTGATATTGGAAGTAGTTAGAAAGTTTCACAGTGACAAAAGCAAAGATAGAACCAAATTTAGGCCTGCACTGAAAAAGTTTGTTGAATTTTAAAGACAAAATAAGTCACTTCAACATTTTACTAAGAACAGAAAACTGTTCATGATTGAAATAGAGCATTTCCTTTAGCTTTAGACAGAGGCTGTAATAAACAAAAGTCCCAATGAAGGATGCCATTCCAGCTAAAGAATTAAAGTTACCTGCCACACTGAAAGAAAACCATAATTACAAAAAATACTGGAGATCATCCAGTTGTTTTGCTGAATTTTGGAAGAAATATGACAAAAGCATGCAACTTAAAGCACTTAACCCTCATGGCAGGAATGATCAATGAATAATATTTACACTGTATGGCAAAAGGTTTTATCATGCTGTGCAAATATTTTGCAGAATTCAAAAAGAATATAAAGGGAGTTATAGAAGAAGTAGCTGATTGTGAGAATATCATTGTCACTGACACCTTTTGAGAGAATAGATAAACAGCTAGAGGAATTTAATGAAGATGCTCATTATTCTCTGTTGCCTTTTTTGTCTATTTATCCTGTTTAGTTTCTTTCCCCCTTAATTTCGTAGATTGAGTGCTTAACTCATGATATCCAGCCTTTCTTATTACTAGTACGTGGATTAAAGGTAAAATAGTCTAATGCACATTGTGATTATTTTCTTGTATACTAAATTCATTGGAAGATTATTGCTTAATTTGAAAATATATAGTACTAAGCTGGTCATCCCTTTTTTATCTAAATTGTATGGTGAGAAGACTGTATGATCTATATGCTATCAATTCTTTGAGGTTTACTGGTATTTCCTTTATGGTATTTGGACAAATGTGTAGCCATTTTTTTAAATATCTTTTTAAAATCATGATCAAGATTATTTGGACTTTCTGAATCTACTAGTTGTTTTTATTCATCATGTCTGAAAACTCAGCCTTTAAATATTCATTTATCCTTCTATATCATTCTCCTTTTGGATATGCATTAAATTTTCTCCTTGTATATTCCGGTGTCTTAGTTGTTCATATTTTTCATTTGTTTTATATTCTCTGTTGCATTCTGGATGACTTCTTTAATTTTACATTCCAGGTTATTAATTCCTTTATTAAATGGGTTTAAACTGCTATTGTCAATCTTTTATGTTTTAAATTTTTATTATTATATACTTTTTTATTTTTATAAGTTGTGAAACTTATTTATAAGTTCCTCTTAATTTTAAAAAGTTATCTTCAGTCATTTTGCATAGTTTCTTACCTTTAATCATATGTGTGATTCCTTCTTTTTAAAATGTATATTAAAAGTTATTTTGTTTTCTGAGTCTGAAATGTTAACATCCAAGTAATTCACAGGACTGGTTCCATATGTATGTGTATGGGTGTGTGTGTGTGTCTGTCTTTCTTACCTTTGTCTATATAACATCACTTCCTCTTTTGAAGGTTTTTAAATTTACTGTTGGATCACAATACTTGGCACTATAAGTTCAAAAAATCTTTAAGACTTAATTCAAGGTGGGCCCTTGATGGGTGGATTTGCTTCTGCCTAATTCCTGGGGGACTACATACCAGAGGTCACTTAACCACAAATTATTGGCTTGATTTTTTTTCCCTCTACCATTCAGGTAGCATGAATTTGGGCTTCAGAGCTATAGGGAAGCCTAATTATGTTTATAAATTCTCAGAAAAGATTTTTTTCCCTTTTAATTCAGCAGCCAGGTCATCACTGAAAATTCTCTTCAGTCTATACTAAGGGATAGAAGTTTTATTTGTTGTACTTCCTCACTAAAAGTTAGCACTTTGGGGCCTTAGCTGTATGTGGAGAGATCTTCTCTTATCCCCTTCCTGTTTCACAAACATGACTTTTTTTCCTCTTCCACATGTCCAGTTAGGCAATGATAAGCAGAGGTTTATATTCACTGGGTTTGACAAACATTCTCAAGACAAAAGCCAAACTCTATGTTCTTCTTATCTTTATGTTTCCTCTCTCCTTAATTTTTGAATTGTGAAATTCTTTTCCTTTTTCTAGTTCATTGGAATATTTTACAATATGGTTTGAAAATATTTTTACATTTTTTACCAACACAATTGAGATATTGATTAGTATTCCAAATCTGCCATGTAGACAGAAATGGAAGCCCTCATCCAGTCCTCCCCAGCACTGTAACGTGCTTATTTGTGCTTTATTGCCGTTTTAACCTCCTGAAGTGCTCTCTTTGCATCTTTTCCTTTTTCTGTGAGCACCATTAGAGGAGGTACTTTTCTATTGTTACTTTAGATTTTTACTACAAAGTCCCAATGTCTAGAATAGTTAGTACTTAGAACATAGGCTCAATTTTCTGAATGGAATGATGATGAATTCCATGTGGTTAGAATGATTAGAGTCTGAGGTAGTCCAGTCTCCTATCTCTCTTCAAGTCTTCTTCTGTTCTTTAGTTTGATACCTAGTTCAAAAGTTATTATATCGAGATGGGAAAGCATTAGTGTTGCATCTCACTGAAGCTACAGATTTCAAAATTCAGATTGAAGATTGAGAGAACCAAGGCCACTTGGATCTGCAGTGCTGGCAAAAGCAGTGCCCCATTGGTCCAGCACAACTTATTAGCTTCCCAAATGGCCAAAGCCTGATTAATAATAGAGCAGTCTTACATTTAACGAGTACCAAGGCAGTATTTGGCATTTATTGTTCCCTTACCTAAAACCATCCTAATGGCACTCCAGACTCACTCTGCTCGTTAATAGTGCCCATTTGGAATTTTATCACCTGTCCCAGCAACAACATCATTTCTCCACAGATTATTCACTTGGCTTAAAATCTGTTTTGTTGTTATTGTTGTTATTTGCTCAATTGCTTGCTGGCTACTGAACAAACCCATGTTGCCAAGTATTCTGAGTACAAACCTACATTTAGATCTCTAGACACATAGGTTTGCCCCACATAATACAAGTTCCTATTATGAAGCCAAGTTATTTAACATTTCTTAATTACTCTTCCTAGAAGTAAAGTTCTAAATTTAAGTGTGTGTATGTGTACATAGATATTTGTATCTATTCAGTCAAAGGGCTCAACATTTTAGGACAAAACCTAGATACATAACTCACTCCCCACCCAACCCCAATTTATTCAATTATTTATTCAGTTAATCAGTATTTATCTTTTTATAGATCCAGCTAGACCCAGTTAAGGTCTACATTTATGATTAGTGGTTTTAAGTGTGTAGCTAAATCTATTTGCTTTTAAGAAAACGTTTTATTTCAAAAGTTTGACTTCAGAAAAATGTGTTCTCATCTAAATATTTTGATATCTCCCTTGGAAAAAAATGCATCTGCTAAATTAAAGCTATAATTTCCTAAGTTTAATTTATCACTTGAAACATTCTTTCCCTGTGCTGCCCCATTCTGTTCATTTTCGTTTGCATAATGTACTTCTGCTGGCTTTCATATTGTAATCTTTACTCTGTATTAAACCTACATACTTTAAAAGATTGTTCTAAGATGAAACTGAATGGAATGTTTTATTGATGAATCCCAAGAGAAAGGCTCTTTCAAAATCCACACAGATTGGAGAAAGCTATTGGCCTTGTACCCGAGGCATTATCATAAAGAATATCCCTAATCTTTACAGAGCAGAAGAAGCCATTTCTTCTATTGTTAAATCTTAGCGCTGGGTTTCACAACTATCAAAACCTGAAGGCGGTGCCTCAGGCATTTACATGGCTAGTCATTAATATAAAAGTGAGAAGGGCATTACTAGCTGTTGTTATCACACACTGAATTTACTTTTATTTCTGAGGAGAAAAAAAAACATATTGATGCTCTTGCTTCTCTTGGCTTTTTCCCCCTGCTGATAATTAGCGTGCTTAGAAAATAAAATAGCCACAGATTCTTATCAGGCACATGGAAGGTATTAAAAATGATTGCACGTATCTTTCTTCCATTTGCAAGAAGCAGACAAGTTATTATTCAATTATTATGCATTTACCTGAGGCCATCTCAAAGAGCCTACTGCCAAGTTTCTTGTCAAGTATTTTCAAAGTCTTACTTTTTAAGAATAATTGTAGGATAATTCTTTTGGAATTACAAGAATGTTATTTTTACTAGAACACTTTCATAAGCTAAACACTAAAAACGAAAGGTAATTTATTAATTGAGGAATTAATAGGAAATGTATACAAAAATATAATTTATGAATTGAATTAATAGAATATACACAAGAGTATTCTGCATCTTTTTAATATTTGAGGGAAAATGAGGAGAATTGCCAAAAATAAAATAAAATGTAACTCAGTCCTCACTTAATTTGCAGGTGTAGATATAGTCTGAGAGGACTGAAAGTTTCTGATTCCAGGGTTGCCTATATGGCTCAGTCTGTTAAGCGTCCAACTCTTGATTTCAGCTAAGGTCATGACTGACCCCTGTGATTAGCTCCACACTGCTCATGGAGCCTGCTTAAGATTCTCTCTCTCTCTCTTTCTCTCTCTCCCTGTCTCTCTCCCTCTTCCCCTCCCATCCCTCTCATGATCACATGCACGCATGAGCGCTCTCTCTTTTTTTCTCTCTCTCTCAAAACAAAGTTTCTGATTCTTTTTTAAATATAATTTATTGTCAAATTAGCTTCCATACATTAGCTTCCATTGCACACCCAGGGCTCATCCCCACAAGTGCCGTCCTTAATGTCCATCACTCACTTTCCTCTCTTTCCCAAACCGCAACAACCCTCCATTTTTCCTCTGTATTTCATAGTCTCTTATGGTTTGCCTCCCTGCCTCACTGTTCGTAACTTTTATCCCCCTTCCCTTCCCCCATGGTCTTCTGTTAAGTTTCTCAAGATACACTTATGAGTGAAAACATATGGTACCTGCCTTGCTCTGACTGACTTATTTCGCTCAGCATAACACCAGCCAGTTCCATCCACGCTGCTGCAGATGGCAGGATTTCATTCTTTCTCATTGCCATGTAGTATTCCATTGTATATATAAATCACATCTTCTTGATCCATTCATCAGTTGGTGGACATTTAGGCTCTTTCCATTTTTTGGCTATTGTTGAAAGCGCTGCTATAAACATTGGGGTACATGTGTCCCTATGCATCAGCACTCTTGTATCCCTTGGGTAAATTCCTAGCAGTGCTATTGCTGGGTCATAGGGTAGTACTATTTTTAATTTTTTGAGGAACCTGCACACTGTTTTCCAGAGCATCTGCACCAGTTTGCATTCCCACCAACAGTGCAATAGGGTTCCCATTTCTTCACGTCCTTGCCAGCATCTGTAGTATCCTGATTTGTTCATTTTAGCCACTCTCACCAGTGTGAGATGGTATCTCAGTTTGGCTTTGCTTTGCATTTCCCTGATGATGAGTGACGTTGAGCAATATTTCATGTGTCCGTTGACCATCTGGATGTCTTTGGAAAAGTGTCTATTCATGTCTTTGCTCATTTCTTCACTGGATTATTTGTTTTTTGGGTGTTGAATTTGGTGAGTTCTTTATAGATTTTGGAAACTAGCCCTTTATCTGATATGTCATTTGCAACTATTTTTTTCCCATTCTATCAGCTGCCTTTTAATTGTGTTGATTGTTTCCTTTATAGTGCAGAAGCTTTTTATCCTGATGAAGTCCCAATAGTTCATTTTTCCTTTTGATTCCCTTGCCTTTGGAGATGTGTAGAGCAAGAAATTGCTGTGTCTGAGGTCAAAGAGGTTGTTTGCTGCTTTCTCCTCTAGGGTTTTGATGGTTTCCTGTCTCACATTCAGGTCCTTCATCCATATTGAGTTTATTTTTGTGTATGGTATAAGAAAGTGGTCTAGGTGCATTCTTCTGCAAGATCTTTTTCCATTGGATACTCTTTCCTGCTTAGTCAAAGGTTAGTTGGCTATACATTTGTGGGTCTAATTCTGGGTTCTCTATTCTATTCCATTGGTCTATGTGTCTGTAACATACTGTCTTGATGATTACAGCTTTGTAGTAAAGGCTAAAGTCTGGGACTGCGATGCCTCCCACTTTGGTCTTCTTCAATATTCCTTTGGCTATTTGGGGTCTTTTGTGGTTTTATACAAATTTTATGATTGTTTGTTTTAGCTTTGAGAAATTGCCTGTGCAATTTTAGTTAAGATTTTATTGAATGCATAGATTGCTTTGGGTAGTATTGACATTTTAACAATATTTATTATTCCGATCCGTGAGCATGGAATGTTTTTCCATTTCTCTGAAGTTCTGATTCTAATTGAAGACCTTATAGAAATATGAATGACAATCATTTTTTGTTTTTTATTTTAGAAAATTAGGGCATGGAGCTATTTAACTAATTATGTGTCTCATGATAAAATGCTTTCTAATCCCACTATTGTAGTTTTGCTAATGCTGATATCACAGCCAGCTCCCACTGGGAATACTGGATAATGCCATCAATAATCTTATAAATTGAAAAACTTTATTTGAGGTTTCTGAGTCCAAGATATATGACACAAAATCCAAATATGTATTATTCAGTTCCTGTTTATTTTCCAGATATAAAATCTGCATTTCCAAACTGATGTCCCAAGTCTCCACAAACAAAATTAGTAAACACATTATTCATCCCCCCAATGCCCACCCACAACACACAATCTGTTTACTCTGTTGTATTTCCTGTTTTAATTACTGTCATCATTCATCAGAACTCACAAACGAGTACCATTTAATCCCTGTTTCTGTCTGCACATCTACTTGATCACCTGATCTCACAAATTCTCCCTTCAAAGTATCTCTTGCTGTATGACTCATCTCTCCATCTCCTTTAGAATGTCTGAAGTCAGAGTCTTATCAGATTCCTCTTCTGAAGTATTGCACACTTTTCTAACTCTCATTACTGCCAGCATATCACTTCCTTCAAGTTTACTTCCCACGTTATTTTTTATTTTTTTTTGCAAATAGTTTATTGTCAAGTTAGTTTCCACATAACACCCAGTGCTCATCCCCACAAGTGCCCTCCTCCATGCCCACCCCTCCTCCCCCCCACATCCACCAGTCCTCAGTTTTTGTCAGCATTCAAGAGTCTCTCATGGTTTGCCTCTCCCCCTTTCCCCCACCATTTCTGCCTTCTTCTCCCCCTTGGTCCTCTGTTAAGCTCCTCCTAATCCTCCTATACGTGCACACATATGATAGTTGTCTTTCTCTGCCTGACTTATTTCGCTCAGCATAACACCCTCAAGGTCCATCCATGTTGCTACACATGGCCAGATTTCATTGTTTCTCACTGCCATGTAGTATTCCATGGTATAGATAAACCACATCTTCTTGATCCGACTGTCTGTTGATGGGACCCTTGCAGGCTCTTTCAGGTTTTAGCTATTGTGGAGAGTGCTGCTATGAACATTGGGGTACATGTGCTCCTATGCATCAACATTCTGTATCCCTTGGGTAAATTCCTAGCAGTGCTAGTGCTGGGTCATAGGGGAGTTCTATTGTTAGTTTCCTGAGGAACCTCCACACTGTCCAGAGGGGCTGTACCAGTTTACATTCCCACCAACAGTGTAGGAGGGTGCCCGTTTCTCCACATCCTCGCCAGCATCTGGAGTTCTCTGACTGGCTCATTTTAGCCACTCTGACTGGCGTGAGGTGGTATCTCAGTGTGGTTTTGATTTGTATTTCCCTGATGAGGAGGGATGCTGAGCAGCGTTTCATGTGTCTGTTGGCCATCTTGATGTCCTCTTTGGAGAAGTGTCTGTTCATATCTTCTGCCCATTTCTTCATTGGGTTGTTTGTTTTTCGGGCGTGTAGTTTGGTGAGTTCCTTATAGATTCTGGATATTAACCCTTTATGTGATATGTCATTTGCAACTATCTTTTCCCAT